>VWZD01004439.1:223559-263092 GCA_013396695.1 Sakesphorus luctuosus | reverse complement strand
AGACCAACAGACATCCAGTTTTACCCCTCCCAGACCAACAGACACCCAGTTTTACCCCCCCAGATCAGCCCCCAGTTTTACCCCCGTGCAGGGTTCAAACCCAGGAATGCTCCCTTCGACAGCATTCCAGGGAGAACAGTCACACTCCACAAAAACATGACAGCTGAAAAATAAACTGTGAACCACACACAGCACAAAGGACCTGCAATCCCCTCGTGAGGGAGGCAGTGACAGAGGGAACCTCCTGAGCGCTGCAGGTGAGAACCAGCTGGGTGGCAAGTTGGTGCTGCTGCTAACCCTGGGACTGTCACAACACTGGGTTGTTTCCTTCCTTTTTCCCCTGTTCTTCCCCAGAATGCCTGGAGTGCCATCACTAACTGATTTGTACCCAGCCATGTGAGCAGAGCGCTCGGCAGTGCAGAGCTGTGTTAATGAGTAATTACACCACAATTAGCTGAAACGCCAATAAGGAGCAGCTTTATTACTCACAGCTTCCCCGCTCGGTGGAACACGTAACGTGCCACACAAGTCTCTTCTTTCCAGCAGATCTTTCAGCACTTTCTAAAACCTAACTGCTGGAATATTCCTTGCAGAGCTATTCCTACCCAGTTTCACACGGATCTCATTTTCAAAAAAGCACGTTCAGCAGGTGACAAGTGCTTTGCACAGTAATTCAGCTCCTGCCGAGGGTAACTGCGACCAAAGGATGGCAGAACCACGGGCAGTGAGTGGAGCTGCATCCCCAGGGCAGGGCAGAGCAGCTCCCCAGAGAGGTGAGGGGCAGAAACAGGAGGAGGAGAACATTTTAACACCAAGACTTCCAGCCAAGACAAGCCCAGCAGGAATCCCAGGGATCCAGGGTAAGAGAACATTCCCATTGCTAATCTCTAAGTCCCCTCTGTCACGCTGCTCTTTCCAGGGTTCCTTCTGAGCAGACATCAACTATTGCAACTATTTTATCAAAGTATTTTGCAGGGTGTGCAAATACCCACAAGGATTTGGACTCAAATAAATGAGATTAGAGAGTGGTGCTAATAATGCCAAGGTTGTGGGTTTGATCTCCATAAGGGCCATTCACTTAAGAGTTGGACTCCATGGTCCTCGTGGGCCCCTTCCAGCTCAGGATATTCTGATTCTAAAATAAATAACCATCAACTTCTCTAACTCAGTCCCCTCACTGGCAAAAGCACAAAGTTTTAATGCCACCAACAGTGGGCTAGTGACATGGAAGAGGATAAAAGTGTCAACCAGTTGGACACACTGGTGTGGTCCCAGCTTTCCATCTGTCCCCTGGTGCTCTCAGTGTAACTCCCCATGGCAGGATGACAAACAATCAGTGTGCCTGGGGTGCTGCTCCACTGTCACCCCTTAGGACACTAACGGGACCTCTGTCCAACGTGCCCCACCTGAAAACTGCTCACTGGAATGCCCTGGTTGTTGCTTAATTATTAGAAATATTTTCCATGTTGTCCAGCCCCTCCGGTTCAGATTTCCTCTTTCCTGTGGTGCGTTATTGGCACAGTCAGGGCTCCCTCCTGTTTGGCAACAACATTCCAGTTGTACCCCTGGACACAGCACACAAAGGAACAGGGGACAGGAATGTTATCTGTCATCTGCCCCGGGTGCTCCTGTTGCCTGAGCTCCCCTGGCACCTGACAGGGCACTGCTACGACCCACCCTGGGAAGGGGGGATTGGAATTAGGAACTGAGATGCACAAACACTTGAAGAACTGGTTAGTGACCATGTTTAGGCTATTCCTGACCACATTTGGGCTACTCTTGGACACTTTGGGGCTACTCTTGGCCACATTCAGGTTACCCTTGGCCATACTCAAGTGTATGCAAAGCCCTGGTTACAGCACCTGCCCAAGGAAAGTGTCACAGATTTGGGAGCTGAGGCACCAGAGGGTGATCCAGGTGTTTCTGGGAATCTCAGAATCCCAGGATGTGCTGAGCTGGAAGAGACCCACAAGTCCAACCCTCAGCCCTGCACAGGATCAGCTCCAAACACCTCTTACCTTGAACACCTGCCAGGGACTTTAGGACTTCAGAGCTTTTAAATGTGAATACATTTTTGATTTAATCAACAAAGACCTACTGCAACTATTACCAGCAAATTATTATTTTACAAAAAAACCTGCTGGAAAAAACAGGACCTAGGACATTCAAATCTCAACACATCTAGTATTTAGCTGTATTCCATTAGAAAAAAATACCTCAGAGACACCAATACACCTCACTTTGACTTGGGATGTTCATACAAAACTGTTCACTCAATAAATAACATTTTTTCCCATAAATCACTATTCAACTGATTCCAGAAAGGTAATCAAGACTTTCAAACTCTTTCCTTTCCCTAAGGCACTGTGTTCCTAAATCTGAACTTCAGTGTATGCATTAGTCCTCTCCCTCTGGAACAGAATGATTCAACTTGCACCAGGAATCAGAGGCTGTGATGCTTCAAAGAGTCAGACTCCAAAAACACTGATTTTCTTACCCTCACAGAATTTTAAAATAACAGCAGCACTGGGCTGCAATGCAACATAACAACATAAAATAACAAAACTACTAACCCTACACTACACACCTTCAAAATTTCACTTTCTGTCCTATTTGCTCTCTGTGTTTTCATTTGTATCAAATTGTTGCCCTTTTTGAAATGCCAAATCCATAATTTTACGACAGAAGGGACATCACCTTGTCATTCCCAGCTGTTCCCTGTGTGGCACCATGTTCAAAGAAAACCCCGTTCCCTGGCCCTGGGAAGTTCTCACAGGCCAACATTGCTGAGGTTGGTCCCAACAGATCACTTCTAATAATGGAATCAACTCCTTCCCTTGAAAAACTAATTAAAAGAAATCTATGGGATGCCTGTTCTTCCACTAAGAGGTGCAAAACTGAAATGGTGGCTAAACAGACATGGCAAGGAAAGTGTGTTAAAGAATGAACACACATTTCCTGAATCTGGATTTCATGATGCCAACCACCATCGCCCTGTTTACCTGGTGTAAGACACAGATCTGTGTTTGCCTGACATGAAAAAACCCAAATTCAGTGTTCTGTAAATAAAATCATGCCTCATGAGACAATTTAAACTCCAAGACTTTGTGTGTGATTTTGCTGCATAAGGAAATGACTCAGAAAGAGAAGTATGAGAGCATTTGGAGCAGCACCTCCAGAGGGGACAGAGGGACATGGACCAACATCTCCAGGGAGCACAGGGGGACATGGACCAACATCTCCAGGGAGCACAGGGGGACATGGACCAGCATCTCCAGGGAGCACAGGGAGACATGGACCAGCATCTCCAGGGAGCACAGAGGGACATGGACCAACATCTCCAGGGAGCACAGAGGGACATGGACCAACATCTCCAGGGAGCGCAGCAGGACATGGAGCTGCTGTTCCTGGCACTGCCCAGAGTGCCCAGCCTGCAGGAACAGGGAGCATGCCTGGGGAGCTGGGCCACAGCCCCACTCCCTGTGTAACCCTGGAGCACCACGGGGATGCCCCACGGCACTGCTGGGCTGTCCTGCAGAGCTTTGGCTACACCTGCTGTGATCAGCTGAAAATCCACCTCATGCTGCCCTGGAGGTACAGAACCAGCGAGGCCCAGACTGGTTTGGGGTGGGAGGGACCTTAAAGCCCATCCAGTCCCACCCCCTGCCATGGGCAGGGACACTTTCCACTATCCCAGGTTGCTCCAAGCCCTGTCCAGCCTGGCCTTGGACACTCCCAGGGATGGGGCAGCCACAGCTTCTCTGCCCAACCTGTGCCAGGGCCTGCCCACCCTCACAGCCAACAATTCCTTCCCAATATCAAATCTAACCCTGCCCTCTGGCAGTTTAAAACCATTGACACTTGTCCTGTCTCTACTTTTCAAGGAGTCAAACCTGGACATCCTCCTCCCCTTTTTCAGTGCTATAGAACTTTTTGCTGCTATTCCATCCCGAACCAGCTCACTCCTGTTCCACACATGCATTTCCCTGGATCATCTCAGTCAAGGGAGAGGCTCAAGGACATGAACCCAACACAGCACTTGGAACCAAATTGGTCCCTCAGACTAAAAAACCCAACCACAATCCCCCACCCTGAGGAACAGACGTTCCCTCAAACAACATCCCTCATTTTCCTCACAAAATGGATTGGAGATGTTTGCTTATTTATCTCCCTGTGCCGCCACGTTTCGCCCGAAGCAGGCAGGCAAAATGCCTTTTTTTAATTTTTAATTGCCTTAGATTAATTTACATCACCACTGGGAATGAGAGCTGCTATTTACTCTTCACTCAATGCACACTATTGCAAAAAAACCCACCAAAATACATAACAAGCAAATGTTTAACTAATACCCAGTGATTAGGATGTTTAAGCATTTCTTTGGTTCTGTTTCCCAGAGTAAAGGGGCACTGCTGGGCTCTGAATGAATTGGGCTGTATGAACAGAGCGATAAACACGAGCCTGTGTTTGAAGGGAAGTCATAAAACCCCTCCTGATAACGAGCCCTCCTCCCGCTCTCATTTCACCATGAAATGCTTTGGTGGAGAGGAAACAATTTGATTTTTTCCTGTCTCATAAAACAACCATTAAAAAGGTGTGCTGGGCCCTGCTGACGCATTGCAGGGAGCTGCCCCCTCCCACCTGCCCGGAACCCCCCGCGCCCTCCAGGGTGGGAAGGGAAAAGACCCTGCATGGATTTGGGTCATGAGACTCAGGTTCCAACAAAGGAAATAGCCAAACACACCTCCACCTGTCCCCCAGGAGTTCAAACCTCCCTGCTTTGAACCGGATTTTGTTATCAGAAAGGAATTCCAACCATAACAACATATTGCAAAACGCAGGGTTTGATCTTCAAACTCAGTGGTGAATATTCAGGGGTTTAAAAATTCGGTATGTTTTTTAACAACCACTCCTTGAGGAAAGAGACTCAAACCCCCCAAACAAAACACACCTCTAGAACTCAAGGCAGGAAACCTGCCTGGAAAAGCACCCACCGATCCCTGCCCAGGGTATCCTCTTACTGTAAATATTCATAAACTGAACTCGTAGCAGGATTAAGAAACCTCTTGAGAGCAGCAGAACCTGCAACAACCTGCTGCAATTTGACTTTAATAATAACAGGAAAGCAATGATTTTATTTCAAAAGCCAACGTGTTCTATTTGAGCAAAGCTCTTTATGGAGCAGTTATTAATAAAAATACCGTGTGCTTTCAGACAGGGGTTGTTTTTGCACCAGCTATTTGCATATTCCAAGATTTCAAGATTCTGAAGTTTCACTGAGCCTCTGCCAGAAACTCATTCTGCCACCTTGCGCAGATCCCTGCCCTTCCCACCTCTCCTTCTGTGGGATCTGCTGGGAAGCTCAGTTTTCCCTCTGTGTTTGCACACTCAGGTAATCACAGAATCATAGAAGGGATTGGGTTGGAAAAGACCTCCCAGATCATCAAGTCCAACCCTTGGGCCAACTCCACTCCCTTTACCAGATCATGGCACTCAGTGCCACGGCCAAGCTCACTTGAAAAACCTCCAGGGATGGGGAATCCACCCCCTCTCTGGGCAGCCCATTCCAATCCCTCAGCACTCTCTCTGCAAAGAAGTTTTTTCTGCTCTCCAACTTCAATTCCCCCTGGCAGAGCTTGAGCCCCCCGTGCCCCCTTGTCCTATTGCTGAGTGCCTGGGAGAAGAGACCAACCCCCACCTGGCTAGAAAAATTATTAGTTTCCCTTTTGGGGAAGAGAGGCAACAGGAGAGGGGAAACAACCAGGAAAATCCCACACAGGCTCTTCTATCGCCATGAGAGCGGTGACATTTTGCACCCAGTTTCAACAGCAAACACACATTATTCAAAGTGAGACTTCTTAGTCAGATTTACTGCATTTCTCCCCATACAAACCCCATGAGCATTTCCAGGTTATGTTGGCAAGGCTGCTGGGGAAATGATTGACACCAGGAGAGGCTTCTCCAGCTCCACAGACCCAAGTGCAGAGTCCTGTTACACACATGTCCAAACTGTAACCAATGCTCTGCCTCCTCCTCCAAATGGCTTCAGCTGCCTCTGCTACTACTGTATAATTCAGCAACTTGGAAATATAAGCAACCAATTAAGGCCAGACCCACACGTTTGTTCTCCCCACTGGTGCGAGACTGACAAAATCTGGTATTTTCCTTTCCAACACCAGCCTGGGATCAATTACAAATTAAGGGTATTTCTGTCAATCTTCCTAGCCCTGGATATGAGGAATAAAGGCAGAGGAAATGCCTTGGGCAGCGTGACAGATATCAAGCCACAGCTAATCCTGCCACTGCTCTCATCTGAAAATGAGACAAACACAAGCCACCAAAGCCAAACAGGCAGCGAGACACGCTGGAGCATCAACCCTGCAGTCAGTGCCTTCCCCTGATTCTCTGGATTGTCCCCCAGAACCAGACCCAGGCAGAGGAGCATCAGCCATCCCTCAGCAGCTGGAGCTGCTCCCACTGAACACACTCGTGTTTCCGGAGCGGCACCGCTTTGTTCCCTCCTGACAATCCATTATCCAGCTAGGCTGGCAGGAACACGTGAAATATGAGCATAAACATCACTGGGATGGGAGGGTTTGGTCAGTGATACTGAGGTGAGTGTATTTGCTGTTATTACCCTTTCTGGAGGCAAAGAGATTTTTATTGGAGTGAGGAACTCTCTTGGGAATTCAGGATTAGCCTGAGGAGATCAAATGGACTCGAAGCCTTCGAGCCTCTTTCACAGTCACTGCACATTGTACCTCATTCCACTCACACAATGGGACAATAAACACAGAATAAATGCAGGTGAAGCACAGAAAACATGGATTAATGTATGTTGAGTGTTCCTCGCAATACCTGGAAGCTTTTTGCTCCTCCAGGTCCTTGCTCTGCCCCCACCCAACATTCCTTACGTATTATTCCTCTTTACAACATGACACAGAATTTCTCTAAGCCCAAGTGTCTTTTAACCATTAATTCCCCTCGTGAAAACCAAAATTAAAGACTTGTGTTTGGAGGCACAGCTGCCTCAGTAGCAGCACCACAACCCCTGTCTGTGCCAAGCAGCCTCCAAGGGGAGTCGTGGCTGGTGTGAATTCCAGCAGGAGCTTTCAAATTTCTTTGCCAAGTCAACTGTAAATACAGTCATAAAACAAGAAATGAAAACTAATAAGCACAATCAAAGCCTCCTATAAATTCTGTTATGCCTTCCTGCAATTCACTGCACACTGGCAAACATTAATCTATTACTAATTTAATCTAAATTAGAGCAATTTATTCAAAGCTCATGCCAGCTTTAAACATGAATAGGCTACTGAGTGCAGGATATGAGAACTGTTTAGCTCCCCAATTCATCAAGTTAAAATTCAGGAAGTTTGAGATCTAGGGTGGTTTAATCAGTTCAGCTTTTCAATAAGTCTCTATATAAGCAGGGCCTATAAAGAGGGAATAAGTAAAGGTCATTTATTAAACAGGGATTGAGTCAAGAAATGCAACTTAGTGAATTCAAACAGCTCCCAGGCCGTTTGGAACAGACATGCAGCCATGAGAAACACAAATGCTGCCTTTCCCTGAGGAATAATAGCTAAGTAATGTAAATTAAAATCAAAATTAAACCAGAAAAAACCCTCTTTCAGCACTAAAGAGGAGAACACACTGCTGTGTTTACAGAAAATTAGCAACCAAGTGTACACAACCAGCACAAAATATTCCCAGAGTTTGGCTTTGGGTTTGACTGTTTGAAGTCAGTTTGTGATTTCAGATGCTGTTTATGTTCCTGAAACACAACGCTCCAAATGAGACTTCCAAGCTGTTCCTCCACCATCTGAGGCTGGTTGGATTCTGTAGGCCTGGGATTGAGGCAGCAAGTTGGGAACACTTTCACCTCCAGCACTGCCACTGGTTTTTAAATACTTCATTTTCGGTGTGAGGTTGGATTGTCACATTCATTGCTCTTCAAGCTCTTCAGGGACAAACCTTTGCACCTGCTGAGCCCAAACCCCCAGGGATGTTGTGGGCACAGGACAGACAAAGCAGGGAGGGACCTGTCCTGCTCCTCATGTCTGCACAGGGCTCATCACTCTGGATCTTCCATTCTCCTGCTTTTGGCCCTTTCCCCACGTGAGACCAGCTGGGTCTTTCCCACCTCCCCAGTTTCCAGTCCAGCAGAGCTGGGTGCCCTCAGCACAACCTGCTGCCCCAGCATGGGCTGGGTGGGAAAGGACCTCAAATATCCAAACCCAACCCAGTCCAGCTCCAGCTCCCCCCAGTCCATGATCCACTTCCTTTGAGTGCTTTTAGCTCTCGACAGAAAATGTGAATTTTTGTCTGCAAGGCTTTGCAGCATCACTATTCAGTTTTAATCTACAAACCATTTCTCCCCTGGTGGACTCTATGACTACTCCTGAAAGCCACTCCTGAAAGCCACAGGGACCACAGGTTTCATCTCCCTTCCATTAAGACACACAAAATTGTACAAGACAGAAAGAACACAAAGACATTTCTGTCTGAGTGCAGAAACAGAAGAGTCTGCAGGAGGAACACCCAGAGTCCTTTTCTGTTATTCAATGAACTCTTTTCATCTTGCTCAGGCATTTCATCCACAACACCCTGCAGATTTTTAAAGTACTTCTTGTAGTCTCCAAGAACTCCACAGAATTCCATAGACTGAGAAGATTTTTACTGGATTACCTCGACAACAACACTAAATGTCTTGATTCAGAATATGTGACTCTAAGAAATACTCTAAAAGAAACACCTCTGTAAGAAGTGGGAGCCTGAGAAGTTACATTTTATACCTGTGAAATCATCCAAAATAGGTCCTGAACTCCCCTGTGAAGTGTCAGCCTCAGGGCCTGGACCAGGCAAGGGGTGAGTTGTATTTCTGTAATGTTTTGCACATGGCAAATACCCCAAAGTGTAACTGGGTTTTCCAAAGCAGAGCACAAGCCTGTCAGTGCCAGCTGTCAGATTTCTTTCAGTAGAAGCCAAAATTTGTCAAAAAGAACTTATCTTTGCCTCCTGCAACAGAAAAATGGGACTTACAGTTATGGAAAACACAAGAGTATTTCATGTATCTTGATTTAAATGAGGCTTTTGACATGGCCTTTGACACCCAGCTGGAGCTGGGAAGTGTTGCTGTGTCAGTGGAGGGGACCTGACACGGCTCCTACGTGTGGAACCTGCAAGTCCAGGTCACCCTGAGGTGCCCTCCAAGAGCCCAGTGCCACCTGCAGGACACAACTGCCACCTCTGCAGCACAGTCTGAGCTGGAACCTGCTGGCCCCAGAAACCCTGGATGAGATTTGCTGATGTTCTCCACCATGCTGGGTGTCAGAGAAGCCCCACCCATGCCAACCTCCCCACCTCCTGTCAGTGCCCCGGGACAGCTCACAGCCAACCCCAGCACAGAAATACCCACAGAAAATGAAATTATTCATGCAGCAACAGGCCTGGATGGAATTCAACTGCACCAAGAAAGCACCAATTTGGGTCAATAAATGATGTCTTTAAAACTCCCTCAGAATTAGGATTCACTTAATGCAGCTCAGTAGAGGAATTAATATCAGACAGAGCAACTGAAGGGGTGTGAGACTTCAGTCAAATGTGGTTTGTAATGTCCAACTGCCACCAACACCAGCACATTTCTGTTTCTCTGAGGGAGATCAGCAGGAAACACAGACCACAAAATTCTCCTGATTTGGCTATTACATTAAAATACAGACACAGAGATAGAAAGGGTCCCTCCACACTGCTCAGACCTTCAGACCTTCTGAAACACAAAGGTTTGGAGGATCTCGGGAGTTCATCTGAACCCCTTGCTCGAGCAGAGCTGCCTTTGACCAGGTTCTGCAGGACCTTGTCCAGGTGTGTCTTGAATATCTCCAAGAACAGGGACTTCCATCCTTCCCTGCCTATCCCACTAAATCCTTTCCTGCTGGTGTCCAGCTCTCCCACTGCCTGGAGTCCCTCAGGGCTCTGTGTCTGCTGCTGTTGAACTGGGAGGTTCCCCCCAGTCCCGTCTCCAACCTGGAATTCCCAGTTCCACCTCCACTCTCCAGCCAGACACAGACACCCTGAGACAAGGAATTCCAGCCTGCTCCTAAAACTCCCTCTCCTGCTGCCACCCCAACACACACCAGGTGGTTAAAAACCCACCCAAGAACCAGGATCTGCAACCTCCAGTTGTGTTAAAATAAGTTGCGTTAAAGCTTCACCTTCTCCTTGTCCTTGATGGTATCCAGCAGACACACAGGACCACGCTGTCCTTCCATCCTCCTGGCTGGCTCATCACCCTCTGCGGGGTGAAGGCACACTGCAGTCAAGCCCCTCTCCTTCCTAAAGAACCCTTGTTCATCCCTTGGAGCTCTCCCGAGATGCCTCTGCAATCCCAAAGGCCTCACAGCTCTGCAACTACTTGCAAACTTCCAATTCTCCCTCCCAGTTTGCTGTGCTGGAATGTTAAATCACATGCAGGATATTCTTGCCTGGATAGAAGCCTTTGCTCATGAAAACATTAAGTTTAAAGAAACAAACAGTTGCACCACAAACCATCCTGCCGTGGTGTCCTATAGGACACCAGCCCTTCACTCACTGAAGATCTCACCCCTGTACAACCCTTAAAACCTCCCAATATACTGGGAAAAAGCAATTTTTGCAGCATAAAAACCTCACCAACACACGACACTTCATAGTTCTGGAGGTGACACGGTGCATCCCAAATGATGTTTTGAAACTGTTCTCCACAGAACGTGGCATATTTGTTTACAGTCTATGATTTTCTTTACACACCATTCAAGCATCACTCCTTTTTTTTTTTCCTGTTGCCTGAGTACTTGTCAAATGCCTTTCACAGGGGGTGACAGGGAACCATCTGCCTCCCTCTCATCCCCATTGCCACCTGTTCTTTTGCAGTCCCCAGAGGCAGGGCTGAGCAGCCCCACATTGCCAGGACAGGGCTGGGTCACAGGGCCTGGCTCAGTGTCCCCTCCTGCCACCAGCACTTCGCCCCACAGAGGTTTTCACACACCACACCCAATAATGCTGTAAAAACAGGACAAGAAACAGCCTTGCTATAATCAAGTTGGTGTATCTGGTCCATAACTGGACTGGGCAGTGAGGACTGGAAGCGAAACAAAGCTGGGTTTGTGTAAAAAAGGGTGAGGAGAGATGTGAGGGTGCTGAGAAAGCTCTTCCTTCTTGCTGGGAGTTGCTGAGTCCTCCGTGGGGGCACCTGCAGGACATGAGGCCACTCACCTGTCACCCCAGGGGCAGAGAGAGGAGCAGGGTGACAGAGGCACGTGCAGGGGACAGTGACCACTGAGGAACCTTCTTCCCTGGGGGAGCTCCCAAACTGCCCCAGGAGCAGAGCCACAACCCCAGGGAGATTCCCAAAGGAATGGGGTGTCCAGGGGAAGGCCAGGATCTGAGAACAGGGGCACAACTTCAAATCCCAAAATGTTTGGAAAGCAGATGAGAGGCTTTCCAACTTCCCTGCACAATTCTACACCTGAAGTTCAGCACAGGGGATAAGGAGGATTTAACTCAGACCATTGACCTGAATCCTCCTCCCTCTGCTCCTCTCCCAACCTTCTCAATGAAAAAGTCTCATCCTAAAAATCTGTCATCTCAATGCCACAATTCCTTTATGTACTCCTGAAAAAGCAAGAGTTGGACCCTGTACAGCCAATCCATTTCCAAGTATAGTCTAAATTTATCAACAGAATTACCAAAGCTGAAAACCAAATAACCCTTTTAATTCAGCCAGTCAATTCTGTTTTAATATTTTCCACACAGAACTTTTGTATGTATGAGAAGTTTTTCCAACTCTCTCCAATCCCAAAAAAGCCCAAATTTATGTGTGATCAAAGATTCTGTTAAGCTCATTGTAGCAGCTGAGAGTCACCCAGAGCCTGGTCAGTGGGGCTGTGCCTGACACACTCACACACACACCAGGCACCAGGTAAAGCATCAAACTCCTGCTCCCTGAAAGCCACAGGTACACCCAAACCCAGAAAACCTTCCCTTGTAGCAGGCAAATGTTTTTCCACTCTCCCACAGGCTTCTTCTCTCTCATTTACATTGAACTCATTAGAGATCAATCTGACAAGCAAAAGGGCTAATGAGAAATAGTGTGTGGAATGGCAGATGTTTGCCAATTCCAGCTGGGAAGGAGCAGACACAACAGCAAGGGAAGGGATGCACTGCTAACCAGCAAGAACTTTGTTCACGTTTAATCAACAGTTTTTCACTGAAATTACTTTTCAAATTGGCAACGTTGGTACTTCTCATCATCAGGTATGACACACATATAAAAAAAGGCTTTGTGAATTAATGATTGAAATAGTGAGAATAGTTTCTGCTCAAAGTAGTGTTCTGCATTCTCATACCAAGGTTGCTGTCATGAAAGAACTTCTGTATGTGATATCTTTTCCCTGAACAGTTTCCTTCTTTGCTGTTCAGATATTGTAGGAAATATCTGTATTTTCTCCACCTGTAATGCCAGTTTCCAGCTAAGCCCCAGCATGTTCACTCCTCCCTGCACTCCTTCTCATGCCACCACCCACAGCAAAGTTCCAGGTACTCCCAGAGCTGTTCCATGTGGTTTTCCCAGTGCTGGAGAACAACACCTCAAACCCCCCAGTGACACATTTCTAACACACTGCAGGGCAGGGAACAGAGAGGTGCCTTTACACCCAAAATGAGACTCCACCACTGCATCCACATCCTTTGGCAGCATGCAAAAGAGAAAGGACAGCATTGTAAGGCAAAGCCCTTCAGCATGGCAGGGCAGGGAGGAGAAACCACCCAGCAAAGGGCAGTGGAGGGAAAGGAGGAGGAGAGAGAGCACAGGAACTGCAGTAATAACAGTGACAGTCCTTTACAAACCACTGCTGGGGACTGGGGGCAAGCACAAGCTTGGGCAGGGCTTCAAAACCCAGGGACATTAATTATTCAGTATCTTTCAAACGTGGAAAATATGGAATAACACTCCTGTTTGACAGATCTGGAAACCACTCAGGTGATTAATGCAGAGCAGAAATTAAATTACTTCTAATAGTTTTTCTGGCAACCTGATGACAGTGGAGCAGTGCTGGATCCAGATGCTACCCCTGCTCAGAGGCTGGAATGGAATCCCACTGCTCCCATCCCACTGCTCCCAGTCCCACTGCTCTGATCCCATGCTCCCATCCCACTGCTCCCAATCCCACTGCTCCCAATCCCACTGCTCCATGGCAGGAAAGCTGCTGAACCCTGGAGAGGGCACCCTGCATTCCCCAAATAACTGTGGGAAGCACCTGCAGCTCCTCAGCCAGCAGTGGAACACCCCCACACCCAAAGAGGAACTCAGAGGAAGCTGTAAGAGCACAACTACTCTAGAGAACAACTAGAAAATAACTAGGAAATCTCTCTTTATGGCACATTCCAAGCCCTTTACTCTGCACAAACCCAGGGGTAGCAGACTCACACCTGTTCAACTTCCAAGTGTGAAGTTCCTTCAGGCCTCCAACCACACCTAAGACTGTTTCTCCTAAATCCTCTCCATCCAAGTAAAAATGAAATTAGAATTTTAGAACAATCTCCCCAAAAGGCAACATAAAAGCCCTCTCAAAGCATGACTTTAGTATTTTCTTGTCTGACTCATCTTTCCTCTGCTCTTGGTTTTCTACTTTGGGCTCTCAGAAATGATTTTTAAGACCTAAAAGCAAAACAAGCTGATGCCTCAGTAATGATATTTGTACTATCCTTTCTTTGGTCTTTAATCCTAATTACTCTCCTTACCATCCCAACCACGCAGGGCCCTGCAAGGTGAGCCCTGGCAGGAGCTCCACTGACTGGAGCACAGTAACAAATATTTACCTTAATCTGCACCTGTAACTCAACAAATGTGCAGCTGCAGTTTGCAGAAATGGCAAAATTGACTATTTTTTACACTAAAAGCAGAAAAAAAGCTCCTGACACTGGAATGTCTTTGATACTTGACTTGGGGTGGGCTCCCGAAGTGCTGCTTTTGCAGGTTTGTGAGTTCAGGGATTGTTTTCATTTTGGTTATTCCGTTACTATTTTTAAATCCCAGCCTGCAAACATATTTCAGATTTCTGGCTATAACTTATTATTGCACCAAATATTTTCCAAAATACAGGGTGAATCCTACAGAATTCCTTAATTACCCCGAGGAACTTTAAGTGTACAGAAGACGATGCTGAATCAGTCATGACTTCGGACCATCATCCTTCTCTAGCTACTATATCCTATTATAGCCCTACAAATAGAACCCCTCATGTGGAAAAGGTCCCTTGGAATGTCCCTCCCCATCCTCTGGCTCTCTGCTGTCCCAGTTCATCTTACCAAGGTCCAGAATTATCAGCTGGGCTCCAGCCTGTGCATTCCCAACATCATTTTCTGCAATGCACTGATAGAATCCTTCATCAGACTTCACCAGACCCAGAACTTGCAGGTTATGTTCTTTCTGAGGAGCAAAGGGGAAAAAAAACCACTTTAAAAAGGGCTGCAATTGCCAAAACAATGGTGTGATCAGGGCACACTTACTATGGCAGGAGGGATTCCAATGGGAGCAGGGAAGAATGTTTGGAGCTGCTGTCAGAGCTCACCTGCCTTGCCCTGAATCTCACATTAAACTCTCCAAAGCAGCAGCAGCAGCAGCTCCCACTAAAGGCATCATTTTCCAGCATCACACACCACTGGCAGGTCCTGCCATTTCCCACCCATTCTGGTGGTGTTTTCAGCACTGCCTGCAGTGCAGAGCTCCCTGTTACAGCCCACCAGCCCCAGGTACACCCAATTATACAGCCAGGAAGTTCTCAACTAGGCCTTAATAATGATCTGCACTACATCTAAAATTTCCCTCTGTGTGCCAAACCCCATGATCAACTCAGCTGTTATTTGTAGTTCACCCTCTGCTTGAAATTGTAATTTTTATCAGGCACAGACCATGCAGAACCAGCCACTGGTCACAGGGAGCTTGTACTTGGACAGAGCATTTTGTCACTCTGCTTGTCTGTCTCTTGTGGAAAATCTAAGCTATAAAGACATCAACTCGTACAACACAAGCAACATGCACTAAAGGTTTCAACAAACCATTCCTCCTCCAGACCCCGAATACCTGCAGGGTAAAAGCAGGAGGCAGGTCTGTAAGAGAATTCAGTTTCCATGAAGAGGTGTAGGAGAGTAACAGAGAAGTCAACAGCTTAAAATGCCCCAGAATGGACAATAAACTTACGACGATCTTGAAGTAGTCGCTGGGGATCACAACGTCTCCGTTCTTGACCCACTTCACAGTGGGTGGGGGTTTCCCTGTCACCTCACACTCAAACACGATGTCCATGGACTCGTGGGCGTAGATGTTAGCAGGTCTCTTGAGGAACTCTGGGGGAACTGCAGGCAAGGACAAGAAACACAGAGGGTGGTGTGAGCCCCCAGGGAACACAGAGGGTGGTGTGAGCCCCCAGGGAACACAGAGGGTGGTGTGAGCCCCCAGGTGGTGTGAGCCCCCAGGAAACACAGAGGGTGGTGTCAGCCCCCAGGAAACAGAGGGTGGTGTCAGCCCCCAGGAAACACCCCTGACCCACAGAGGTGGCCCTGGGGACTCGAGCAGCACCAAAGGTGGCAGAGGCTTTGCAGATCAGGGTTTGACAGACACTGATACAAACCCTGAGCTCTTTTAAAATTACATTTGGGCCAGGTTGGACAGGGTTTGGAGCAAGCTGGTCTGGTGGAAGGTGTCCCTGCCCATGGAATGAGATGAGCTTTGAGGTCCCTTCCAACCCAACCCATCCCGTGATCCAGACAATGGCCTGAATTTGGAATGGCCTCTTGAGAATGCAAGAAAGAAGAAATCAAACCAAGATGCATAAAGTGAGAAGCTAAAGCTCAGGGAGTTCTCTGTTCTCAGCACTTCAGTCAACAGGAAAACAAAAGTTAAAATTACATTTAAAAAGACTTTTAAAAATGAATGGACACCAAGCTAAGATGAAACTCTCCTGGGGCACCACTGCCTTGTGTTCCTGTGGAGAAGGTCAGGTTGTGAAGCAGACAGTGCTGCAGTGGCCACAGAGGTTTCAGCAGGCACAGGCCCATCCCTGGTACCCATCACAGTGTGGGGAGTGAAGCTGAGCATTTGATAACTCAGTACAACAGACACGTTCTTCACCTATGGCTTGTACCAAAGGGGGCACCTCTGGGGCTTGGCTGCCTTTGACATATCCCCAGGTCCTCAGAATAACCTTAATGAAATTAAAGACATTTAAAATCCATAAAAACTCAGAGATAAGGAATTTTTTGGTAAACATGAGCCCCAAGTGACCAATGCAGAGCCATGTTAGAGCTTTGTCTGTGAACATGTGCCAAGAACCCCCAGCTGCCTCTGGGTCTCTCCACTCCCTTACTCCTTGGGCTCTGACTCTGTATCACCTACTATGAAGAGCATCCACCTATTTGTTTTCACTATGCTCCCTGACATAAGGGCATTTGCTTCCTTGTGCTGGCAGCTCTGACTGCTGGAGTTCCAGGAAAGCCCAAAGCAGCCTTTTGCCCTTTAATATTTAGCAAAGAAAGTCAATATGGAAGGGCCATGGAGTTCAGACAAACAGTTTGCACACTTGGCCTGTCGATGGGATTTATTTCATGCCTGGGCTAAGGAACCCTAGACCAGATTTTATTTCTTCCTGTGAAATGATGGCAAAGGTTTATTGGGGGATTTAATACTTTGGAAACAGAGAGATGGAGATGAGCAGCTCCCCCCAAACCCCTCATGTTTTGGATTATAAATTAATTACAAGAACATTAATATAAGAAGTGGTTTAACTCTCAGATAAGGGTGTAAACCTGCACAGAGCTGCTCAAACTCTCAGAGAGGAGCAGAAGTCTGGGGCTGAGCCCAGCTGCCTGTGACTTCAGACTTCATATCAACTTCCCTAAAAAGCACCAAGCACATCATAAACCCCACCTTAATTTAGGTATTTTTGTGCTTCCTCTCTCATGGTTATCACTGTACACAACTCTGATATTTGAAAACTCTCTTCTGAGTTTGTCATCAAACTGCTATTATTTATTTCCTATGAAAATCATCTTTTTCTTCCTCCCTGGCATTTACACTCAGCACTTTTATTTACTGTGAGCTGTACTATTTCTCCCTCCCTTCCTATCACCCTTTATCTTGGCCACCTCAACAAGTTGTGTTTGCTTTGCTCTGGTGTGACAATTCACCCACAGCTCCTCAAACCCCCCTGGATTCATCTTCACAGCCCAAGGAGTTTTATAGATACATATAATTTCAGAAGTGTCTCACCAGTGGCTTGAACACTGGCAGGAGCAGGGGGGGAGCAGCACAGCCAGTCTGTGCCCCCCTGTCCTGCTGCTCGTGCCCTCCCTGGGTGCCCCATCCTGCTGCCCCCTGGCACAGCAGCGCTCGCCCATCGTTAGCCCATTTAACTAATGAGTCATTCTGTTCCAGCCTGCCTGATCAATAGTTTATGTGCTCATTTCCTTTCCATCTCTGTCTCCACAAGTATTCACACACACACACACATTGATTCCTGCAATGCTTGCAAGAGTTGAAAAAAGGGAATATAAATATTGGCCAAGTTTGCTTTGCCAGGAATGTGCAAATGCTTCTGTTTCCATCCCATTTGTTACAGGTGATTTGGATTCCGTGGCCACCTCTTACACCTGTCACAGGAACCCTGACAGACACAAACCACAAACATCTACTGCCAAAATACAACACTGGGGTGAAAAAATCATTGCAGAGTTATAAAGTGGTTTGGGTTGGGAGGAACCTTCAAGCCCATCCAGTCCCACCCCTGCCATGGGCAGGGACACCTCCCACTGTCCCAGGGTGTTCCAAGCCCTGTCCAGCCTGGCCTTGGACACTTCCAGGGATGGGGCAGCCACAGCTTCTCTGGGCAACCTGTGCCAGGGCCTGCCCACCCTCACAGGGAAGGACTGAAACCCAAACCTGAACCCCAGGGAAGTTCTGGGATGATTTCCGTGTTCTCCACTAATGTTTAACTTGTACTGAAGACACTGGAAAGCACTCCAGTATCTTTGGCAACTGGTACCACCTCAGAGTGGGACATCCCCCAGCAAGGGGCATTCAGATGGAATCATAAGGTTCAGTATTTTTTGCCACAAAAACGAAAGTTAACTCGATATCCTATTACCTGCTCTTAATTAATTTTGATTTAGGAGATTAAGAATTTGAAACAGTATTTTTTCCAAAGTGACTTTGCTTTTCTGGCTTCTGCAGCAAAGCCAAGAGGCTCACAAAGGGATAATAACCCGAGAAGTGCTCGCTTTATCAGTGACTTCCCAGTTAATGAATTAATAAATGCTTTCCCCCACACTTGCACAGTTTAGCTGTGTCAGTGTTTAGCATTAGCACAATGCCAGTACAGATGTTTGCAGTAGAGAAGTTCAACTGATAACCAGAGAGCAAACGAGCCAATTACCATATGAAATAAGATCTGTAAGGGAAGATCTTGTGTTCTGTTATTAAACAATTAAACTTCAAAGACGACTTGGCAGCTCAGCCCCCTCTCCATGTTAGCAAACAACTACTGGAATGGCAAGATGTTGGCACAGAACTTCACACACCCCCAGAGAGCCCCTTCCAGGAGTACCTGCCACCCTTCCAGAGGGTTTAGAGACAAAATATTTTGATCACAACAGTGATCAAAAGAAGAAATTAAACCCCCCCAGAAACCTCTCTACATCAGCAGCTTATTCAAACTTCAAAGCTACATCTCAAAAAGGTGAAATACTGGAAAAAATAAGATGGTTTTTTAAAGCCAAATGCTCTAAAAAGAAGGGAAGAGTTGAGAAACTACACATGTGCAGGAGGAATTGCACCCAGGGTGATGTGGGAACAGGAAGGGTGCTGGACATGGATCCCATTCCATGTGTACAGGTGAGCAGAAGGAAATGGCAAAGGAAATTCTGTGCTGTGCAGGGCACAGTCGAAATAATCTGCTTTCAGTTCAGCCACTGGGGATGCTGCAGATGAGACAGAAAGGCAGAACATTCCTCCTCCCCACCTCTGGAGGAGCAGCTTCCCCTCCACTGCCACAATCTCTAATGAAGGGCCCAGGTCAGTGTTCCACAACCCCAAACTTGCCACTTCAACTACACATGGAAGGCAAAAACTCAAGTTCTGCAGCATGAACCACCCCCAGATTTCCCTTCCTCAGTTATAACACAGGGAACCTTCCCCTCCAGGAACCAAATCCAAACACTGCTGTCCTAGATCAGAACTCATTTTAAGGCATATTAACCCTTCCCAAAAGACAAACCCCCTCCCCAGTGTCCCCCAGAAGGAGAACCCCAAAGCAGAGACTCCTGTCCCAGCCTTGAGCCACAGGTGAGACCCCCCAGAGGCAGAGGGGGGTCCAGCAGGGAGGGCAGCTCAGACCACCCCAGTGGGGGGAAACTTCTACAAGTCTGCAATTTTTAACCCAAATCAATCCAAACCAGAGCTAGGGATGAGCTGTCCTGTTGTGCTCCCAGCACAGGAGCTGCCCCAGGGTCTCACTTCCTTATGGATTGAAAACACTCTGTTGGGCAGGAAGAGCACAGGAATGGCCTCATGTGCACACTAATAAAACACAGGTTGCAAATAGACTTTAAAAAGACTTCAAAAGAATTAATAAATAAGCTGTTGGCCCAAGCACAGCATCAGAAAAACCCAAAATAAACATGACCTACTACTGTGAAGTCACAGAGTCACAGGGTGGTTTGGGTTGGAAATTAAAGGTGCTCAGGCCCCACTCCCTGCCCTGCCCAGTGTCCCAGGCTGCTCCAAGCCCTGTCCAGCCTGGCCTTGGACACTCCCAGAGATGGAGGCGCTTCCAGGACTATTCCTGTGTGCTCTGAGGGAGCATCAGAACCTCTGTAGCAGCCAAGGCTGCCAAAGCAACACCTGAAATTCCAAATGGAAATTGTCAGGACAAGCCTGAAGGAGCCACTTCTGCCTCCTCAGCCACCTTGATCCCTAAAATACAGGAATGTTTTGCAAAGTCACTCAATGACATCACAGCTCCTGACACTCCTCCCCATCCCCTCCCTCCTACACTTCTGTCCATGACAAAGGTACCTTCAGCCATCAAACACAAAGGCATTTTCTAATTCCAAAAGTTTCCACAGAGTCCAAACAGCAGCTCCATAAACTGAGCAGACAGGCCCAACTTCCACAGTGGATCTCCAACAATCCCCACTTCAGCATTCCTGGTTAGTGCCTTCCATGTGGAACCCCATTCCTATGGATGCTGGGGGCAGAATCCCTATCTTGTATTTCAGTTGACAATTTGAATTACCAATAGTATTTAACCCGGACATTTTACCATAAACCCCATTTCAGATCAGCTTAAGATGGTAAACCCAGAGGAATTTATTTCCTCCTGCAGGGAGAACAAGCTGGTTCATCATTAGGATATGCTGCAAATCCTGTAAGAATCCTTAGAAACTTCATTTTCTCAAGGGCAAGTTTGTTTCCAAGAGGGATGGAACTGCACTGTGACCATCACCCTGTCAATCCATCCTCCCAAAACACTGAGAAAAACCACGTGGATTGATGTTTGAGTGTTTGACAGCACAGCTTTTGATTATCTTTGAATTCCACGAGTTAATTGGGCAAATTAGCTGGTTTTCTTCAAGAGTATCCTGGAGACAAAAAAGGAATTTACACTTTAAATGGAAATGAGGAGTTATAATATTCTTCCTGAAAAAATGGCAGAAGCACAAGGAGAAGTACTCTGAAAAATAGATATTTAAAATACCAAACTACATTGCAGGCAAGTCAAAGTCTTCCCAACCTCTGAGCAGGGCTCTCATGTCCTTAAAACACACTTAACATGCAGCTGAAAAATTCACACAGCAAACAAAAGCTGACAAAAAGGAATCTTTTCAAGTCCTCACAAACACAGAAGTGTCAAATTAATATAAAAAAAACCAGCACACCAAGACACAAAAAGGTTATAAAAATGTAAACTCCTCCATGCACAGCAATTTTATTGCACCGAAACCAAAGCTGCAGTTTATGAACAGGAAGTTTCTGTGGCAGTGAAATTATGTAATTAAGTAAATGGTTATTTTTTAATATATATTTTAGAAAATGTGTATTTTATAAGCAGCTCTGTGCCTGTGGCATCCTCCCAGTGGGAATTCCTTCCCACTCCCTTAACAGATGAAGCAGAGAAAGAGGGACTGTTTTTATGTTCTCTAATGACCTCGTTAACCTCTGCTCATCAGCTGAAACGGCCCAAAATGAGCATTTAATGGCCTATGTTTTGCTCCCATGGACTGTCTGGTCCCCAAACACCAACTCCGTGGAGAGCTGGAGTCAGTGGTGGGAGAAGGGCAGGGGGGGAAATCATGTGAGAACAAAATATTTTACATTTCCAGTGAAAAGCCTCCATTCAGATATTGCCAAATACAAACTCTGCTTCAGAGGCAGCCCCTAAATAAACATTTCAGAGGCAGAAAGTTGGAAACCCCTCAGTATTCAGTGATAGGACAACCAAGAAACAGGATGAGGGTGAACAGTACACAGAACAATAATAAAGTAAAATTATATTGATCAATTAGGAAATAGAATAAAAAATCAGCATCTAATTCAATAAATGCACTTTTCAAGGAGAAATAATAAATTGTAAATTTATGGAATAGGAAGCAATACACAATGAACCGTGCAGAAAAAGCCCTGAAAAACAAGGACTTCATCAGAAATACAACTGGGGACAAGGCTCCCAGTATTGGACTGGTGTGAAAGAACTGGTGACAGTGGAAGCCCCAGAGCAGCTCCCAAACCTCCTCCATGCAGCACTCACCACGGTCCCAGCCAGCAGGGTTATTATTTGAGCACCACATTTCAAGGCAAACATGAACTCTGATTTACAAGAAAGCAATGAAAATGATCAATGACTCAGAAAATTGGCTCCAAAAGAAAAATGGAAGAGCTGGATTTGGGTATTTGAGCCAAGGGAGGATTATGCAGCCTTGCAACTGGACACCTGAAACAGGAGCTGAACACAGAAATCCTCAGTGCCACACAAAGACAAATGCTGTGTGTGTATATATATATATTTATGTATCATTCTTGCACAGCAAGAGCTCCTACGCTGGACCAACACCTCAATCCTTGCCCTAATACTCCAAGCAATTAATTGCTCCTCTCCCACTCAGGGATGAGAACAGGTTTTTCTTCTCAATATGAGTTTAGTAAAATAAAACTGCCCCTTCAAGCACCTTCTAAACCTTCAGGAGTGTCTGAGTCCAGCAGAGCTCCCATTAAAAGCCGGGAGCTCTGACCTGAGACAAGGAGAGGTCACGTGCACATTCCCATGATGGAACTGTGGGAGGGAATTCCTGCAGGTGCAGGAGCAGGATGAGGGATTTCCTAAGAGCGAGCAGATACCTTTGGGTTTCCTCATCCTGGTTAGATTTTGCCTTTCAAAAAGCTGCCCCTGGGATCCAGGTGGGCCTTCAGCAGCCCTAAAGCTCCCAGTGATGCTCCCTCAGAAAAACTACCAACTTCTGCATGTTTTGGAGTCAAAACACCATGAGATGTCTCTTGGTTGTTGCCAATGAAGAGAGATGAGCATTCATTTCCCACTTCCTTCCCCCAGAGCACTCATGATGGTAATTCACAGAGTAGAACTAGTTTCAGCCCTGACCAACCCAGTCCATTGGGAGTTGTCCCTGCCCATGGCAGGGGGTGGCACGAGATGGGCTTTAAGGTCCTTCCAACCCAAACCACTGTGTGATTCCAGGATCTCTGTCACATCCTACACCTTCTCTGGCTTCACTGCACCCCAGAGCTCTGCTGTATTTATGAGGAAAGGGAAAAAGGACCACTCACCCCCTCTGAAAGACAGGGCCAGCCAGATTTGGACAGTGCCACAGTGATTTGTCTGTTCCTTTCTAACAATGCCTAACATTTAATTTGCTTTGTAAGGTCTTGCATCTTCCAAAGACCTACACGTTACAACTTCATATACACCCATTTTATGGCCATGCCAAGCCTGGTGGGTGAGAGACCATCACCACACAAACCTACAGGACTGGATTTCCCTGTGCAAACCACCGTGCAGGACACTGAACTTCACCTGTCACTTCAGTGCTTTACTGTTCCCTGCACAGTGAGGTGTTCCCGAGGCTTTTCATTTGTTCTCACCACCCCAATGATCTCAGGAAGGCAAAGTCTGTCTCCCCAAATCCCCTCTCCCAGCTCACTTCCAGAAGTGCTGAGCAGGCTCAGTGCAGACCCAGCTCCACTGCTGGAGCAGCACTTCACTCTAATTTCTGTTAAACAATTAATTCATTCCCTTTTCCTGCAGGACAACATTCCCTCTGACTCCCAGCATGACATTCCAGGCTCTCACTGGGTGACACTGTCAGAAGGGCTCTGGGAAAGGAAGGGCAACAACAGCAGCAAAGTGGGACTTTTCCCACACAAAGCATACATAAGTTGATTCAAATGTCTAACACCACTACCTTTTATTACACTTTTGGTCAATACAACTGGCCCAGACACGGGATTAACTCCCCCCCAGCCTTCCAGACCTCCCCCAAAAGATCTCTAAAAACACCTCATGTCACACTGACCAAGTATCTCCAGGCTGATTTTTGCAGTGTGCTAATTTAAGTGGTAGGTTACACAGCACACTTGGGAACTCAGGATTTCACACTTCATCTCGCTGAGAAATGTGGAGTGAACACCATCTGCTCCTGCTGATCACTCACTGTTCACTTCAGGGATTTGAGCTGAATTATTTCACTAGCTCTGCAGTTCAGGTAGGACCTCCCTCCAGCTCCCTCTATTTGAACAAATAAAGTGTAATTTAGGACAAAAGTTTCCAATTTTGCAGAGAACACGGGCAGCAAGAGTTCACTTTTCTGCTCCAGGCCATCTTCTCACCCTTTTCTCTTCACAATCCATCATCTCTAACCCTGTGCTGGCCCTGGCAGGCTCCCAGCTCTGACAGCCTTGGAAAAAACTAGCACAAGATTTGTATGTTATTAGCAAGTGACTGAAAGCTTTGTATTAATTTACTTGCAAATAAACATGAGACTAATAATTTATTTTCTTTGTCTTTCAGAGATTTCTGGGGAGGTTCTGGAAGTGGTTATTTTCTCTTTCCAGAATAACTCTGGACTGGGGTTGGGCAATCACTGTGAACTTGTGCTGGGTTTTTAACCTTTTTTGTTTTTAGTAAAGCTCCCCAACATTATACAGATCTCCCTTTATAAGACCAAATGCTGATGGTGATGATTATTGTCACCACCCTGGAATGACGATCAGTTTACAGCAGTAATACCCTAATAATTACCCAACACCCTAATAATTACCCTAATAGCCCTGATACATTTCAAATTTGAGCCTGGATTCTCCACCCCCACATTTCCTGTGGGGAGTGTGAGGTGGGCAGAGGTTGGTCAGGTCATGGGGAGGGATCAGCACTGCCCAACACGGCGCTGCTGAGCTCCCCTTGCTGACAGGGAGCCAGGAGGCCGTGGCTGGGTAAGCTCTGGGCTCCTGCCAGCACAGCCCCAGCACCCCTGGGGACAGGGACAGGGCTCAGCCCTCCCTCTGGGCTCCTGCCAGCACAGCCCCAGCACACCTGGGGACAGGGACAGGGCTCAGCCCTCCCTCTGGGCTCTTCACAGCCCCAGCAGCCCTGGGGACAGGGACAGGGCTCAGCCCTCCCTCTGGCAGTCTCTGGGCTCCTGTCAGCACAGCCCCAGCAGCCCCTGGGGACAGGGACAGGGACAAGGCTCAGCCCTCCCTCTGGGCAGCCCCTCCCGGGTGCTCAGTGCCCACACCGCCCCTGCCCAGGCTCAGCCCCACACTCAGGCTGTGTCACAGCTGAGGATGTGCAGGGAAGAGTAAATGAAATGCTCCCCCAGCACGGCCCACCCCTCACTCAGGGGGTAAAACTCCCTCCCACACACACCCCTGCTGTGGGGGACACACCAGCAGTGGCCAAAGTGGGATGTGTGACTGTAATTGCTACCTGGTTTGGGCTGTTCTGCCGTGCCCTGCACACTGCCCTGTGCCTGGAAGGGCTGTCCCTGTGGGGAGCCCCAGTTGGAGCCCCACAGGGGCAGAGACAGCCCAGCCCTCCTGCAGTGACAATTCCAGGTGTCTCAGGGTGGGGCCACCAGGTGGGAGCTGTGCAGCCCCTGCACCTGCCCCACAGCACTCAGTGGATCAGGGGGAGGAGGGCAATGCCCCACACAGCTTCAGGGAGGGGAGAGGATGTGCCAGAGCTCCCTCTGCCATTCCCTGCATGGATGGGACACTGAGCTCTGCTCCAGGATCACAGAAAAGCTGCTCTGTGTGACTGCACCAGAGCCCAGTGACAGGACACAAGTTCCACCTCAACATGAGGAAGAGCTTCTCTCCACGTAGGGGGGAGGGCACTGGAACAGCTGCCCAGGGGGGCAGGGAGTCCCCTCTCTGGAGACATTCCAAGCCCACCTGGGTGTGCTCCTGTGCCACCAGCTCCAGGTGACCCTGGCTGGACTGGATGTTCTCCAGAGGGCCCTCCCAACTCCAACCATTCTGTGATTCTGTGACTTCAGAGGATCTGAACCCACTAGTGGGATTTCTCCCACACCAATCTAAATTGTCGTGGATTTGCACACAAAGGGTGAACATGAAAATTTAAACCACCTGTAGACTAATGATGCACAAATTTGCAAATTCCTGTTTCCTTCTGTGTGACAGTTTATGCCCCAATACCTTCTGCACTGTCACCTCCCTCCAGTGCTTCTAGTAAAGCCCTTCTATGACCAGTTTTTAGTTTAGATACCAAAGATTTATTTCCTTTTTGTTAAGACTGAGCCCATCCTTTGCCTAAGGACATGCCCTGAAAACTTCTGAAGGCACAGTCTGGGATTAATGTGCTGTTATCACATGAACTTCCCAATTCAGGAGGAACTCGTGACAAAGGACAGACGACAAAACACATTTCTGTATCAAAATGAGACAACCAGATCATATGTAAAAGCTTATCAACTGTAATAACCCAAACCAGAGCTCACTCAATGCTTATCAGAGGGTATTACTGATTATCATTCAAAGCAAGCCCTCCAAGCAACTCCGAGGATGATTTTAAAAGTAAAAACCTTAATCTAGGCATCAATAATGTAAAACTGTTACATTCATTATTTCTCTGTTTTACTAAGCTCTCCTTCCCCAGCCCTTCTAGGAGAAATCACGCCTGTTTGACCCTGAACCTCCTCCAAGTACCATGGAAACATCTGAATAACAAGAACGCTCATCAAAATTTAAACTTCTTAGAGCAGCGCCAAAGGCAATGAAATTTTTATTGAATTCCAGCCCCTCATTTTCCACACAAAGCACCAGAAGCAGCAGAGAGCCCTGTGCATGATGCAGGCCTGGAGCCTTTAGGGTCTGCTTTCCCATTTCCAGCTATTTCCAGCTGAAACCCTCAATTCCAGTCACTCCTGAGCGAAGCTGCAGGAGAAGAGACTGTTTAGGTCCCTCTTGCCCCTTCCCAAATAAAACTCCAACAGGGACCCTCCACCTCTCCTGGGACTATTTAATGAAAGGATCTGTAGCACTGTTTTAATCACTGTTACTCCAGGACTTACTCTGCAGATATATATATACACATATACACACACACATATTTGTGTTTGTGTATATATATATATATATATATGAACACCTACACAGCAAGGCCTGGACAAAATTAACTAATAGTTAATTTAAAAACTTGTGGCCTATTGCCCCTTCTGGAGCTTCTTTCAAATAGCAGAAAATTAGGAATGCAGACAAGTTGTTCACTTTTAAGATCCCTTTTAACTCCATATTACTTGGTTTTGGTTCTCAACCAAAACACCAAATGGCAAAGTACTTTTGCTTTGGTTTTAAAAGAACAAGTAAAACCACATAACTCCCTGTTTTTATATATACATACATTTGTAGCTTATCCATAGATATATATAGTGTATATGCAGATATATATATATAGTGTATCTACAGCTCAGGTCTCCACCTACAGTGAATGACACCCAAATACCTTGTTAAGAGAGAGTTTATAACTTGCCAAATTGGGAATATGCCAAGTTTTCCACCACTGTTTTCTTCCCTGAATTGCAGTTTTCAAATCCTTCAAAAACTTCAAATCCTAAGTTTACAATAGTTGAGATAATTTTGATGAGTGAAGATAAAAAAGAAAAAAATGAACTTGAATTGTTCATTTTGTCAAAGATGCACAACAAGAAAAGGGAGAAGCCTGGAGAGAGGAAAGGGAGTTGGAAAAGGGAATGAACAGTCCTGGATTGAACAAAACCCTGGACAATGAGGTGCCTTCCCAGTCACAGCTCCAAACGGACACACTGGGAGCTGCTTATCCTGAAAACTCAGTGTGTGAGTGTCCCACATGGGGCACTGAACAGCTGGATACATTTAACTTTCATTTTGCTGCATCCCCGTCAGTTTTTGCAATGGGTTCCCAACCCCTTCATTTCAGCAAAGTGCAGAAATACCTTCATTAGTGGTTATGAATGATTCAGGTTCCACGGAGCTGAACACCCAAACAGGAATAAATATGGATTTGAATCAAGCATGAGAAATAAATCATGGTACTACCCCCTGAATGAGGAAAAAAAATATCAAATGTTGAGTATTTGCTCAATCAAGGAGTACAATGAAGTTTGAGCTCTGCACAAGGCAGCAGATCCCGGGGAGAAACAGCAGGAGAACACGAATTTTAAGGATTTCTGAACTTTATCCCATAAGAAGGGGAAGGAGGACGTGACAAATAAGAGACAGCAAGCCTTGCCATCTCTCAGCTTGGCCCATTTCCCTGGGCAGCCTCACGGGGGACAGAGCGGCAGGCCCAGGAGCTGCCAGAGGCCAGAAAGGACACAGGTTTGAGATCATTTCACATCTTACACCGTTTGTTCACTGAATGCAAATCACTTCAGCTCACGTGGGGAGAAACCAAACGGGGTCTGGGAACAGCCAAAATAACTGATGGGATCAGCTGAGCCCCTCTCACCTTCTCCAGGGCACAGTGGGAATGTCCAGCCCACAGGGGCCAGGCACATCACTAGGAAAAACACCTTTTTTCTGATCAAGTTAGAAAAAACGTGAGAGTTAATGTTTTTCCATATTCTGCCTTGCAAGGACAAATTCTGCAGCTGCCTTTACACATCAATTCCCATTTATCCAACTGCCTTCATTTCCAGCTCAGTGAATGCAGGCCTATCTCCACATCAAAGTCCCTCCTAATTCACAAATCCCCAAAATAACCTTAATTACAATCCACTCCAAGAACAGCTCCTGTGTAAGGAAGGAGAGAACAAGACTCCACAGTCTGGAAAGAAACAACTGAGAAGATCCCATAAAGGGCTATAAGGACACATCCTGGTGTGGTGGGGAAAGCACAGACTGGCTCAGCCTTTCCAATGCAAGCTGGGGAAAGAAAAATCCAATACATTTAACAGATTGGCTCAAAATAAAGAAAAAGAAGGTGCTGTTCCTCCCAATGCCAAGGGAAGAGGTGAATACAAGATGTTTATGGGGGTGATGGGAGCAGGAGGTGGATTAATAGGAAAAAAATCCATGAAGGATTGATAAACAGTGGGGAAACTGCTCAGAAACCCCCCAGTCTGCAAATGGCTGGAGATTGAGCCATTACTCAGGGGAAACAACAAATACTCCTGCCCTTCAGTTCAACTCTGCCAGCCCTCTGGCCTTGGACACTGCCAGGAAGAGGATCAGGAATCCCACATGGACTAAGGAAACCAAGGTCACGTTTTGCAAGAGAACCAGCTTAAGATTTGAAACCACAGCATTCTGCCCAAGTACAGAAGTCCTGACTTTATGTTGCTGTGATAGTAATGATGATGATGCAGAGCTATGCTGACAGTCACAGCAGGCCCTGGAAAGCACTGCAGAGCCTCCAGCAAAGCTTTATTCCTTGGGAGCTCCTGCACTTGCTCACAACCAGTGGAATTTCACGTAAATTAAGAGGTTAATTGTTGAGATCCTCAGCTCTCCTGCCTGTAATCCTCCCAGTTGCTGCGTGTACTATTCCAGTTGTAATCAAAAGAAGAAGCAGGAGATTAGCAACTCTGAAATCACCCCTATAATGGTTAATCACACTAATGATCGTTTAAGCAAATTAGCAGAGCAAGAACCCAGCAAGTGCAGATTAAGGCTGTGACTGGAAGGGAACCTAAACTCAGTGCCAAGGACAGAGCCACAACAGCTCCTCCAGCTTATGGAAGGAAACCTCCTTCCCAGCTCCACAAAGCCTCCAGTGGTTATTTTCCCTTCCCACTCCATGCTAATTCCTGCAGAGCTGTCCAAAACAAAGCTACAACTGAAGCACAATGATCTGAGCCTTGTGGGTTTTTCTGCAGCAAAAAGAATGCAACAGGACAGTAGCCTTGAACTTTTATTTTGCTATTATCTTCTCACTAGAACCATCTTCCTAAGTTACGGTTTCTTCTCTCTACATGGCATTTCATGGTGTGCCAGAGGAGGCAAACAGGCCAAAGATAAACACTATAAATCAGAGCTATGTTATTGTTGACATTGTCAGTAAACAAAGTTATTAATTATACATGTACTGGGAGAGCTGAAGAAAAATTATTTGCCCAAAGGGGAAAGGAATGGCAAAATTATGTTTTAAGAATTCTCCCTAAAGCGTCACCCACAGCTGATATAAATCATTAGAATTTAGAGAAATGTGTGTTCCACAGCACTGACTCAACTCCCTGAACTGTGAGCTGCTATAAACTCACCTCAAAAGAGATTTTCAGTTCTGAAAACTGACTGTTTCAGATTGTCCTTCCAGCCTCTTTGGCTCCCAACCCCCTGTGTGTGTGCCAGCCCACACCGACGGCAGCGTCCCTGCCGCGGCACCACCCAACGGGCTGGGGGGCAGGACCTCCAATCCCATCCAGCTCCAACCCCTCAGAGCCCCATCCAACCTGACCCTGGACACTCCCAGGGATGGGGCAGCCGCAGCTTCTCTGTCCAACCTGTGCCAGGGCCTGCCCACTCTCCTAGGGAAGGGCTGCCCACAGCTCTGGGTGTGACATCCAGCCAATTCCTCACCCACCGAGTGGTCCATCCAACAAATCCACGTCTCTCCAGTTTAGAGACAAGGATGCCCTGTGGGACAGCGCCAGATGCTTTGCAAAGGCAGATGACACCAGGTGGGATTCCCTCACCCACCTACACTGTGACCCTGGTGTAGAAGGGTCACTGAGTTTGTCAGGCCCGATGTGCCCTTAGTGAGTTGTCACCAATCCCCTCCTTATTCTCCACGTGCCCCAGTACAGCTTCCAGGAGGATCTTCTCCGTGGCCTGGATGGGCACTGAGGTGGCACAGACTGGCCTGTCATTCCCAAGGTCTCTCCTAAAAGGTATTCCATCAGGATAAACAAAGAACAGAAATTTGAAGCTGGAGCTCCAAAACACTCTGGAGCTTGATGAGTTTCGGAGCACAAACACAGCTGTTTTCAAAGGCTGCCAAAACTTTCCCATCCCTTTCAAGTACAATTTCACTCTGCAACATCTCTGTGGAAAAAATACTCTGTCCTGCTTAAGGCACCTGCTCCTTGTGTTTCCAGAGCTGGGACTCCACGGAATAGAAGCACTTTGGGGGAAGGTTTTGTCACTTGCATGGCTACACCCACTGCAGGCAACACACGCACCCCTCCCTGAAGGGAACTCCTCAGCAACCCCAGTTCTGTGAACCAACCCACCAGGGATGGGGAGGATCCAGCAGCCCTTTCAACTACTGTAACTTCTGATGAACACAAAAAATCCTGTTATTCAAATCCTCTGTCACAGGACAAAGTACTTTACTGAAACTACACCCATCTGATGGGAGTCACAGGCACACGACCTGGGGGGATGCCACCAGTGCTTTGAGTTTCCCTACAGGGAAGCAGTGTATATCCTCACTTGTAAAATGCTTTGTTTAATGCACACTGAGACTATACTTAAGTTCTGAAGAATGTGAAAAAGGGAGATCACAGATGAAACCTCTGAGTCAGCACTTGAAAATAAACAAGACCAGCAGAGCTGCAAGGAATCGGGACTGCTTAGAAAAATAATGTAAAAATATCCTTCTGCCATTTATTAACCATTAACTAGGATGCTGTGAGCCTGGATTCCTTCTGTCCAGTATCCTGGATCCCGTTCCCATTTCCTTACAGGTGTCCCTCCAGCAGCCCTGTGAAAAGGGCACCTCAAAGTGTCACTGAGAAGCACAAAACAACTTTATTCCACAGCTCACACCTGCCCCACAGGCAGAGCAGGGTGTGGAACTTCCCCCGACACCACAACCAGCAAACCCTGTGTACTCCAGGAACCAAAACTCCACAGTGATTTTTCTTTTACATTATTCTCCTCACGAAGACAAACTAATTAACTGCAAGGCTGCGGAGGGATTATGGCACCGCAGATAAGAACCCGCCCCCTTCCCACAAATCACTGCATTGTTTCATCTCTCTAACTTTGGCATGAACTTCCCTGCCAAGGACCAGAGTTTGGATAATGAGACATCCAGTAGCAGCAATAATCTGGCTCCCACTAGAGAAATCAATTATCTGGTGGGATGAGAGTCAGCTTAACGACCACAAGGATTTCACTTGAAAGCAAGTGCGTGTTCGCTGAGCGGCCCAGGCTCTGCCAGGGCTGAGGGACGGAACGTTCCCCTCCAGTGCCAGGTCAACATCACCCACAGTTTTCATCACGGAGTTTGGGGGTGTGAAAACAGGGCACAAGTTTCTGTTAAAATGGACAAAAAAAAATTAAATCCCATAAATTAAAAAATTCAACTTAGGAGCTTGAGTCAACCAATTAAAATGGAGGGACGACCCTGATACACAGAGAAAAATACTTGCCATTTAGGGCACAACTCCTATAAAAAGAGCTCTCACTTAGAGGAGAGAAGGCATTTTAATGAGCTTCTTCTTTCACACATTCACATTTCTTGGAAGTCTTTGGCATGTGCAACTTCAAAATTACTACTGAACCTTTCAGCTTTCAGTTTGTAATGGAAATTGTCATCTCTTTTTGACAGGTAATCAAACCGATAATAAAAAACCTATAGCCTAGTGGAGATGTACCATATCCTTGAATCCCTCCAAGTATCCAAGAGCACCTGGAACCATGAGCCAGCTGGGTTTACCTGTCCTTCAGGCATTGACTTCAAAAGTAGTAAATCCTGTGTTGGGTAAAACCCTTTCTTAACTATAAAGTCCATTTTTAGTTTGGAGACCAGACAGACACATCTCAGTATGAAACCGGGGCAACCCCTGCGCTCCCCGTGACTGCCTGTCTGGGCCAAAGGCACTCACAGCCACCTCAGCTTCTTGTTTCAAAAGCCATTTTGGGGAAAAAAGTATTTCTTTCCCTAAAGCATCAGCTGGTTGAAACCCTTGTTAATATGATCTTAATTTATTAGAAATTCTAGCTGAAAGAGAGCCCAGCTTTTACAATTCCCTCAGTTCAATATCACTTTCGACGCTGCAGATATTTAAGACACTGCTGCTTAATTTAGTAACATTTTCATTATCCCCAAGGATTACTCCAGAACATTTACAAGGAAAACCATTTGTGTGAATTGTATGGGTTACTGATAATCTGGTTTTGTCTTTCTTAATGATATTTTATATATATATATATATCACAAAGGGGGGTTTTTTGAATTCCAAGTGTGTCTCATCTTCCTGGCACGTGCAGTTCTGGGGCCATTACCTCCCAATCCACACTCAATTCCATCATGGACACTCAGCCCAAAGGATCTCATCTCTGTCCTCAGTAACCCCTACTCATTTGGGGCTGTTTTGGAACTGTTTGTTCAGTACCACAAAAAAAACTACGCAGCACCTCTACAACACAAGGAAAGCTTTCCCAAATATGATCAGACTGTCCAGGGAATTACAGATGTCTCACAGAGAAGAACCTCACAGTTAATGCTTGTCAGGTACTCAGAAAAGACACTTTCTTAAGAGAAGAAGCCTCCCTTGTAGCACAATCATCATCCCCAGACAACTGTGGGGTCATTCCAGATGGCTTGTCCCCAGGATGGAGTCCAAGCCCAGACCTGCCCCATGCCTGGTCCCTGTCCCTGGGATGGAGTCCAAGCCCAGACCTGCCCCATCCCTGGTCCCTGGGATGGAGTCCAGGTCCAGACCTGCCCCATCCCTGGTCCCTGTCCCCAGGATGGAGTCCAAGCCCAGATCTGCCCCATCCCTGGTCCCTGGGATGGAGTCCAAGCCCAGACCTGCCCCACCCCTGGTCCCTGTCCCCAGGATGGAGTCCAGGCCCAGACCTGCCCCATCCCTGGCCATTCCTGCCAGCCAGCAGGAAGTCCTGGCTGTGGGAAGAGCACGTGCTGTTGGGTCTGATGCAGCAGGATTGTGACATTCCCAGTCATGGGTGATCAAAGAGCAGGACTGGTGCCAGGGGACACAGCCCATGCCAGCAGCTCCGCAGTGGGTACGCCCATTTCCAGTTCCTCATCCCGGCCTCACAGGGGGTGGATGTGCCTGCAGAGCTGCACATCCCTCACTCCCAGCTCTGGAGCTCAGTGCAAACCAGAACACATCTGTTGTTGCAGTGGTGCCAGTCTGGGGCCTCCACCCACCACGGAGACCTGGGGATGGTCCCCACGGGGGCCACACATCAGGCCTGTCCTCAGCACCAGCTTTCAGGGATCATCCTGGGCTTGTCCTGGCCACAGGAATTAGACTCTGATCACATGCACAGCACAAGGCACTGACAGCAGGGGCCTCTGCTCAGCCCTCATCCCAGGAAAGGCTGGAAAACCATCCCAGCCCTGGGCTTCCCAGTGCTCACACCCTTGGATGTGGCAGCAAGGAAGGGATCAGGGCTTGGCAAGGCCCCCTGAGCTTCTCCCACAGCAGCTTTTGCTGCACCCCAACACCACCACCAAACACTCAACACCTGCACTGCTATCAGGGAATGAATCCTCTCTCAAAGGCCAGCCAAGCTCGTTCAGGAGTTTTGGAAATACAATTAAAGAAAACTAATTGTTGTGCTCCTACAAAGAACTGTGGCAAACTCTCTCTAACAACTTTCACTGTCCCATGTTTCTGAAATAGGGCAAGAACTGGGCAAATGATGCTCCTGGTCTTAGAAAAACATCAAGAAAGACAAAAAAATGTACAACAGTTCAACTACAGAGCAAGATACAGACAGGGAGCGGGAACTGAGAGCCTCTGCTGAGCCCAGCTCCTGTGGGCAACAAAAATCACCCCAGAGTCTTTAATCACACAACTGTGACTTTTGCATCATGCAAAGGACATTTGATTTCTGTGGATGTTTACATTTAGTATGAAGAATTACACATGTAGATGGGCTCTTTGGGTGCCCAGGTACACCTAAACAAGTGCTGTAGCTGTAAAGTACCACTGGCATCCCCTCCCTGTGCCAGGTGTGTGCTGAACACCTGTCTGTGACATTCTCACTGGCAACATTACCCTGAATACAAACTGGACACAGGTGGAAATTCCTCAGAAACTCTCAATATCCATATTTAGTTGACTTCACAACCCCATAAACATTAAACTACACTCAAGAGCAGCAGCAAGTGCTGTTGGAAAAGTCTTCACACAACAGAATGAAGCGCAAAGTAGTGACCAAAGTGACAGAGTTCACTTTCCCCACACCAGACCCTGCACTTACTGCCTTGGCTTCACACCACTACAGAAGAGGATCACTAACAGAAGTCTCATTACGTTTTCAAGGGTAAGAAATGACTCATACAAAGGCAAGGTGCTCCTTTCACTTCCAGCAGCTTCCCAGGCAGAGCAGTCCTGGGACAACCAGCAAGGACAATTCTCTGTGCCCAGTACGAGCCTTTGGCAGCCTCAGTTTAGAGCAGCATCTCCTGAATCCCTAACTGAGCTGCAGCCTCTTATCAAGACACAGCACTGAGCTTAATTAGAGACAGAAATCGATGAGAATCATTGAGAAGGTATGAGAAAGGTTTGGGCAATTTTCAGTGCTGGTTCAAATTTCTCCCCTGGAATTGTTTCCAATAATAACGAAAGCTTAATGCAAAGTGAGAGTTACCCAGACACTGCTCTGCTGCTGCATCTGATGCTCCAGTGTCTGGGGCAGGACGGCACCACCTTTCACCACAGCAGCTGCCACAGAGAATGCTGGAACACAAGCCCAAGACCCTCCACGTTGAGGCTCTTCCTTCTGCAATTCTGTTGCTTTCATTTTATGACCAACACTGCAATACAGGTATTTGTTGCTAGAATAGGGCTTTGCCATCAGCATCAGCCTTTTCAGCAATACTGGAAATATTTCCAACATTCCCTTCCAAAGCCAAAAACTGGTAACACTATCAAAACACTTCTTCTGCATTTGCTTTTCCCCCAGTTGGCTGTGGCAGCACAGACAAGGCAGTGCTCAGCCTATTGCTGTGTGCAACCTCTTATTTATCACTACAGACACCCACAACTGGGCTTTTCTTTTTTTGTTTTTAATTTTATTACATTAATAGAGCAAGTCATTTAATGCACAGCATTTAAGATACACTATCAGACACTGAATGCTGTCCTAGACAGCAAAAGCCAACATTCTGCTGTTCCAAAAACTCATTGAAAGGGAATAACAGAGAACAACAAAGAGCAGCTCTGCCTCCTCCCCCACAAACACAGGGATTCATTTATTTTAGAGACTTCAGCTCTGCCATATCAATTCTGTAAGGGGAATGAAAATGGAAATTTTTGGGGTTTTGTGGTTCATCATTAACTGCAGTAAATATTTCAGCAGTGAGGGGAAACTCGTGGCCCCCTTCCAGCAGTGGGGCAGGAGCAGGAAGCCCACGCTGTGACCCAGCCCAGGCCCAGCACTTGCAGAAATCCCCAGGGCTCTGGGCACAGCCATCACTTTGAAATATTTCCCAGATGAAACATGAACTTATAACCTTCCCCCCGCTTCAGTGCCCCTCTGGCTCTTCCCCAGTGCTGTTTTCAGGCTGGGTGGGTGACCCCAGTGCCTGCCTTCCCCCCAGCTCTGCTGTCATCACTGCCCACCCTTATGGAGGGAAGTGCTGCTGATCCTTTCATGGCACAGCAAACACATTTCCCCTGCTCTCAGCTCCTGACACGTGCTGTAAATAAACCTGTCCCCAGCCTGGGCAGTGAGGGAAGAGCTCTGTCAACAGCCAGGGCAGATATCACTCCTCACACACCACCTTCCTGCCTCCACCATGGGAAGGGTCCTGCTCTTTTGGCACCCAAGGAAAAGTGGGCAGGTACAAAGGTGCATGTACTCCTTATCCATTTGGGATCTGGCCCTACAGACTGTCTCAAATGTGGGATTCAGCAGTGTTCAGCTTTAGGGTGAGACTCTCTCAGCTGCAGGTCTGCCCCACAACATTCCATATTCTCTTCCATATCCAACACTCCTCAAATGCACAAAGACTGGGGGTGTGTTATGGGTCCATGAAATCTCCAGTCACTGAATCCTACAATGGTTGGGTTGGAAGAACCTTAAAGCTCATCCCATTCCACCTCCCACTAGACCAACCTGGTCCAACCTGGCTTGAACACCTCCAGGGATGAGGCACCCAAAACTTCCTTCCACAGTGAAGGGAATTCTCTGAACTCCATCTCCCAGAGGTAGATAAAGAGACCAAGGACACAAATTTGTGTAGTCTTCTGGACCCTTTAGTACCTTTCTAGTCAAGTCCTCCTTCCTAGTTAAGGTCATTTTCCTGATTCAGTCCCCCTGTTGTGTGGAGGGGAATGAAACCATTTTTGAAAACAACCCCACCATCAGGGCAATAAAAGGCTCCTCTAACCCCTTTCACCTGACAGGAGCCCACAGTCCAATACAGGTATTTCCTGCCTCATGAGAGCCCTGAGGGCACCCCACCCTTTAGGGACGGTCAGGAATTCCATCCTCACTGCCAGTGAAGGGCAGCACTCTAGTAACCAGCCCAAGGCAGCTTGGTGGGACCTCACCAGAGACACCAGTAACCTGCCAGGGTTTTATATCCTTGTTAAAGGACAAAGAGAAGCTGCTCTTAGAGCAAAGCAACCTTTAATGAGCATTCTTTTTATTCCAGGCACAATTTAACATTCCAATTGGATAAAGATGGTTGTTTCAGCCTGGAAAATTCAGTCAATCCACTCTGGGAAAATCTCAGTGAAGAGGCACCAACAGGGCCATCTTTTCACTTCCATGCCCCAACACTGGCAGGCAATGGCACCTTCCCCACCCTCAGTACAGCCCCACTGAAATGTAACAGAGGGAAAAATGGATGGGCTGCCTTGGCACAACCCTGAGTGCTCTGCTGGAATCTCCCACCAGAAAACACAGGGGCTTCAAGGAGAGAGGCAGGCAAATAGAAGAGACAAGGGAATTAATACCCAAAAAATGGATTTCCTGTCTGAAATTCTGTCAGATTAATTTCCAAGAATGGCAGAAGGAGCTTAAATTAAGCAAAATCAGGCTGTTATTAGGTCTAAGAGATGACAATTTCTCCAGCCCAGAAGAAAATGATACAGTGATCAGATAAGAGCTACTCAAGCCATTCAGCCCTTCAGCAAAGTACAGCACTGCAGAAATACAATTACTCCCCACAGGGACCTCTCAAAGGAAAGGAGAATTAAGATTAGAACTGAGAAGTAAAATCAGAAATGCCACTATCCAAAATGCATTCCACAGAATCTTTAGTAACATTCAGGCACTACAGGATTTTCCTTCAAGTGCCAGATATGTACCAAGAACTCAGCACAGAAGAACTGGCAGAACATATTCTAAATCTTTACAAGCAACTGAAGAAACCCTTTCCAAGAGCTCAGATAAGGAACAGAAGGGCTGTCTCCAGCTCACTTTCATCCCCCAGTGACCTGGCTGCATGTCCTGCATCAAGGCTGTAATCTCACTCTTATCCATGACTTCCCTAATTGCATCCTATCATTAATGTCATTAATTGCTGACACTGCCCATAAAACACAAAGCCAATTCTGTAAAATACAGAGGTTGGAACTGAACTAAACACAGCACACAGAGAACTGTGTTCACCCACCAGCAAGGGCTCCAAAGCCCCAAACATTTCTAAGGCCACCAAATCTTTACTCTTTTGGCCCAAAATACAAGGTAAAAACATGGGGGTTTTGATTCATGACCAGAATTTGTTGGCTTTCAACATGCTTTGAGTCCACGTACTTGCTTTGGGCACAGAGGTTTTGTCCATATATGAGCCTTTATTAGTGGTTGTTCAGTGATTCATTTTATCCCACCAGACCTGCTTTGCAGACCAACACCACAGGCCCTGGTGAAACAAGGCAGAGAAGCTCTTAAAAGGCCCCTGCACTCATGAACCACTCAGACATACCATGTATGAAGAATTTTAAACCCTTATTACATCCAATTAATAAAAAAAAAAATTCCTCATGGAATGTAAGAAAGACCAAGAAGAAAAACTTCTACATGTATTTCTCCTCTCTCATTTCCAAGTCGACTTTCTTTGCGTATCAAATCTGCGTTATTTATTTTTATGTAAAGTAAGATATTTTTAAAACAGCATTATCAGTATTTCAGTGCTGTTTTTAGTAGGAATAGCTGGCAAGAATAAGCAAAACAAGTTATACACACAATAAACCAGCATACTACTAAATATCTCAGCTTTTATCTTCTGTCAAGCTCCCTGAAAACAACAGAATATTTAAGGAGTATGAAAAAATAAATTATGTATGTCCTTTCCAAAGAAAAACTACATTGTAATACCTCAGGTCAGCTCCCAGATGTGATCAGCCATGCTGTGGCCTTTGTCTTCCTTTAAATTTTGGTATTATATGAACACATAGAGCAGCTTTGAACCATGCTCAAGTTGCATTATATAACACTTGACTTCTCTGACTATTTATGAAATTGTGAGCAGTTTGAACAGTAAATCAGAGTGTGAGAAATGCTCACATTTTACCAATGAAATTTAGAGGGGACAAAGTCATCAAAGCAAAACTAAACTTTCATTCAACAAATTCAGCTGAATGGGGTGTGTCCCTCTGGCCTAAGAGACAGACCCAGAACAAAAAGAAACAGAACTTTTTATATCTTTTTTTATACCTATATACCTTTATACCAGGCCAAAAGGTCCCTGCTGCCTCTTCCTATTGGCAGGAATTGGGGGCTCACAGTCTGGTCTGATTTGCTGCCTGCCCAGGACCCCCCACTGCCCTCCAAAGGCACAAAAAACAGTTGGAAACTCAACTACCCCAGCCCTCTATTCTCTTACAGTTCCTGGAGCTTCAGCAAAATCCTAATTCTGTTTCTAACAAGAGTAACACACTGACACTTACAGCAGGATTGGAGGGTGGTTTGCTGTAGGTTTGGTTTGGTGTATTTTTACCAGGACACAAAACCCCACCAAGGGGGTGAAACGGCATCTTTACCTGAGCACAGGGTATGTGTATGTGTATGGCCAGACCTTGAGAACGAAGGTTTGGGCAGGGCTCTCCCCACGTGGGTG
>VWZD01004439.1:152142-222463 GCA_013396695.1 Sakesphorus luctuosus | reverse complement strand
TCCTCGGGACTGTCACAGCACCCGGTACTGAGCGGGGCTGACCCTGCTGAGCATCCAAGATCTGATGGGATCGGATGGCAGGGAAGGTTGAACTGCCAGGGGACAGTCCCCATTGAGACTGGAACTCAGGTCCTTGGGATTCAGAGTCCAGAGTGCTCTCCTTTACACCACGGGACCACCCCAGTGTATTTTTAACAGGGCACAAAACCCCACCGAGGGGGTGAAACAGCATCTTTAACTGAGCACAGGGTACAACTCTGGTGAAGCCCCACCTGGAGAGGTGGTGTCTCTGGACAGGAGTCTCTGCCCTACCTTGCACTGTGAGCTCGGCCTGCGCCGTCGCGGTGTCGTTGCCGCTCTCGGCGATGCAGGTGAAGGTGCCGGCGTCGCCCTCGCCCACGGCGCGGATGTGCAGGGAGCCCCCGGCCAGCAGCTGGAACCGCCCGGACCTGCGGCACAGGACACACTGTGACTGCACTGCCACCAGCCCTGCACTGCCCCGCTGGGCCAGGCACACCCACGGCATCCCAATCACACCATCACATCCCAACCCTCCCGCACGTTCACAGCGAGTTCAGCCCCAGCAGTTCCACAGGAGCGGCTCATCTTCTTCCACTTGCGGCTTCAGTTGTTCTTAATTAAAAGTGAGCCAAGGTATTTAGTCAAGAGCGACCAGAACTGCAGAGAAATGAAGTCTCGTAACCACATCATTAAAAAGAAAGCGTTTTGCAGATGCAGCTGGAATGACTTATGGCTAAAAGCTGAGTGAATAGAACATGACAGACCTTACAGCACAAGGAACAGCAATGCACATTATAGAACATACAGTAATTGAATTTCTGTGAAAAGAAAAGCAATTTCTGGAGGATTAAATATTTCAGCAAAAGATACAGGTTAATAAAAATCCAAAATACAAATTCATCAGGTGACAAAGTGTCTGTGCAACATTTCCCCCTCTGACTTGTGAAGGGTGTCTCATTCAGCCCTTATAAACATCTGCTTTTGACAGTAAATGCAGGAGATAAATGTGGCATTTGATGTCCCAAGCAGCACTCTCAGCCCCCAGACACACCCACCACCACTGCCCTGCACCTCATCCCACACATCTGTACACGAGTCTTCCAAGATCCTCCAACACTCCAAGATTCCACAGTAAAATGCCAAGGGCAAAATGCCAAAAATCCCCAAGCCAAGCCACAAATCATGCCTGGATGCTGACCCAGAATCTTCCTTGTGTCCTCCCTGGGACCTCCTGCCTGCCATCCTGAGCCACAGCTCGTGGGCAGGAAGGGACTGAATCCTGTCAGAACAGGAACTGAAAAGTACATTCCAACAATTGAATTTGATCCCTACAGAGAGTGGCCAAGGCACAAAACCCAACCTCACTGAAATTCCTGGGATTATCTTGGTAGGACCAATCCTCATCTGCTTGGAAAGGGAAATTGCTTGGACACAAAGACTTTTGGCCCATTTCACTAAATTACCACATAAATACTGATTTTTATGATACTTCTATAATTGCTGATCAATGCCTCCTGATTGAAAGCATTTAGAAGCAGAGCAAGCAAAACCATTACTGGAATTAAGTGATAGAAACCAGTCTTAGAGCATCCAGAGATGTCCTATCCAGGTATTCCATAAGGAAAGCCATCCTGTTTCCAGGAGCTACTGGGAGGACCACAAGAGGATTGGTTAGGAAGAAGTGCATGGAATTTGAGTGAAGATGTGAGTTTAAAAAACACATCTGAAGAGCTTCCCAAATTCTGGGAATGTCACTGAGGGTTTGTGTGGGAATGGAAGGTTAGACAAGGCGAGGCTGCACTAAAACCAGGCCTAAAGGAAAACACAGGAGCAAGACAAGCCTGGGCCTTGGCACCTCCAGAGGTGACATTTTCTACCTTCTTTTATTTTGTGAAACAGCTGCTTTGATTATCTGTTCTTTCATTTGTGGTGAATTAACCTGAGTAGTAAAGAACGTGCTGAGGGCTGGGATGAAAAGAGGGAGAAGTGGAGCCAGCTGGGACATGTGCTGGATGTGCCATGGACACCCAGGGACACCCAGGGAGGAGCTGAGCCTGCCAAATCCCAAAGGAATGGTGAAAGGCTATGGGGACATCCCTGGCATGCCACTGTTACCCACCCCAAAGCAACCCATGCCTTAGGATGCTCCTTTTCCCACTGGAAAAGGAACAATTGCCTGGTGAGGCACCAGAATAACGTGGTTAGGAGTTAAGATGTTACTAAAACGATCAGAAATCACTGATGCTGTCACTTAGGCAACAGAGGTTTGCCAGAGGGGATCTCTCAAACCACTTGTAAGGTAGTGGCACTTCCAGGAATTCCTTTGGGAAGAGCCAAGGTCACACCATGCTCAGCCATCACAGCTGAGTGCTGTGGTTTTATCCTCTCAATGATTTTCCCCAAGAGCTGAGTCCAATCTACCAATATGTGACCCAACACAAGTTCAATGGAAGCAAACAAATTCCTTGGGGATTCCCTCTGTATGAATTAGCTGCCGAAAAATTCTGGGCTCAAATGAAAACTGCCTTTGTAATAAAGTAAAAACATCCTAATTTTGTAAGGACAGTGAAGCATTTCCACAAAAGAGTGAAGAAATCAGATTTCAGACGCTGGAGACAAAGAATCAGCTTAATATAAAAGTGATAACATCATTTGAAGTGTCATTAAAAACAACAAAGATTGATCATTCAGATGTCAGGGAAGAGGAAAATCAAATTCCAGCCTTTCATGTGCATTCCATACTTCCCTCACTCACACACCCCTGTTACACAACTGCTGAGCTGCTCTGGATGCCTCACTCCCAGGCTTTTTGTGTTTCATTATCACAAAATACAGTGAGCCTTTATTAATTTACTGTAGTCAAACTGCCAGTTATACCCTGAGGTTTGGGCTTTTTTCCCCCCTCTTTTAAATTACTATTCCCAAAACATCTTATAATCTATTTGCTGTCTTGGTAAAGTACAGCAGATAAAATTAGACAGTAAATTAGATTATTTTGTAGAATCTACTACCAGAAAAATCTCCATAATTACTCTGCTATGTTTAACCTTTCCTGAGCTGGGCAAGTGTAATTCACTTCGTACCAATCACTCGGAGAGCCCTGCAAACAGTAATTGTGTAATAATTAAAATGCCACACGTTCCTGGGAAGCACTGAGGACAAAACCCTGGGATAGGGATGTGAAGACACAAGTGCAGAGAGCAGCAGCACCAGCTGAAGGTGGCACAGGAGGCTCAGCTGGGTCACCCCCTCACTGCAGGACACTTTGACTGCACAACCACCTTATGGTTTTCTGCAGCATTTTTGGAGTGACATGAAATTTTGCTGAACTGAAGAGCCCCAACCCACTGCAGGGTTTGCTGCACTGCAACAGCCTGGTGAAAATGTCACTGTTCAAGTCCTTCCAACGGATTCATTTTGGGTTCTAGTCCTTCCAAGGGATTCATTTCGGATTCACCATCTCACCAATTGCAGCTTTCTGAAGAATTTGTGGCCCCTGGATTTGTACTTCCCCCATGGAAGTGTCCCAGCATAAATCAAGATACACAATATGTTTATATGTTGCAGCACATGCTGATCCACAAATGGAAAGTGTCCAAAGCAGATCCTCTTCCAAATGGTTGAGACTCTGTGCCCCAAGCTCTGAACACCCTCCTTGGCAGCCACCTGAAACTTCACTTTTCAAGTTCAGAATTGTGCAAAGCACAAAAGTGCCTCTACATTTGCTGAAGAACTGACTCTCACACAGCAGAATCCTTATCCAGGCCAGATATTTAAAAAAAATAATAAAATTTTACACAAAGGCTTTTTAAAAATTTTTAAGAGAGGCTCAAAGTTGGCTCAAATCTGACAAACTGTTCGATCTGTAACTCACCATTTCCATCCCAGCCTTGTGGGTCAGATAATACCAACACTACAGCAGATCTTCCTCAGAAGTTCCCTGCAAAGGGCCCAAGGTTTGTGCCAATGGCTCTGTCCTTTAGTGCCTTCCCCACCTCCTTCCATCTCACTCAGCATTCTCCACATTCCTGGCAGAGATGCTGCTCATTTTGAGTTTATGGAGCAAATCCAGCTGGAAAAAGCAGGATGGATCTTCCCCCTGCTGCCCCACCTGGGCAATGGGAGGGCTCCACTCACGTGCCAGACCCACGAGCACTGCACCTTCTGCCAGGGATTGGAACACAAGTCTGGGGCTTCCTTTGGAATCTGAGCCTTGGATCTGGAGCTGAACCTCAGCCTAGAACAGGGTTTGGCCTTTCCCATTCCTTACAAAGGATGGAGGTTTGAGGGAACTCTAACACGTGGAGATCCCCAGCTGGAGCAGCAAGCCAGCTCCATGGAAAGCTGCCAGCAAAGCCCAACACCTTCCCAGGGCCCATGGCTGGGTCCAATTCCCCACTGTGGGACTGTCGCAGGTTTGGCTTAACTGTATGCCAGCCTTGGACTGTATGCTCTCTCTCTTCTCTTGAAGCTGTCTCAGCTGGACCTCCCTAAGAACCACGAGAAGTCAGCAGTCTATCAATTATATTTCTTTGAAACCTCCAAGTCAGAGAGTTCTGAAAGGATTCCTTGAAGTTCTGAGAGCTTTACTACAATGGAAACTCGGAGCACTGCGTTCACTTCAGTTTCTCACCCAGCACTCAAAGCTTCCTTCTCTTACACTCTAATTAATTTGGGAAATATTTTATCACAGCAAACTAATTTCACAATATATTGCATTACAGGCTGGCTGTCTGAACAACTGCCAAGGCTGTCATCATTCAAGTTTACTCACATTTATCCATTAACATAAATCTTATTGCAGTCTTCAACAAATAATCCATCAAATTTAATCACCTTTTTTTCAGGTCCTGTAACAAGTTGTTAATTCCAAAGCCCCACCACTCCCAACCCTTAAAAATCATCTCTTTTTCCTATAAATACAGGTTCCCATCCATATTCCCCTTAGCAATGCAGTTTGAAAGGAAAATATTTAATTTTGCATTAGATTAATTACCACAGTTACAACAAAAGTCAAAATAAGGTTGTGCATTGAGTAATTTCACAAGGAGTCAAAATCAGGGACATACCTGCCCAAAACACCCAGGTTTTATTTCCTAACCCATACACAGAGACATGTTACAATATATATGTCTATACCCACCTATATGTATGTTCATGTCTAAACACAACCCATCATTTCAGAGCAGAAGGCACATTAAAACCTGCCCAGATGAAAAGGATCAGTTTTTATTTCAGCTAAAATAAAACCATGCTAAGGAAAGCCGTGCTTTTCTATCAAAAAGGGATTTCAGTACAAATTAAATGTGATTTAATTTGTAATTACATTAACAGACCATGCATAACAAGCTAAGGTAGCTATTTAGCAGCAGTAACTGCAGGCTTTACTCCAACAAAGAATCTTAATTTCTGGAGATTTTCCAGTTATTCTATTCAAACAAATAATACAATGGCTGTTGGGCTAAATGGAGTTTAAGAACTCTTTCTTTTCTGCTGTTTGAGTATCTTCCTGTTAAGCCACAGTCACAAGCAGCAGACTTAGGACTTTGGCACACTTTAGAGAACAATGAAGGAATCTTATTCCCACAGAGGGGAAAAAGATCAAATTCCCTCCTTTACCCACCTTAAAAGTAAAGTCTACAGTGAGCACACATTTCACTGGTTAAAAAAGGCAAGAAGAAAAAACAGTTAAAAAGCCAACTGGAACCTGTTCTTATAACAAAGGGCCATAATACTAAAAACTAACACTTCATATTCTGGAAAATCAGGTCAGACCTGGCTGGAATTGTGTACATATAAAGACCAAGTACATTTACTCATGTTATGCCTCAGTCCTCCAATACAACTTCACACGCTGAAGTCTGAGCATTAAAAACCGCTGTGCAGCCCTTGGGAGTTCTCATGGCAACCTCCCAGATTCCTAAGGGAATTCCAGCACTGCACCCAGGTGAGGGCTGGAAAACGTGGGCTCTGTGGATCCAAAAGCAGGAAGAAAATCAAAGGAGAGCTCTCTGTCAGGTGAGCCTGAACCTCCCTGAACACTGAACGTGCTGAAACCCAGGGAAGGATGGGGTGGGGGGCAGCAAAATTCATAAGGATGTGACATGACACCACTTTGCATAATAGAAAAACAAATTAAGATCTTCCCAGGCCCATTTATCCTGACATTTCATCGCACTGGGTTGTGCAGCTCTGATGAGGCAGTGCTGGCCTCGAAGGAGAGCGATTTCTCACAGGGTGACAGAACAGGCTGTAAATCCTGTGCCATCAGCCTGACACCAACACCAGGCACGGAGCTGCTCCTCGGCCACCACAGCTCAAATTAGAGCCCTGAATTTCTTTAATTTAAGAGTTGCCAAAACAGAGATATATTATATCACTGCTGCTGCAGAGGCTTGTGCACTGCTCTGGCTGCTTCCTGTGCCAGCCACGCCACAATTCACCTCTCCTTGGTCCATGATTAACTCAGGTCTCCATTAATCCCCCACGACTTTGGGGGACACGGAGAACATTCAAGTGGCTGGTTGTAATCTCCTGGTTCTGCTAAGCATGTTCATTAGAGGGACAAAAATGCACTTGATAAGATTTGTTCTGCTTTTTTAATATAGATTTTCCAGCACATTATTTTGAGTGAATACACCAGCAATGACAATGTGTAACAAGTTTTCGCTCAATGCATTTCTGAAAGCCCACACTGTTTTTTAATCATGCCTAACATTTTAATATTCTATTTTCATGATAAATTATGTAATTCTGCTTTAAACAGTTATTCTTAAACTCCTGTGGAACATTTTGACACATAATGGACATTTTTATTGCAGAAAGCGAGTGCAGGGCTTCACACACACAATACACCAACACAAAGTTGTCTTTGTTTCCCTGCAGCATCCTTACTCTCTTAATTGCTTCTTTTATTCCAATGGCAATCTAAAAGTAATACATTCTTAATAACCCTCCTGCTTCAAGTAAGATTTCTTCGCTTCAGATGGCTGCAAAAAAATACTGTGAGCCTGTTCCACAAAACTCCTGAACTGCCTCCCCTGTCCCAACACTGTGTCGGAGCCCTCCCGCATTTGGGAACCGGCTTCTTCCCTCTGGTTTAAAATTCGGTACAAAGGAAGGTGGGCACCAATCCCAAATCCTATCCCTGCTGTAAGGTGAAGATAGGGGTGTCAGCCAGGACTCACCCTTCTGTGAGCAGCTCCTCCTCGTTCCTCGTCCACCTGATGGAGGGCACCGGGAACCCCGTGGCGACGCAGGGGAACAGGGCGCTCTGCCCGCTCAGCCTGGACAGCGACGTCGGCTGCCTCAGGAACCTCAGCGGCTGCGGCTCCTCCGGCTCTGCACACGGGTTGGACAGCACAAAACACCCATCAGAGCCCAAACCAAACCCCAGCGAGCCACAGAGAACCACAAATGAAACCTCTGATCCCTGTCCTGCAGCTTCCCAGGATTCCATCACCAGCACACCCTCAGCCTCGCTACCATCTCCTCCAGACATGCAAATTCATTCCCCACCTTTGGGATTCTCACTCTTCCAACTCCCTGGGAAACTGTTTCAGCTCAGAGCTACAGCCCTGAAACTGGAACTTCCACTGGTAGAGATTGAGTGTAGAAAGGTTCAGGGGTGAGTTTGTCCAGCCAGTCTTGGTCAATCCCCTGGCTCCATCAGGGAGCCATTGAGGAAGTGCTTTTACACACTGGAAAATGAAACTGTTGCAGCAGAAAGCCACCCTAAGTGAAATAAAACAACCAGGTCATGTGCACAGTGAAGTAACACAAGCTTTACGTCCCACCACGGTTTTCCATCCTCAGGGAAATGGGGAATCCTCTGAATTAGTTTTGCATTGAATTGAGCTGGAGAGAGGTTTGCTTCTTTTTTTCCCCACCTTAAGAACAAGCCAAGTGCACATTTACTCAGTGTGTTACTACAGTTTGTACTCTCTGTCTCTGCCCTCCACCACAACCAGCTGTACACACGAGGTGCAGGTTTGGGCTGAGTGAGTTACTCCCACTGTGTGAGTTACTCCCACTGCTCATGCTGCTCTCTCAGTACCCAAGTGTGTGTTTGTGGGTGTGAATGACAGCAAAGCTCCAGAACTAGACAAGCCCTCAAATTATTTTTGGCCACTTAAATAGGGGCAGACTCTTCGGTACCTCCTCTGCTTCTGCTCTCCGGAGCACATTCTGTGTCTCATCACACTCAGGCTCGGCTGTGTCTCCCTTGGGCCCGATGTGATACTCACAGGCATTTCTGAGAGCTGTTGTTTTGGTGTTCTAGAGCTCAAAACGCTAAAAATACCAGGGAGTGTTTACAGCCCTGAGCTCAGGGCACGCACGTGCTCCGAGGCACAGCACGAGGAGCCTGCCAGGGATTTGAGAGGAGCAGAACGGGTGGAAATCCTGTCTCCGAGCCATCCAAGGCAGAGGCAGCCAAGCTTTGAGCAGTCCTGGATCTCACCATCTGTCTGGGGCCCACACACAAACCATCCCACGGCTCTGCCCACGGTCCCTGTGAGCAGGAACTGTGCCAGGAACATGGACACAGCCAGGCACCGATCCTGACAGGAGGAGAGGAGCTGGGCCACCTCCAGACACACAGCCCAGCCCTGCTCCAGGCTCCCAGAACGGAGTTCAGCTCCAAGGTGAGTGGAAACTGCATCCAAAAATTAAGTGGGGGGTTTTTGCCTTGTATTCCTATGTTTGAAAGTACCTGCTATTAATGAGCAGAGCTTAGAAATGTACCCTCCTGTTCAGAGGCACCAGAAGAAGAAGAATATTTAAGAAGCAGAACACTGTCCATGGATGTAAATCCAAGTGTGTGTTGGGTGTATTTCAAAGACTGGGATGCAGAGTGATGGGGTCACTGTCAGGCACATATCAGATAATTTAGAAAGGGAATAAACTGAATAAAGAACAGATTAATTCAAATCCCTCTTTCAAATACATCTCAAACCAAGCAATCAATTACAGGACCACTCAAGATTAACGGAGTTTTCCCTTCAACATCTTAATCCCACTTTAAAAAAAAAAAGCCTGCTGGGAGGGTTTTCACAAAACTTCACTATTGATACTTTCAGATTTATGACCAAGGAAAGAAACAGCATCATTTGTATTCCCTAAGAGAATTTTATTTCATCACCTTCAACAAAGCACTTCAAAAGCAAGTAAACTGTATCTGGAGCCAAAAGAATCCAAAAGATCAATGCCCATGGAACTTTATCAAGAAATCTCCAATTGCTAAAAATCAGAGAAGTTTTGAGCATTTGAAGGGCTGCAGAAACACAAAGGCAACCAAACCACAATAATTCAATTAAGCATCTTTTCCCAAAGTGCAGTTCCTCAAAACCTGCATCCTTAGTTGAAGGAGACAAGACTTTCCCTTGAGAAAGGCCTCATGAACTCCACAAAACAAATCCCTCCTTCAAGGATGCTTCATTCCCAAACCTGGCAAAGACCCCAATTTCAACAGAGAGCTGCAACTGTAAAATTGGGGTATTTTAAAGAATATTTCAGCCTTTCAGGCAGAAAAGTGCTATAGAGACAAGAAACAGAGCTGTTCATTGAAAGGGACTCCTGAAGGTGTCACCACCCACTGCCCATGCCAGATCAGGCCAACCACAACAGAGCCCAGCCTAACCCTGGAGCTTCCCAAGCTGGAAATTCAGCAATTCCTCCAGCAGTTCTCCAGGCAGCACCAACTGAACAAGAATTCCAACAGGAAGACAAATTTAGAAGAGCCAGCTCTGGAAACAATTAAGAAACCCCATACAAAACAGAGTCCCTACTTCCCTAGTTTGGGAAAGCACAATCCACATTCCTGCAAAACTTGTGGTGACTTTTCAAACCTCTGTGCTGAACAGCTGGTGACACAGCTCTGTGCAAGAGTCATTGGGAACAGAACAGACCAAATGTACCCACACTTGACATCAGTCCTGGACTTTTGTTCTTATAAAAATATCTCAACATTTCAGTAGAGTAACTAAACCTTCCAAAATAAAGTCATTCCCCTTTGGGGGTTGGAGATTTCCCTACAGGGCCTGTTGTTTAAACAATCAAAGTTTACTGGATATTTGGACAATTAAAAGCACCTCAGCTTCAGCATCCCAAGAGCAAGGGACTAAGCACCAGCTTCTTCGGGAGAATCACAGAATCATAGAATCAGTTGGGTTGGAAAAGATCTCTGAGATCATCAAGTCCAACCCTTGGGCCAACTCCAGTCCCTTTACCAGATCATGGCACTCAGTGCCACGGCCAAGCTCACTTGAAAACCCTCCACAGATGGGGAATCCACCCCCTCTCTGGGCAGCCCATTCCAATCCCTCAGCACTCTCTCTGGAAAAAACTTCCTGATATCCAACCTAAACCTCCCCTGGCAGAGCTTGAGCCCGTGCCCCCTTGTCCTATTGCTGAGTGCCTGGGAGAAGAGACCAACACCCACCTGGCCACAACTTCCCTTCAGGCACTTCCAGACAGTGCTGAGGTCACCTCTCAGCCTCCTCTTCTCCAGCACAAACACCCCCAGCTCCCTCAGCCTTTCCCCACAGCACTTGTGCTCCACTCCCTTCTCCAGCCTCGTTGCTCTTCTCTGGCCCTGCTCCAGCCCCTCAATCTCTTGCCTCAACTCAGGGGCCCAGAACTGAACACAACACTCAAGGTGTGGCCTCCCCAATGCAGAGTCCAGGGGGAAGGGTCACTGCCCTGGGCCTGCTGGCCCTGCTATTCAACAGGATTTGAACCATGGTGTTCAACCTGAGAAATTCAGAAATCCCCAAACATTTATACTCAAAGAAACAGTCGATTCCCTCTTTGCATCATGTCACAATAGCAGTAAGTGTGAGACTTTCCAAAACAAGTCTTTCCCCCAAATCCCTTAAAAGCTGAACCATGAGATGTGTCCAGCAAGCCCCGGAGTGCCCCCAGCCCGTGTTGGGCAGTGCAGGCAGGGCAGGAGCCTGAGTACCTGGCAGGACGCTGAGCTCGGCCTCGTCGCTGTACTTGGGGGCGGCACCGCCCTCCAGCAGGCAGCGGTACAGCCCGCGGTCGGCGTCGGACGCGTTGCTGATGATGAGGGCCCCGCCGGGCACCTGCAGCACCCGCTCGTCCAGTGGCACCGGCTGCCGGTCCTGCTCCCAGCGCACCAGCGACGCCAGGTCGGCGTTGGCGTCGCAGTTGAGCACAGCGCTGCCACCCCTGGGCACCGCGGTGGGCTCCGGCTGGCTCGTGAACCGGGGCAGACCTGCGGCAGAACGGAGAGAGTGACAAATCAGAGATGGTCTCAAGGTGACAGCACGGCTGTGACGTGCAAGGCTTGGCTGGTGAATGCTGTTTTTAAAACATGAACTGCTCTCCAAGTGTTTAAATCTCAACAGTGGGTAGTACAATTCTAATTGTGGATGGTGTAAAGGCAAAGAAACCCAACAATCATGAAATCCCAGCATGGTCTGGGCTGGAAGGGACCGTAAAGTTCATCTCCTCCCACCCCCTGCCAGAGGCAGGGACACCTTCCACCATCCCAGGTTGCTCCAAGTCCTGTCCAACCTGGCCTTGAACACTTCAGGGATGGGGCAGCCACAGTTCCAGTAGTAACAAAAGTACTGATTAACTCACAAAAGTAGTTTTAGAAACAAGATAACGTTCACAACAAAACAGAACTTGAGTCCTCAAAACAGTAACTTCTGCTCACATCTCCAGAGCTGCTGCTGTCGCCAAGGAGGAAATAGCACACAAGTGGCACAAATGAAACCACTGTCTCTGTCTGGGACAGCTGAATAAATCAGCCTGGCCACAGGCTGTAAGGGTTACTGATTCCCTTGCAGTGGGACACAGACCCCTCAGTACCCACCCAGGAGATGGGAATATGGAGGGAGCACACCACCTTAATTTACACTCTACCCACAACCTTAATTTAGCACCTAAGGCTACAAAAGCCTTACAGAGCCATAAGGACAATATATCCATAGCCCAACATTTGTATATTGACATTCTCAGGTCAGCGTAGCTGAGAGCTGAGTTTCTCACAGCCCACCACAAAGCCACCACTGCACAACAACCCTGTCACCTTCTGGGTGAAAACTCTCTCCACAAACACCCACTCAGTGGGTTTGGGAGGCCACACCCTTGGGGGAGTTGCCAAGGTGGGCTCTCTGGGAAGAGGCTGGGGACACCTGTGCTGGACACAGATGGAGCTGGTTCCATGGAGGCCACGGCTGAGACAGCCAGTGAAGCTCCTGGCACATCCACGGCAAAGGAAACCACAGCACAGCAGCAAGGAAAGTGTGAGAAACAGTCCTGTAACAGTAAGGTCAGAGGAGGAGGAGGGAGAGGAGGAAGGCCAGCTCCAGGAGCCACCCTGGGTAGACCAGGACACAGAAGAATTGGGAATGAAAGCAGGAAGTTGAGCCTGGGAAATAGTAAGAGGGCAGAGAGAGATGTTTTAGTTTGTTTTCTTATCACCCAACTTAATTGTCAAGAAATTTAATCTGCCCTAAGCCAAGGCAGTTCTGGACATTACAGTAACTGGGCAGTGATCCCCCTGTCTTGACACACAAACATTCATCTTCTTTTCTCCTCCATCCTGTTCAGGAGTGGAGTGAGAAGCACCTGGGGGGCAGCTGGCCATGGTCAACACCCAACAAATATTGTGCACAGGGAAAGAATCAGACCTACCCCAGAAACATCCTGTCCATGGCTGCTGCTGTGAGCAAATGGGTCAATAATGGCAGTAAAATACAGCAGGGGGAAGGGGAGGGCAAAGCACAGGGTGGGAAAAGGAAAAGTCTTCCCCTTTCCCTGTTTCATGAGTTGCACAGATTAAATGACACCATTATAACCATTCAAGCATGAGAGTGGAGCCTGCTGGAAGCAGTGGGATGTGAGAACCTCCAACTCAACAACACTGCTCCCAGCTGAGAGCCCCAGCCAGAAACAAACACAAACTCCCATTAAACACAGGCAACACCTCCTGGTTATCCATGAGTGAGGCTGGGACAGTTCAGGTCAGCTCTCACCTCTCCCTCCAGCAAGTCTGAGCGTGAAATCCCTTATTCATGATCCTCCATTTCAGAAGTTTGACCCAACTGAAAGAATTTGCATTTATCTCTTGTGAAGATGATTCTTTCACCTTGATTTACACACAGAGCTCCTTTCCAAACAGTTCAACCCAGTATTTTTACTGTCTCACTTAACACCTATCACAGATGCACTGAGAAGGTACCAGCAGTAGGAGCAACATTTCCCTGCATTTTTTATTTTTAAGTACACAGTTCAGTGCTTTGTGATTCTTTCTTCCTTCAAAAGGGATAATAAACAATGACTCGTATCAGAGACTTCAACTTGATGTTGAAGGATCCAAAACACCCGTGGATGGAAAGCACTGTGTGGCTCTTTGGTGTGAGGGGGCAGAAAGGGAAGGATGAGCTCACTCTCTCTCCACCTCTGGAGCTTCCCACCAGCACCAGTTCCCACGTGCTGCTTCTCAGTGACACACTGGGGCTGAAACTCCACCTCCTCCAGTCCCCCATCCATATTCACTACCTCTGATTGCCTAAGAAAGTATCCAACCCGAGCACTTCTCAAGTTAAGTGGTACAAAATCCCTCAGGGTTTTTTTGTGGGGTTTTAAACCATCCAATCTTTGCTCTCCAGTTTTTTGTAGAAATCTCTGTAGAAGCAGCAAGAAGCAACATGTGATGATGTCACATGTTCAGGCTTTTCTCACTTGAATGAAAAACTTCTTTACTTGGACAGTAGAATTGTTCATTATTAGCACCCACTGAAGTACAAATTTTAATACATACTTTTAACAAAACTGCCTTTTTTCCCCCTAGAAAAGTAAGTGTGACCCAGGCCAATGGCACCAGCTGTGCTGCTCTGCAACCACAGCCAAGCTCACAGCAGAGTCATGGGAGCAAACCCACAGCACAGCACAGCATCCTCACAGCCCATGGCAAACACAGACCTACAGTAAGGACCAAAATGCACAAACTGTCACGTGGGAGATGAAAAACCTGCTCTTCAGCTCTGCCAGATCTCTGGCAAATGTGAAGAAAACAGACTGAGCATAAAGTATGTGCGTAACTGGGGAGGGGGAACCACACCAGAGACCTTCCCAATCCCGGAACAGCCACGCTGAGCCCCAACACCCAACACTTCCAACACACAGATCACACCAGTTCCTTCCCTGGCCTTGCACAGGCTCATCTCCAAGTGTTACCCACTTTCTCCCCACTGGGAACAATACCTGGAGGCTCCTTCCACAACCTCATTCCTCTGAGAAACTTTGTTTCTGGTTTCCCCTCCCACTGTAGTTCCAACCAACTTCAGGTCCTTTGATCTTGACCTTATTTTGGTATTAATTATTTTGCATCTTTGATATTTATCCATTACTCCTTCCCTCTAAGGTACTCATAGGAATAAAAATCACAACTTCTTTCTTTCAACTTTCCTCCTGCTTAATGAAGCTCCAATTTTTAGTTCCTTTCCCTCAGTCCCCTAACATCCTCTAGACACAGAATGGCAGGATAATCTGGGCAGGAAGGGACCCAGCCTGAGCAGAGCCAGCTACAAGGTCAGAGGGTAACTCAGGGATTTATGAAGTCAGACCACAGATATCCCCATGGATAGAGACTGCACCGCTCTTGGTCAACCCGTTGTAACACGTGACTGTCCTCTCAGTGCAGAATTTCCTCCTAAATCCAGTCAGCACCTCTTCTGCTTCAATGTCTCCTCCTCTCCCACCAGCAGAATGGCAAACTGAAGTGCCTGCAGTAATTTAAGATCACAAATATCCATGGCACTACTACAACAAAACTGCTTCTCTGTGTCTGCTGGAAACATCTTCCCAACAGATGGAACCATCTCAGGGGCTCTGCACACTGGCAGCTTACAATCAACCCCAGAACCCACCAACGCCCCTTTTTCTCTCCCAGACGCCCCCTGCCCTCTGTCCCAGCCCAGCGCCCAGGACACCCCTGCACTGCCTGACTGCACACACTGTGCTAAGACACTCCACCATCAGTGTGTCTGGAGCGATATTTAATCCCCCCTGTGAGACCCTCGAGGCCACAGCAATCACACCAAGGCCTCCTGTATGTGCCACACCTGCTAATTTTGCAGGTAAATACTTTGTTTTTACAGCTAAATGGCTGATAAGCCATTAACAAGGATCCTCTAAACCCTGGTCTCTGAGGCATCTTTCCTTCCTGAAAATCTCCTTCTTGACATAATCCATTAAATGTTCATAATTACCTCTGATTCTTATCTGTCTCAATATTCTCCTTTATTAACAGACCTGCACACTAAGACAATTCTTTCCCCAGCCTGGAAGGGGGTCCTGGTTCTCCTCCCTTTGCCAGGTGAGCCCCTGAGCTCTGTTCTCACCTCCCCTCTTTGCTCCATAAACCACCGCTTGTACAATGACCACACGGGCAACTCAAAGCACCAGTGAGAATGTTCCTGGAGGACCAAAGCCCTGCAATTTTTAACATAAAGCTCAAATATGCCTTAATTTAACCCCCTTACAAGTACCATGCACTTCCTGGACAAGACAGGCTTTGTGCATTCTGGTGTGTGCAGGTGCTCCACTGAGGCTGAATAAGCTTTATTTAAGATGGTTTCATTACTCCCTGGCAATGAAATTACAGTTGATTTTCCAGGTCATCTTAAATGCCACTAAAACCTTTATTTCATCATAGTCCTGTGTGTTTTTAAAATATACATTTTAACCTAGGCTATAATTTTGTCCTAAAGAGTAATTTTCTCTTATTCTACAATTATTGGCAATTTGCACTGCTTAAAAGCTTCTGCTGTGGAGGAGGAGCCTTTGCTTTGGCCAACACACAACCACAAAACAATCATGATGGATTACAAAAGGCACTCCAAATACAGGCCTTAATTACTATTAATTCAGAGACCTGTTTATAAATACAGCAGCAGGTCCCAGAGTGCTGGCACACCTCCTGCAGCAGAACACAACCAGAAAATACCCCTCCATCTGCAAGCCCACAACCTTTCCATTACTGAGCTGCTCCTTTCCTCTCCAAATTATCAATTACCCACTCCTAGGCCTACATTTCCTTAACTTTCTATGACCTTTTTTGAACCCATTACCATGTAAGCCAATTCAGTTTTTCAATTTATATGAGAAACACCATTTAAACTACTGTAAAAAAATAAGTTTTTTTAAAAAGTTGGTGCCTTTTCTCTCAATGATCTGCATTTCCCAAATACTTCAATCAACAAGATGAAGCAAGATGTAAAGACAGTTCGAATCCCAGAGTGGTTTGGGCTGGGAGGGACCTTAAAGCCCCTCCAGTCCCACCCCCTGCCATGGCAGGGACACCTTCCATTATCCCAGGGTGCTCCAAGCCCTGTCCAGCCTGGCCTTGGACACTCCCAGAGATGGGAGGGACACTCCTAAAGAGGGAGCAGCCCCCACTCCTCACCCACACACTGCAGGGCAATCAGTTGGAGACATCACCCCATCTTATGGCCAATGAATGCAATGATAAATGACACTTTGGGGTTTTGATATTAAAGACAATTTTTGGTGTTTGTACACACATTAATCATTCTGTGTCAGCACACATACATTATGTATCGATTTTGGACACCAAAGGAAAATACCACTGACCTGGCAGAACACAGGTTAATAAACTCAGTTTAGGAGGGATGGTTTTCCTTTTGGAATGTTCTCTAAACACACAAGCAACAGTGCAACTCTCACAGCACACAAGGGGAATTGGATGCATCACAAACTCCACATTTGCTGCTAGGACAATGCAAATGGGAAGGAGTGGGGGAAGCCAACTCTGTCCCTATTTTCTCCTTCCTTTTGTCTCTCCCCTCCCCTCATCAAAGCCCAGAGCAATGGTAGGAATGTGAATGAACAATCTATTAATGCAAATGTGGTGCATTCAATCAGCATTCCCAGTCTAAGCCTTACGGAGATTTGTGGCCCATTGTCTCCATTTCTGAAAAAGATGTGCCTAGAAGAGCAATAATTCCCAAGCTCCTGGAAAACACAGATGGTTAAAATTCTGGCTGTCGTCTGCTGCCGTCAATGGAGCCAGTATTTCATCTCCTGCAGTTTGCACAAGTGGAGGAATTCACTGCCCTGATGCCAACCCAGCCCAGCAGCCCCTCTGTGACTGTGGCCAGTGCCAATCATTTCCAAGGAGACTGGAAGAAAAAACCCTTCTATAATCAACAACTGCTAAATAACTCCCTCACATGACTGTAGTAGCCAAGCTCAGAGCCCTTCCTGCCTTCCCTCTGAACACTCAGCAGCCACTGGAAATGCTCCATCGTATTTAACACAAATGCTACTGTCAAACACACATTTAATCCCTTTAGGATCCTCCTAACCTTTTGGGATCCATCCTGCCAAACCAACACTGCAAGGAGAAGAAAGAGAAGAGCACAACCTCCTCATCCTCAGGGAACAGAAGGATGCAGAGAAATCCCCCTTTCCCTGTGGACCTTTCCTATGTGGTCACAAGGCTTTCCATCATGTGAGTCTCCCCTATTGCTCCTGCACAGACTGGAATTTAAGAGAACACTCTGTATAAGCACTAAACAGCTCTAAACACACATCCATTACCTGTTTAGCTTCCCTAAGCTGGTTTCAGGCTCTTGGGTGACATCTCGATGGGCTCAGCAAACATTTTCCCTGTTATTCCCCGGATTATTTCTAATGCAATATGGAAAAAGCAAAGCCCAGGAGCAGCTGACAGGTTTCCCAAAATTCTCTCCTCCTGTCCACCAGCTGTGAAAATCCCCTGTTGCTCAGTGTTACTCTCACACTTTCTCATCTCCCACCTCGACCCTCCCAGTTCAGCTGGGCTGGGAGTGACCCCACAAACCCCTCACAATCCTAAAACACTTCCATTTCTCCCTGCCTAAGTAAATTTGAGCTGATGACAAATCCAGAGCTCTAGCTCCTTTACCCAAACAGCCTCTGGGGAAGTGTGAGGATTTCAGGCACACAGGAGAACAGAAACACGATTCCCCATTGTCAGGATGGCTCCAACATCTGTTACCCCTCAGCAACACGGCAGATCACAAAGATGCTGCAGATTCTGTTAGTGCATCAGCTTCTCACCCCAACCCTGTTAAAAAATTAATAAGTCCAGCCATCTGTGGCTACTTCATTAAATTATCACAGCTCCTTCTCCCCAGCATTATTCAGCATCATTTGTTGGAGCAGCAGAGGTGTGAAATGGCTTAAAATACACTTCTGTTAATAGGACATATTTCATGAATCTCACCAGCGAGTGGATTAGACTTTGTAATTGCAAAACACTCCCAGAGAACACAAGTCCAGCACTACCTGAATCAGGGTACAGCCAGATGCTCCCAGTCCTTTCCACAAACACCAACCAGCACATCATTCTCCCCCCTTGCTTAGGGAATCTAGACAGGAGAGAACAAAACCTGGGCCAAAATCTGGGCAGGAGACAAGGGGCAAGAGTATTCCAGACAAGGGGCAAGAGTATTCCTACATGGACTATAACAGAGAGAAAGGAAAACCTACCAAAGGCCTTTGTTAGCTGAATAAAAAGCAGGAAATTTAGGGAATATAAAATGTGAATGAGAAAGTTCAGCACAAAAGCAGAATCCTGACTTTGTTAAACTCAGCCTTGGCAGCACCAACACCACAGCATGTGCTGACTTACCCTTGGCCAGGATGAAGGAGGAGAGGAACAGGGAGAGGACTCACCAATATCACACACAGACATATGTACCTGTACAATAATACACAGAGGGACCTGGTGGGACCTCAGAGCTGCTGTGAAGCAGCAACTTGAGCTCCACATCTCCCAAAGTCCCTTCCAAGCTCAATTCTCCAACGACACAACAATATGGGGAAGCTACACTGAAAACTATGGATAGACACAGCAAAACACTGCACAAAATATTGTGCAAAGAGGAGCAGAATTAAACTTGTCAAAACAAGGTTTCCTAAGAGGGAAAGTAACAGCAAAATTGATCATGCCCTGGAGCACCAGGTTGGACTGCAAGAGTTTGAGGTTCTGCTCAGCCCCTCCCAGACTTGAGCTCTGCCACAGAACCACAAACTAAAAGCAACACTAAGACAGAGTCACAGAAAGAATGGTTTGTGTTGGGAGGGACCTTAAAGCCCATCCAGTCCCACCCCTGCGATGGCAGGGACACCTTCCACCAGCCCAGGTTGCTCCAAGCCTTGTCCAGCCTGTCCTTGGACAATTCCAGGGATGGGGCAGCCACAGCTTCTCTGGCCAACTTGTGCCAGGGCCTGCCCACCCTCACAGGGAAGGGTTTCCTCCCAAAACCTACTAACTAACTATTCCAGGAATGAAATGGGAGCAAGAAAAACAACTTAAGGAAGGTCTTCAAGAATAGGGAGGTCACTGATGCCAACCACAACTATAAGAACAGTGAGAGGGGGTGATGAGGTGGGGGTTGTCAGTCCACAGCACATGGTCAGGGCCCAAGGAATGGTGCAGGAACACAGACAAAATAGCTCTGCCAATGGAGGAGGTGACACAGTGCCATTAACTGGAGACAAGACCTCCAGTTAGAGAGGCCGACCAGAAAAGCTCCAGGAAAAGCTGCAGCGCCCAGAATGGATCTGAACTCCACAGGCACTGAGAAACACACTCAGAAATGGTGATGCCACAAAAGATGAACTCAGGGCATGCAAACTATGGAGTCATTGCTTTGCTACTGCTGAAGATCATTCTAATAGGGAGGCCAGTGAAGAAAGCCCTGTGGGATTCCAGGAGAAGCCCTGAAGATCAGGCACACAGATTGCCTCATCATTTAAGGAACTTCAGGTCTTCATCAATAGACTGCCCAAAAATAAAAACCCTACAGGCTCACAATTACTCTTTTTAAAACAAAATCGAGAGCCACAACAAAAGAAGAATAAGATCCAAGTGTTGTGGTGGAAGAAAAGAGCTTGACAGGTTAAATAATTTTGGGCCCAGGCGAGGCTATCAATTACGGAAGCTGATGTGAACAAGCTATTCAGAGAAGATTAATGCACAGAGAGCACTGTCAGGATAAATTTATCAAGGAACTGGAAGAAAGGAAAGATCTGAAAAACTTTTGCAGGCAACTCTATAGACAGTGACAAAGACAGCTGGTACCTGACAACAGGCATTTAGAGACAGGAAATAACCTCAACAATTTCAGAGAAACACTCAGAATGCGTGAAGAGCAAAGAAACCCCACAAAAATGGAGTGCTTGAAGGTTGACAGGAGACATAAACACAAAGGAGACAACTTCTCTAGACACAAACGTGGAGCTGAAATAGATGTCTGAGACAACAAGGGTGCGTGGCAGAGTAAAGGAGAAACACTGAAAGGCGTAGAGGGAGCAAATCATGTGACAGAGCTGCTGTTCAGTGCCAGGGATGGGGACAGGAACTGCTCAGGTGGCACTGCCACACCTCTGGCCCCCAACCCAGCTGCTGCCATGGGGCTCAGCACAGCAGGGAGGGCACTGCAAAGCCCCCTCCATAGCCAAGCCTTTCCTCGCTCAGTTTTTAATCTGTTTGGTTTAAGAGCAGATTTGATGGTGCTTTTAAGCCAGAACTGACTTCAGAGGCTGTTGGAGAAGGAAGAGCAACACCTTCCCAGAAAGCTGTAAATTATCCACAGACATTTCCCTGTCCTCTCCCCAAAATAGAGGACTATAAATGCAAATGAATAGGAGTTGTAGGGGGTTAATCATTTTTAACATCTTTATTTCTTATGTATTTATGTGAATGGTGAGACACATTCTGTGCTTTCAGGGATGTTACCAAGAACCAACCTCAGTGAAACCAACCATAACAAGTTACATAACTTAATTTTTCCTTACTAAAAATAATTTTCCTTTATGAAAATTATTTGGATGACCTTAAATAACTATTCAATTATTCAAGATTCCTCTTGAATTTTTATTATGGAAATACAAAGAATTAATTAGAGACACTTCTGCCTCGATCCTTCTTACCCTTCCTGCCTTTGTGTGTCCCCTTCACTTGGGTAGGGGGGATACTCCAGGTTCTTCTCATTATCTTAGAATCATAGAATGGATTGGGTTGGAAAAGACCTCCCAGATCATCAAGTCCAACCCTTGGGCCAACTCCACTCCCTTTACCACATCATGGCACTCAGTGCCACGGCCAAGCTCACCTTAAAAACCTCCAGGGATGGGGAATCCACCCCCTCTCTGGGCAGCCCATTCCAATGCCTGAGCACTCTCTCTGCAAAGAAGTTTTTTCTGCTCTCCAACTTCAATTTCCCCTGGCAGAGCTTGAGTCCGTGCCCCCTTGTCCTATTGCTGACTGTTTTCAAACACAATATTCAGTCCATCAAAAGCCTGAACAACATCAGCATAAAGACCTTCACTTTGACACTCAGCAAAGCTGGAACATGTTGCTGGATCCTGGGCTGGGACAGGGAGAGAGTGAAGAACAGGCTGCAGATGGAACCACCACCTGCCTGACAGGCTGGGATTTCGGGAGCAGCCTCTGCACAGACCTGTCAAGCAAAACCCCAAAAGGGATTGCTGGTGCTGACAGGGAGAGAGAAATAAGGGAAAACATAAATTTGAGTGATAATATTAACAAAGGAGGAAAGTTCAGCCAAGTTTCCTGTTTAGGGAGTTGATGCCCCATCGACATTGTACTCGTGTCCCCCCACCCAGAGCCACCAACAGCACCTGCCACCAGCCCAGGGGGTTCCAGAGACCTGGCAGCAAAGCTCCTCTCCCCACAGATTAACTGTCCTGCCTCCCATGTGCTCCAAAGCAGAGGTCAGATCTAAATGCACACTGCAGAAGCTTCCACTGCTGCTGATTTACAGTAAGTTTGGATTATTTTAAGTAAGTTAACACAAGGACAACTCTGCTGACCAGATGCACACAGGATCCTCTCTTTGCTCATTACAAGACTTGAATTTCAGTCTAGAAAATGCCCATTAGTTTGTTTTTTTCTGAGCAGTACATCACTAATAAAGCAGAAAGCTCAGGCACGAGTGCTCCTCATCTCCCTGTGTCCCCTGTGCTGTGGCTTCAGCAGAGGATTTGTCACCCTCCACTGAGCACAAATAAGCTTTAACTGGCTCACTGACCCACAGAATTAGGGACAGGGATAGTATTAGTCAGAATAGGCTGTTTGACTTTGTTTGCTATCAGGTGTAATAAATTTTAAATACAAAAGCTTAAGAAAACCTCCATTTTTGAAATAGAAACTAGTTTTAATCCCATTCAACTCATAAAGTAGAGTCTCTCCACCTTGGCTGTAACTCTGTCATTAGATATCAAAGAGGGGTTTCAAAACAAGCAGGTCACATTCCCGTGCTGGGGGGTGTCCTCCAGGATCCGAGGGATCCACTCAGCTCCAGACAATCCTGCAGCCTTTGGATGGGGCAGGAGCTCTGAATCCAGTCAGAGCTCCATGTTCTACTCTCAGGAGCTCTCAGGAGCTGGGGGAGAGAACACAGCACTCTAAAAAAAAGGATAAATTGACTGGAGAGACAAGATGGAGAGAGAAGGATGTGAAACCAGGCTCAAGGAATTACAGGATGCAATTCCTGGTGTGCACCCCACGGAAATAAGGGATATGGACCAAGTGCTGCCCAAGGGGGAACAGACCCTGGGTCAGAGCAACACTCCTTCCCCTCCAGAGCCAGAGAAGGGTCTGTGCTGGTGCCCTGCTGATCCCTCCAACACTCCCAGATTATTGTAGGGAACAGATTCAGTTTGTTGTATTTCTGCCAGTTCACTGTAAACGTGCTGCACAAGTCCCAAGGCCTCTCCTGCCATACCCCATAAAGAGAACTGAACTGAACCAAATTCTGAAAGCAAAACTGCACCCTGAGCCTTCAGCAGCATTTGGGAGGGGTACAGGAGTTCTTCCAGAGCAGAGGAAAACATCACCAGTGATTTGTTTGATGTTTCTTTGGGGTTTGTGGGAAAGGCAGGAGACAGGACACAGCTGATATACCAGAGGTCTCTCCCAGGCAAACCTGCCCAGGCTGCACTCCCAGAAAGTGAGGCCTCAGTATCACCAATTAATTACCTCAATCACTTTGGTTCTCACCCCTGAGATCATGGAGTTGCTACTCAAAAAAAGAAGTAAATGGCCAAGTCTACTAATGCATTTTTCCTAATCTGGGAGTGAAAATCTGTACCAGGTCTGAAACTGGACCTTTGCCTTCAGTCCAAGCACTAACACAGAGCAGTTCAAAGGCTCACAGAGGCTTTTTTCCTCCTTTAACTGGACAAATGTGGATTTTAAGAATTGAGAATGACACATAAGGTAGAACATTTATTACCTTAAATGTCTAAACTCTCACATTTTCAGTAACAGCTGACAGAACCTGTACAAACTGCAGTTGTGTTAAAACCACCTTTCCCATTTGCCTGTCACCAAGAAATGCATTTTGATCTGAGCCAAATGAGGAGAAATCAGATGGTTTTTCGGAGAAAAATGTATTTTTGCAAGGAAAATTTATCACCCGTGTCACTTACTGGTTAAGTGCTCTTAAGTGCCCTCCTCTGAAGCACCTCTGCTCTTTGGGTGTTTCCAATTCCAAGGTACAAAATGTTCTTTATTCATGAAGATCTGATCAAGAGTATTTTCCCTCCCCTGCTCTTACAGGAAATGTGCAATATTGAGTAAAAATGTGCTGTTATTTCTCACCTAATCACATCTCCAAGGAGCTGGGACAGTTTGTCTCCCCTTCAGGGATGGCACAGACACAGAGCCCAGCAAGAAATAAAACACTGTTCAGTCGTGAACATTCAAAGTTTGGCAGCCATGACCCTCCTGTGACTGTGCTGGGCAAGCTCTACCTTTAACTGCAAGCCCAGATCCATCCAGGCCCTGCTCTCTCCCACCAGCTGTGCTCAGGGAATGTCCTGGATAATCATTTCTTGGCCACAGCTTCACCCACTGCGTGTCATCCAAAGACTGTAATGGACAGAGAATGACTTATCTCTACCTGCCCTCCTCATTTACAGCATCCTGGCACGTTATAAAAAGCAACACTCTGATTAAATTTAGTGCAGAGAAAGTCTTTATGAGCCCATTGAGAAAAAGGCAAGAGTGGAGATCTTCTGGAGACAGAGTAATGAGCTGCAATAGCAGCAGGGTTGGGCAAAGGCATCTTCTGGCTCACAACTCAATTAACTTCTCCAAGCCACATGGAATTCCAAGCCCACCCAGGCCTCCTGGAATTTCAGTGACAGCTTTTCCAGTCAGCACTCTGGAAGCCCAAAGTTGGACACGTGCAAATGAGCCTTGAAAAGGCAATGCAGGCAGCTAAAAACCAGGGCAGTTCCTCAGGGGCAGCTCATTCCCTACAGGTGATGTGTGGACACCGAGGAGATCCCACCAACCCAGGGCTGGGCCCTCCTTCCTGCAGGGGCTGTGCTGGCCATAGAATGAATTGAGTTGGAAAAGACCTCCAAGATCATCAAGTCCAACCATTGGGCCAACTCCACTCCCTTTACCACATCATGGCACTCAGTGCCACGGCCAAGCTCACTTGAAAAACCTCCAGGGATGGGGAATCCACCCCCTCTCTGGGCAGCCCATTCCAATCCCTCAGCACTCTCTCTGCAAACAAGTTTTTTCTGCTCTCCAACTTCAATTTCCCCTGGCAGAGCTTGAGCCCCCCGTGCCCCCTTGTCCTATTGCTGAGTGCCTGGGAGAAGAGACCAACCCCCACCTGGCCACAACTTCCCTTCAGGCACTTCCAGACAGTGCTGAGGTCACCTCTCAGCCTCCTCTTCTCCAGCACAAACACCCCCAGCTCCCTCAGCCTCTCCCCACAGCACTTGTGCTCCACTCCCTTCTCCAGCCTCGTTGCTCTTCTCTGGCCCCGCTCCAGCCCCTCAATCTCTTCCCTGAACACACCAACCTCAGAGCCCTGAGCTCACACACACAAACACCCCACAAGGGTCTCAAACGAACCATTTGAGACCTGACCCTACAGGGCAGGAGCATTTCATAACAGAGGTGATTTGCCTGGACTTTTTCTAAAAGTCATTACAAAATTCAGGTTTGAAAAGAAAATTTCTATGAATATTTAAAGGGGAAATAATAAAATGAGGAGATTATTTAGCTGAGCTAGGGGGGAAAAAAGGTTTTAAGTTATCTCCAAGTGTTTTTAGAACTCAACTTGAGGTCAGGCCCAAGGCAGGGACAGCTGCCTCCCCACAACCCACAAAGGATCCTCTCTTTGCTCATTACAAGACTTGAATTTCAAAAAATTCAAGCTCAAAGCCAAGAATTGCCAAATGCAAAGACAAGTGGAAGAAGATGAAGAAAACTGGTTGGATTGACTTAGGGAAAAAAAGGTGGCAAGAGGTGCAATAAGTAATTTAGTGCTCAGTTAAATGGATATACAGAGCTGAGGAATCTGCATGGATAAACTCAGTGCCCCTGTAAAGCTTCTAAACTTTTAGATCCTTGTGTATCTGTTCTCTCAATAAAAGCTTCAGGAAAGGTTCAACCAAACCAGAGCAAACAAGGCCTGTGCAAAGATCATCTCAGGAAAGGTTTTCTGCTGGTATCATTGTACTTTTTATCAAAATACACATGAATTTGTTTTTTCCAAGATGAATTACAGACACAGTTGCCCAAAACTTTGCAAATCTATTTTTAATCTGTGTTTTGCAAGAGCTATTCCAACCCCTCACCCTTCTCAGGATCTAACTGGCACTTAAGTATCCAAGACAGATTTGCATTTCAAAAGCCAATTAAGGAAACATACTGTACCAAGGCACTGATTAAAGCCTTGTGGCTTTACATAAATTAGGCAATTCCTTTGACTTTCCCTGGTTCATATCCATCCTAACAATGGGGAAATCCTACACATTACAGGGACTGTCTGACCGCCCCAGCCTGCCCTGCACTGCCCTGGTGGAGGTGACAACCTCAACCTTCATCTGCTGGAAGGAACCCAACTGTGGAATTCTGCCCTTAGTGAGGAGATACAGGTCCCCTGGAACTGCTGAGCACTGAAGACAACTTACACATTCCCTGCCATTTGCATCTCCTAAAAAATCCCAGATTTACTCCTGGAAGTCTGGTAGAACAGCAAACCCTCCCAACCAAGGGGCAGCAGCAGCCCCCAAATTCAAGTTACACACTAATTCAAGTGCTGCATTCAATGTTCTTCACAAGACAATATTTTATTGCATCTCTGTCTGCTTTTTTATATTTAAAGAAGGCAAAGATCAGTTTCTTCAGGAGTCTCAGTTGCCACAGAAACTCTGATTCTCACCTCTCCAAAACCCCAAAGGGTAAAGGTTTCTCATGGAGTATCACACACAGAAAAGGTTCTTTAAAAGCTCCTTGTTGCCCTGCCCTGTCCCTACCCTGCCAAGACACCTTCTTGGCACTGTCCAATCAGACACTGGGGCAGGACACCAAGGCAGTCTGTGTGTCACAACTCCTTCAGCCCATCTGAGCATCCCCAGGTGTGTCTGGGGCTGAGTTTTGGGTCCCTGAGCCCCTCTGTCACCTCACAGCCCCTGTGTCATCAGCCACCCTACAGCAAGGGAATAGCTCCAGTTTCCAACATCCAGACCTTTTGGATCCATCAAATGAGAATATCTAGACAGTCCCTTCACCAATCTGAGCAGCTTATCCCAGTGCAGCAGCCTCAGTCCTGCAGGACTCGGGCATTGCTCAGCATCATCCACTGGCTCTTGTGGCAAACAGTGCAGTTCTGAGCCTAAAAACTCCAGCCCTGTATCCCTTCAGTTAAGTGATGGAACATAACATGTTTTTACTGGATTTCCCTTGCCCTGGCCCACATGACCCCCCAGAACTGCCATTTTCAGGCAGTGAAGTTGTTCAGTGAGGAAGAGGCTGTTCAAAAGTGCAACCCACATTTCATCCAACTCCCTTTCCCAGGGCTCAGGTGCATCAGCACCACCCACACACCACAGGAACCAACACACCAGAAGAGGGGAATTATCTCCCTCCCACTGGAATTTTGAGGCCAAGGAGAGCACCTTACTATGAGAACTATCCCCACACTCACCACAGCCCAAAGCTTCCAATTAAAACAACAAGGGTGGGAAGGAATATTAAAAACCACTGTTGAAACTGAGGGATTCAAATGAGGACAAGAAAACCAAAACAATTAAACCAGAATTTAAATATTCCATCACTTATTCCAAAGCCTTCAGCAACCAAACCACCCTTCCCCCAAGTACAGGATTAAACTCAGGGCAGTCTGGCACAGCTCTTGGCACTTCCCTGGGCTGGTAAATAGGAATTCACAGCCCTCACACCCCACACCTGACGGAGCTCTGGGAGCAGCAGGAGGAGGTTGCACAGCCAGAGGATGCTCAGGGCAGGTTTCTGACGGACAGGATGGCACAAGGCAATGCAGAACATGTGTCACGAGCACTTCCTCTAGTTGTGAACAATAAAAGTACAGTTTTTATTGCAGGGAATTGATCAATAATCTTATAACCCAGCTGTCAGGCCAACAGGAGTCAGAGGGACAGCCAGTTGTGTGGTAAAGATCCATATTGCCCTGGGTTAGACTAGATGTGTTCTGTTCTCCAGCAAAGACTTTCTGAAAACAAAACTCACCAGCACTGCAGTGTTGTTTGTTGTGGGGCTTTTTTAAAGCACTAAAAGGCTCTTGGGGTTTTTTTCAAGTACTAAAAGGCTCTTGGAAATACCACCATTTTAGAAACAAACAATTAAAATAGTCCCTTCTACACAGACACTGCAAAATGGAACTGGAAATTTGGAAGGCCTTTTGGCTTACCTTCATTTTTAACCCCATTAACCCCACCTAATGATCATATAGAGCAGAGTGATGGCAGAGGCAGGAGGCTGAAGGAGCTCATGTGGAAAGCAGCAGAATTAATCCTGACAGCAGCAATGCAGGGAGGTGGGAACTGCTGGGAGATGTGTGTGAGAACTGCTTTTATTGCCCACATGCCCAAGGAGCTCAGAAACATACTCCTCATTTAGAGACTCAAAGTGGCTCCTTTAAGGTATAAAACCCTCATTTTTTTGTTTCTGACACTGCTGATGCTTCCCAACAATGCTACAAGCCACATTAATGGAAACAACATCAGAATATCAACGATGGGAAGCAGCAGCTCTGGGAGATGCCGGAGCCCCAGTCAGGAAGAATTCATTACCTCGAGACATTTATTAAGCAAAGAAAAAACAACAGTTTGAAAAAGGCTGGCAAACATCATTAGAGAAACAAAGGAAAACTGCTTCATAGGCTTTTTTCTTCGTTACAGCACCTCAGTTTACCTTTTTTCCCCTTTTTGGTTGGATTTTGAAGTCTCACTCTTTCTTGGTAATTACAAGGCACACAGTCTGACACTCCCAAGCTCTGAGATACAAGCTAATGACCAAAAGCAGACCACTTTCCCCAGTCATAACCTTTATTTTCACGTGCAGACTTCACTCTCTTACTGCCTTCTATCCCCTAAAGAAAAGCTATCACCAGTCAAGTCTAAAGGTTACTCAGAACACCAAGGCTGAGGTTGTGACTTGGCCTTTTTAATGGAAAACTTTAAGCATTTAGTTGGTTACTTTTCCAACTTCCTTGCTCACAGCTGATACTCAAGGAACAGAACCACAGAATCCCCCAACATTCCTTCCTCTACCTGTCTCCCAGTCCTGCCGGGATGGCACAACCTTCTGTGAGGAGTTTCCCAAAGATTGGCTCAGTTGGTTAAAACTTGGTTGTAATAACACCAAGGTCATGGGTTCAATCCCCTGTGTGGACCATTGACTTGAGAGTTGGACTCAATGATCCTTGTGGGTCCCTTCCAGCTCAGAACAGTCTGTGATTCTGTGATTTGTATTATCTGCTTCTTACAAAAGCACAATTTCCAGTATTATTCCCAGATTGCTAAGAATTGCAGCAGATACCAAAAAAAAGAAACTGAAAAAAGTTACTTTAAGGCTGTTTATACACAAAGAAAGCCAAACTCTGCCTTTGCCCCCCCTTCTAAGCTATGGTAAACCTTTGTTTTGGTTAGGGTGTTCAGCACCTCTTGAGAAACCTCCTGAGAAACACCCCACAACAAGCTGCTTTGATGAAAACACCCCAACTTCCAGCTCCTGAGATGCACAATCCCAGTTTCTCTGACACCTGATCATAGAATAGAATCACGGAATGGATTGGGTTGGAAAAGACCTCCCAGATCATCAAGTCCAACCCTTGGGCCAACTCCACTCCCTTTACCACATCATGGCACTCAGTGCCACGGCCAAGCTCACTTGAAAAACCTCCAGGGATGGGGAATCCACCCCCTCTCTGGGCAGCCCATTCCAATGCCTGAGCACTCTCTCTGCAAAGAACTTCTCTGAAATGAAACCACCCTTTCCTCTGCTGGGAAGCGCCTCCCTCTCTCCCAAGGGCAGATCCCCCTTCCCCACGCCCGCGGTGCCGCCGGCCAAGCCGAGCCTTACCTGCCACAGTGAGCTTGGCCGTCCTGCTGACGATGGTGCCCAGGCTGTCCACGGTGGCCACGCACTGGTAGTGCCCCTCGTCGGGTTTGTTGTGCTTGGAGTGCACCACGCTGTGGATGAGCAGGGAGCCGTCGGGCAGCAGCTGCCGCCGGTCGTCCGACTCCAGGTTGAGGAAGGTGCCGTCCTTCCTCCACTCGATCCTGGGGGCCGCCTCGCAGCGGGCAGAGCAGTTCAGCAGCGCCGGCGCCCCCCGCACCGCCAGCACGTCCGCAGGCTCCACCACGAAATAGAAGGGAGTGAAGGTTCTCACCAGGGACCCTGGGGGACACAGAGCACACCACACCAGTTCCAGAGATGCAGGGAGGGGTTTTGATTTTCGGTTTTCACATTTTATACATTTTAGGACCACAGTAGCTGTAGCAATGTAGATCTAGTGTGTTAATATTTCTGGCAGCTTGAGTTGAATGTCTTTCTATCACTATCCCTGTCCCAGAACAGGGAGCTCAAATTCCTTGGCTGTTTAGTCTTTTTTCAAGGTAGAAGGTTGAAGAATATCAAAAGGAGACCTGACCACAGGGCAACAGAGGGCAGAGTGACCCAGAAGTCAGAACACTGGAAGAACTCCAGGAGCCCAAGGAAGAGGAGGACTGATGAAGAGGAGGTCTCACTGACCCCAGACTCCAATCCTGACGGGGTGGAACAGGGGTGGGACTGGGGCAGGAGAAAGTTGAACTGGAGATGTGTAAACTAATGATTGGATAAATCATATTATAAAAGCCATGGAAATCAGAGCTCACCCACACACACATCGATGTGCTCCTGGCTGAGCCTGGGTGGTCATTAAAGTCACTACCCTCTCATCTCCTACCAAAATTTGGCTTGGAGTCTTTTTTACAGACTTTTCAGGCGACACTGGGGTAGCTCTCCATGTTTTCCAGCACAAAACGCACCCCCCCAAGAACCCACAGGGAGCACAAGAGCCATCACTGCTCCCACATTCCTCTCCCTTGATGCAGGAAGGATTTTGATTTTTTCATTTTTATAGATTTTAGAAGTACTTGTAACTGTAGTGAAAAGGCAGATTTAGTGTGTTAATATTTCTGACAGCTTAAGTTCAATGTTTATACATGCCAATCTCTGCCACGTATCAGTAGCTCAAGTTCTTTTAGTTGTTTAAATTCAGTTCAAGGCAAAAGCTGAGGAATATCAGAAGGCCTGCAGAATGAGACACAAACATGAGCCAACAGCCTTGGGTCTAAGAACGCTGGAAAAGCTCCAAGAGTCCTGTGTGTGCTGAGGAAGAAGAGAATGATGAAGACAGAGGGTCCCACTGCCCCCAGACTCAAATCCTGATGGGGTGTGACCAGGGGCAGGAGGGGGCTGGACCAAGAGATGTGTGAGCTGGGGATTGGTGGACATTATTATAAAAACCATGGAAATCAGTGTCAATATGTATTCCTGTGGGCTCTAGGCCTGACATTAAAGGACTTTCTCTTTTCATCTTACCCCACACTAACCTGGCTCAGAGTCCTGCTTTGCTGGGGTCTCTCAAGGCATCACCCTGTTATACCAAAACCAGCTTGGGCTGTGTGACAGTGCTTTCTGCTTTGACTAGTGACGTAACAATAAAAGACTCGCACATTCCAAGGAATTCTCATCCCTATAACATACTTGCCTGCTCACATGGCAACTCCATGTACCCTCGAGGCTTTGCCCTCAGCCTTTCTGGGGTGGGTGCCACTCCCAGCAGGGCAGTTGTTTGGTTTGTGCAACAAAGATTAGGAATCATCAGCAATAATCCAGGCCTCAAGAGAAAGATTCTCCAACTCTGAGCTTAACACATCTTGAAAGTGCCATAAAGCATTTTCTTACTTCCATTCTAGTCCAGGATAAACACGATTACTTTTCCATTTTAACTATTCCCAAAAGAGTTCTATAATTAACATCTACTTTGCATTAAGAAGTGAATTTTAATTACTGTCTTTCTGGTGTATTTGGTCAAGCAGAAAGATTGGCTGTCAATATCACTTTGACTTGTCTTAACTTAATCATCCAGAGGAAAGACAAGACAAATTCTTCCAGGGAAGAACAGTTTCCACATCAGTATAACACTGGGCAGAGAGACGCTGGAGTCTTGGTTGTTAAAGCCAAGCTTAGAAATAACAGCAAGGCCCCCCTCCTGCACTCATCCCCAAACCATTTTATCCTTCACATTATGGCTGACAAACAAAGGCTCGAGTCCATTATGACCACAGTAAGGACAATCGTGCATTTAATAACAAGATTTGTTTCATGAAGTCACAGAATAATTCTGGTTTTTGAGAAAAAGTACCACCATGCAGGTGACCTTTCCTCGCAAACAAAGCCTGTCCTGAAGTGCTGCAGCTCCTTCAAACCCTTGGTTGTTTGTGGATTTACCTTCTAAAATGACCTTAATTAACAAATTGATACGATTCCCTCTATCGCTGAACTACACGGAGTCTCTGGTCCCCAAAGAGCATCCAGCTGGCCCAGAGAGGGACTCCAGCCCTCCTGCACTTCCTCAGCCTATTGTCCCTGCCACTCAGAACTCAAGGAAATTGGAGATAAGGCAGGAGTGGGGCGAAAGAAACAACAGATAAATTATGCTTTTGTAGCTGATATCATTCAAATGCTCCTCAAAGAGGAAATCAGGGAAAACAGTCTGGAAAGAGTGACATTTTCCTAGGACAGTGTCAGCCTTGGACTGGAGACCTGCTAGGTTGGAATCCTTGAGATTGTTTTTCCTGAGGATAATAAAAAAAAACCAAAACCCAAAAAATCCCCAAATATACACAATAAAAAAATCCAAACCAAACTACAGCATTTCCAGGAGCTGCTCACATTGCTCTGGTTTGTACAATCACACTTGTGTTGGATGTTCTCTCCTCTCTCTCTGCAATCCTGAGTTTCAGCTCTCACACACCAAATGACAGAGAAACAAGTTATGGGCAGCAGGGAAATCTTTAACCTGTTTGTCACTGTAATATCTCCCAGTGCCCCAGAAATCTAAAGGTCTTTTTTAAATTAAAGGTTCACCTCTGCAGTCCCTGAGTTTTCTACTCAAGCTATCGACCTTTTTTTCCCCTTGATTACAAGATCCTGTAAACTGTTCCAATACAGATCCAGATCCCTATGAGAACAAAATACACTCTTTGCAGTTCTGTTTTCCTCTGGCTTTCCAAATAAAACCCAGGAAGCCTTTGAAAGGGCAATGCCAGCTTTCTGTTTGCCCTGTCTGGCTCTGGTGCAGGACAGGGCAGATCCAATCCATGGATGGGGTAAGATCCTCCTTGCCCTGGAGGCAACAAGGTGCCCAAGGAAAGAGCCCTGCAGGGCACAGGATGCCAGGAGAGCACACCAAGGAAGAAGAGCAGCTCAGAATGGATTAGAGACTTTGAGGAGGAGTGGGAAGTGTGTTGTCAGCCACATGTCACAGGTCACATAAAAAACTCCTGCCAAGAGCCCTGTGAAGACACAGCACAACCTATTTCATCTCAGGACACTACTGAGCTCCTGCACAGAAAGCAGAGGGGAAAAAATGTGAGGGTTGGTAAATAACTGTGTCCCACCTCGAAGGGAGTTAACCTAGAAGTGATCCCTTTCCAGCCTTTTCCAGTCTCTGAGGATTTGCAGTTCAGGGTCAGGGCACTCTGGACACCTCCAGTGCAGCAGCTGAGCTCAGACCACCTGTAACCCCCAATCCAGCACGAGTTTGTACAGACTTGACCTTAATAAACTTCTATGTCTGCCAATAAGTCGCTTCTCCCACTCCACCAACTTATTGATTATCCAGTTCCAAGACTCCTCATTATTTAGGATGGAATGGGTGTATTTTGAGGAGGGAGATCTGCTCCTCCCATACCCTCCCCCTTGGGATGGGATCATACCTAGGCAAGTGCACACCACTGCCCTGATGGTGTTAATACCAGTGCCAGAAGTTCAGACAACTTTATCTTCCTGCCTGGAAACAGGAACAGTCACATGTCGCTCATTCTCAGGTTTGGGTTTTTCCCCCAAGATGAGTGGCAGGGACCCAGATGTGCCCTGGCACAGACGGGTGTCATTGCACAGTCCTGGAGCTCCCCAGCACTGCCCTCACTCCCAGCACACAGGAGGGGTTCAGCACAGCAGAGCTCCCCGGCACTGCCCTCCCCTCCCAGCACTGGCACACCAGGGTTGGGTTTGGAAGGAGTCAAACAGGGCTGGGATGAAGAAAGATTATTTACTGCTCCTTGTTGAGGAAAGATGTGGCAATAGGGGGATGACACCTGTCCTTCCAAGTTGGACTCCAAAGCAATTTAAGAGTATGGATATGACACCCCTGACACGTGACAAAATCCAGCTGGACCTGCAGGAACCATTAAAGAGCCCTTTTCACGTACTGCACACCAACGATAAAAGCTCCAAGGTCTCTTCCTGCAGGATTGCCCTTTCAAAAGGCTTTCCACCAGAATGTAATTAACATTCCCAATGGCTCCTGTAATCCAAAAAACAATGTCATGCCCTTCCTAACCCAGATCCTCACAGAAAGCTGCCACAGGAATGAGCCAAAGGTACTTTAACTGAGATGTTCCCCACACTACCCCCTGCAGGCTCCAACAAGAGCTCCCAAGGAACCTGCTCTGTGGTTTTGTTCACATATTCACTGCTGAGGAGCACCTTATCTGTTGTGGCAAATTGCCACCTGTGCAATCTCTAAATAAAACATAAATATTACCAGCATGGTAGGTTTTTTTCCCCCCATGACAACACTGGAGACATTCTGCACTCCCCAATAAGCAGAATTTGTCTGTGATATTACAATATTCCACAGCAGAACCTGTGTTTACACAAAGGGATGTTTTCTGCTTAATATTAATTTTTCCCTTATAGGGGATAGAGAATTAATTAGACTAAATTAAAATGCATGTAATGGCAAAATACACCAGCCAACCAATCATCCTTGGGATTTGCCTTTTAATAAAACACCTCCAAAGCCCAGCCATGGGGGGTGGGAGGTTCACCAGACTCAAAACCCAAGGTCACATTTCTAAACTGTATTCTCTGAACACCATTTCATTTCCTTCTTCACAAAGGCTCTGCAAGCCACACATTATACAAGATGGAAATTACATTGCACTTAAACATCAAGAAAAAAGGGGAGAAGTGTAAGAGCTACCCCTGACTGCAGAGGTACAGCATAAATCCTGTTGTACTCCCATAATTCCAGCTCCAGGCTGACAGTGGAACCTGCAAGAGCAAGTGATGTAACATTATAAGATAAGTAATGCCTTGTATAAATCTCGGCTTTCCCAGACTTAGTAGATTCCTTTCTCCTTCAGCACAAGCAGATTTCCTCCTTGGATGATTTAAGACACTATAACAGAGATATTCCTCAGAAGGAATAACTTATCTCTGCCCCAGTGCCATTAGGAATTGTGGGCTTGGAAAGCTGTTTGGGAGGGCTGTGGTGCCTCAGACTCCTCCCAGCCCACCAGGGCCGGGGCTGTTCCCAGATCCCCAGGGGACAGAGAGCCTTGTATGATGCTTGGAAGGAATCCTTCCCTGGGAGGGTGGGCAGGCCCTGGCACAGGTGCCCAGAGCAGCTGTGGCTGCCCCATCCCTGCAAGTGTCCAAGCCCAGGCTGGATGGGGCTTGGAGCAACCTGGGACAGTGGAAGGTGTCCCTGCCCATGGCAAGGGGTGGAACTGGATGAACTTTAAGCTCCTTTCCAACCCAAACCAGTCTGATTCTCTGGTGTTACCCAGCTGAGAAGGTCTTCGACACCATGTACCAACAAGAGCACAAAAATCAAGATAGTCATCACAATTATGGCAATTACTGTAACCTGGAAAGAGATAATATGTTTCAAGACTTCACCTTAGTAACTCAGGAGCACCCCTGCCTTTCAGACCATCCAGGAAACAAAGAACCAAGTCAAGCACAGCAAACTGTATCTTGCAACGCTGCTTTTACAGCTTTGCTTATACTTCCAGTTACCTTCCACTTATTAAATAACAAATTACTATTGGCTTAATCTTAACTGACCTTCCTGATGGACCTCAGGCACAAAATTATGTTTTTAAAAAATCAGCCCATTAAAAAAGTGTGCAGAAATAGAACTAAAAAGTCTCCAATAGCTCCCAGTGTGTCTGCAGTCAATCACTGCAAGGAAGCCCCACTGCATCTACTGCAGCCACTCCCTCTGTAAGTGATACCATCTCCTCATATATTATTAAATAATGGCAAGAAAAACAAGATAATGATCAACAGCCAAATCCAAACACAGATTGTAATCTCCAGTATCAGGTGTCTCTGAGATGCATTTATCGGGTGTTGGGTTCCACCCCTCCAACGCCCCGAGGGGGTTGGACATTTCCACCTGCGTTCTGAGCACATGGAAGGGACTCCATTAATCAGTGTTGGTGCTGAGCTGTCCCAGGTCCTGTGCAAGGGCTGCCTTTGGCCACCAAGCTCTGCCACACCAAATCACAGCCCTTGGGCCCCTTCACTGAGGGGCTGCACTTCCACTAAGCTTGGAAAACTGATGGGGAAAGGCGGCACCAGCTCCTGCTGCTGCAGAGCCCCCGAAGGACTCACTGGAACCTTCTCCCAAAGCAAATCCCCACCAAGGAGATGCTCCCCAAGTCCTGTCCAGATTCCCACTCAAAGCGTTTGCTTTTCACAAGGATTTTTTTCATCTACCTCAAACCTGCACCCCACAAAAAAAGGAAACAAAACTGACTACCAGCTGTGCTTCCAAACCAAGTCCTGGGGCATTTTTTGTTCCTCCTGGTGTGCAAGGAAAAAAAAATCCTTTGTCACCACGAAGACCAAAAATGTGGATTTGTTTCAGGTTGTTTAAAAATATCCTTGGGTTTTATAGAACTCACATCTGGGAACTGCATCCCACAAACCTCTCACCTTCTGCAAGGAACATCCTTTCAAGGCCATTTTGCTTTTAAAAATCAAAGGAACCAAGTCAGACCATCTAAGGCCATATGTTTGAGTTAAGCCAAAGCAGGAACCTCTCTGAACATCCTAACTGCAAAACTCCTTCTCACAACCATTCCAGGAGGAGGGCTTAAAAGATTTTATCCACCTTTTTCTTTTCTTTTTGTGGAATTATCAAAGCCATTTCTGTCATTTCAAGAAACTGTCAGTTTTTAATACCAGCAATGCTCCCTTCAAAAACCACCTCAGTCCCAGGGGACCAGACTCAATTATTTATTTAATTTTTAATTCTTCCAGTGACCATGTTCATTACTTAATCCATTTGGGCTGAGAAAATATCCTCCAGCATTTCTCCACAAGCTGACTAGAGGGCACTGTAAAGACACCTACAAAAGGGAGAAAATATCTTTCTGTTGCTCCCCATGAACAATAGCACTTTGACTTTTCCCCAGAAATAGCTCCCAGATGTTGGCTGCTGACAATGCTACAGTTGTTACAGCAGGTAAAGAGGAATTCTCATCTTTTCCTGGAGTAATGGATTTCCTCTCCTGGAGTTCCAGCCTTCTGAGCACTCAGGCACAGAATCTCCCTCTTCAGATATGTGAGACAAAGAGTGGTTTTCAAAGGGTCAGGAAGAAACAGCAAACCCACTGGTGAGGTTTAAAAGACAACACCAAGAGATGCCTCCATCCTGCCCTGCTCACACCCTGCATCCCTTGGGATCCCTCCATCCTGCCCTGCTCACACCCTGCATCCCTTGGGATCCTCCATCCTGCCCTGCTCACACCCTGCATCCCTTGGGATCCTCCATCCTGCATCCCTTGGGATCCTCCATCCTGCATCCCTTGGGATCCCTCCATCCTGCATCCCTTGGGATCCCTCCATCCTGCCCTGCTCACACCCTGGGCTGGGCTCCACTCAAACACTCAACACCCTCCCACGGCTCTGGGTGCTCCAACCCCAGGAACTGGTTCCCCCAACCCTCACAGCGTCAGTCAGACAAGGCTTTAGCTCCCTATGGACACTCCCTGCTGGTTTGCAAACCAAGCCCAGATAACCAGGGCAGATTCCTGGCCTCAGACAGGCTGGGGGTTTTTTTGCCAGGCTGGCACTTGAAAAATGGTTTAGAATATAAATAAAGAAAAAATCCCCACACATCACAAAGAGAATTATTTGCTGAAGCCAATTACTCAAATATTTCCCAAATGTAAACACACTCCAGCATCCAAGGGCTGTGCATGGAGGGCAAAGCCACTTCTCCAATGCCAGCGAGGTCATGGGGCACCCAGCAGAACAAACTCAGCTGAAGGTGCAGTTTGGTGAGACAAGAGCTGCTCTCAGGGAATGATCTCCTTCCCCCAGGACACCTCCTCAATGCACAGCTCCAAGGATGGAGATGCCAAGGGATGCTCACAGGAGAGGTGGGAAGGGCAGGGGGATGCTGTTAGAAAGTGTGTGACAGGGGGTCCAATCACAGGCAACAATCAAAACAGGCACACAGAAGAAACACTGGGAGGAGGGAAAAGCTCCTTGTTTCTGTGGGAAGCTTAAAGAGAAAAAAAGGAATGAACATAAAAAAAAAGATGTGAGAATCAAATAGGAAGTTGCTAAACATAATTTCCAGTGTCTTTCTGAAGACAGAGACCTGTCACACTTCATGAAAGAGGAAAAAACTCCTTAGAAACATCTTTAATGTTGGATCAAGGGAGGAATATCTGAGAGGACCTGGGAACAGCAGAACGGCCACATCAGAGCAGAGCCAAAGGAATTCCTGTCCCTCAGCCCAGAGTGCTGTCCTGTCCCTCCCAGCAGCCCAAACTCCAGCAAACCTCCCCAAACTCAGCCCTGCCACCTGTGTGGCAACCAATGATGTCCCAGGTACAGGAGGGGTTTGTTCCCAACAGCCCTGCAAGAAAAGACCCAGCAGGCTGTGCTGGCACCTCGGAGCTGCCCTGGAGGGCACAGGGCCAAGAGATGCAACCTGAGGGTCCCCAATCCAGGGGGCTAATGTGGGAAACTCTGCACACTCAGCAGAGCTAATTGTACAGCCCCTTTCCCTCTCTGGTTTCCTCCCAGCCACTGTCCAACCACATTATTGATCCACAATATATAAAAATATAATAACCTGTGCAATGTGGTAATGAGGATTTTATTGATCTCCCAGGAAGTGAAGAAACAGGAACAGCAGGAAGGTAAGGAAAAGATGCACACATACACTACTATACCCAGAGCACAATGCTACCAAGAATCTTAGTTTAAAAACATATTTCCACTGATTTTTCTATCCCACAGAATTCAGTATTCGTGGCAGTGTTCATTACATGGTGTCATGGTTTAACCCTACAGGTAAATTGAGCTGCAGTAAGAACCAAGTCCCCACAAATTTAAGTCATTACAACACTCTTGTAAACATGAGCTGGCCGAGCAGGGACCTCAAAACTGAGATTTTCTTTTCCTAGCAGGAACACACACAGCAGCACGACAGGCACATCAGTCACAGCCAAGCAGAGATGCAGCAGGTGCCCTCAGGTGACACAGAAATCTGGCCAATTCCAGCCACACCAGCAGAGACACTGACTGGGGAACCTGAGGAAACCAGAGGCAACCAGCAGCCTCACCAGTTCGCTTGGATTCCCACTGAGCAGGAGTTTGCTGAGTCTGAGGAGCCCAAACTCAACGCCGTGGAGTGTGAAGATAAACCCTCAGAGATGCCCACGGTGGTCAGGGAAGGAGTTGCCCTTCAGTGAAATCCCTGGATTTCAGTCAAACCCCAGGAAGGTGCCCCATGTCCAGCACACACCACTTGGGGGTTTCAGGCCTTCTCCTCAGTTTTGGTTTATATTCACATGTGCCCCTCAGATATGAACTTCATCCATACCACAACTTGGATTAAAGTTACATTACATATTGCACACATGTCCACCCACCACTCAGCTCCATAACTAGTTACCTTTCAAATCTCTATTATTTTTAAGACAAGTATTTAAAAAATTGTAAAGCCCATGAAAAACATCAGCCAGAAGCATCTTATCAGCATCATCAATTAATCAGCCATAAGAAAAATAATACCTAATATGGCTTACAAATGCAGAATGTTACTGCACCAGCGTTCAGGAATACTTGGCAGCTCCAGAATTGGTAAAAATGCAGATATATTTGCAGATCCAGAAATTAAAGTTTGATATCCAGATCAGGTATTAAAAAGACAAGGATAACCACTCACAAATGAGCAACATTTGAGCTATGGCTGAGAATAAGCAAAGAAACAACATCCCAGCCAGGTGCCCACCAGGAAAAAGCTGCAGCAGGAACTCAAACCCGTGTCTCAGAGCCAACAAATCCTTCCAGTTACTGTATTTTACTCTGAGCAGTGGATAAAACTCCCCCTTGGTGCCATCTCAACAATAAACCCGTTTCACAAATTTCAAACTTTTTTTTTCATCCTCTGCATTGCGAATCCTGCAAACATTTAATGCCTTTTTCCCAGTCTGGCTGGTGATGGTCAGTGACACCCAGCACGTGCCAGGGGTTTGGAACAGGCTCTGCCAGGCCCAGCACTCCCTGCCCAAGGGATTATCTGCAAATCTGACTGACTCTTCATCACTGCATGATCTGCAACAAACCCCCAAATATCCCCAAGTTTTATTTCCTGCAACTTAATTATTTCAAGTGCAGTGAATGTACACATGGGGCAGAGTGAATTACTGGATTTTTTTCTTATTTTTGTATATGAAATCAAGCAGCCATACTTCAGGAAGGGAACTGCAGCCCATTAACAGCATATTTGTATTCAAAACAGATCTATAAGAAACCCTAATTGCACTAATCCTTTATTGTAACTTTGCAGTGGTGTTATTTTACCCAGCTGACATTTTTCCATGACAAATTCCTACTAAGCTGGTGCTGAGCTCTTTGTAAGCCAAGGAAAGCTCCAAGAACAGGAGCAAAGGCCTCAGTTTAACTCCTGACTCCCGAGGTCTCCTTTTTCCAAAGGTGGTGCACAGTTACCTCCCAGGAAAAGGGGTGAAGGGAATCCCCAGGATAACCCTGGCAATCCTGCCCCATCCCAGAAAGCACTGGGGTCTAACCTGGATGGAGGATCCAGCCCCTGGGACACCAATGGGGCATTAATGCCATTGCCTGATCTCAGCTGAAAGGGCAGGAAACCAGACCCAAAGCCCAGCCTGAAAAGCCTCACACAGATTCCTGTCTCTTCCCAAACCAACCCCACGGGTTCCCGTGGCAGTGTCTGATCACAGGCAGCACTTTCATCTCCCTGGTCCCTGCCCTCACCTCCCCAATTCCCAGGCTCCACTGGAGCTTTGATTGGTGCAGCTTTTGTCAGGATGGAATAAAAAGCCCAACTGTGGCTTTGCAAATATATTAGCAAAAAACATTTGCAAGTATTAGCTTTGCAAATGTTTTATAGATGTGCAGCAAAAAGACAGATTTATCTGTTCATTTATAACACAGATTATTTCAAAGTGGGAAAGTGTGTTTCAAAAGAACTTACATAAGAGTGGAAATACAAATATCGCATATATTAAATAAATTATCATAGAGATATGGGTATTGCATGAGCTACTAAGACAGAAATGCTTAAGAAAAGCAAATTTGTAGGTCATCATTAGAAGGAATTTGCTTATACCCCTTTTATCCTGACTTCCCCATAACTGTAAAAGTTCTCAACTCAGTCTCACTAAACACATAAAACCTCCTGAACACTAATTTGACTAAGGAGAGCAGGATTTGGTGCACAACTTCTCAGACCCAGCTGAGAGATGTGCTTTTTGGGAATGTGCCCACTGAAAAGGGGCAAAAAGGCACAGCCAGCCCAGGTTGTTTCAGGCTGTCCATCCACAGCCCACAGCTCCCTTCCCAGGTGTCCACTCTGTCTGCTGCAGCCTGTCCTCCTGCCCTGCAGCCCTGGGAGCAGCCTGGCTCCAGGGGCTCCAGGATAACCTCCTTCCAGTTTAATGCAGTCTGACACTGCCACACTGGGGAGCCCCAAACAGGATGCACAGCTCTGGATGCTGCTTCCCTGGGCCTGCTGGCTCTGCTCCAGCTGATCCTGGATGGACTGGCACACACCTGACATCTCCCTGGCTGTTTGAAAGGTTCCAGGACGAGGCTTTGCTCTGCTCAACACGAAGCAGGACTTTTCAGCTGAAATAAGAATATCGAAACAGGCCCCAGCCCTGCAGTCTGTGTATCATGTCAGAGAACAGTGCTCCATTCACACAGCTCCATTTCTAAGCTGTTAAACAAACAGACAGACCTGCTGAAATATTAATTTGACTAATTATGGCAACAGAACCCTAGAAGGAACTAACAACTCCACCGAACAGAGCAGTACCTGTCTGCAGCACTGACAAGCCTCAGACGTGTAACAGATGGCTCCCCAAACCTGGGCACACTGTGCTGGTTTCAGCCTTGGCTTGGGCTCTGCAGCCTCAGTTTTTAAGATGCAAAGACTTACCTGGCTGGGGATTGCCTAAGTGTGAGCTACTGAACAGGACTTCGAGGTAAAGAGAGGACTCCAAGTATTTACAACACAACACTTCTTCCAATTCATAAACTGTAACCAAAATTTAAAGTGTTTTCACAAGACAGACATTCATCTTCACCCAACAAAAAGCTCTTCAACCTGCTCGCACAGCACACACAAAACACCTGACAACTCACTGCCCAAAGTTACAATCTGGGATGATAACACTGCCTCCTAAAGTGTAATCTGGCTGCAGTTCTCTGTGGCAGAGACCTCTGGAGCTCACCCAGCCCAGCCAGCTCCCCTTGGATCGGGTCACTGAGGGAACCTGTCAGCCAAGCTTTAGGCTTCTCTCCTTCTCCAAGGAGAGCAGGAAGTGTGTGAGTCCCCAAAGCAGGAAAGGGTAAGTGAGATACGTGCCCCAAACTGGCTTTGCATTATTTCACTTCACAGAATCACAGGATCATTGTGGCTGGAAAAGCCCTCCAAGGTCACTGAGTCCAACCTGTGACTGATCCCCACTTTGTCACCCAGCCCAGAGCACTGAGGGCCACGGCCAGTCATTCCTTGGACACCTCCCTGGGCAGCCCCTTCCAGTGTCTGACAACCCTTTCCATGAAGAAATTCCTCCTGATGTCCAACCTCCGAGGCTATTTCCTCTCCTCCTGTCCCTGTTCCCTGGAGCAGAGCCCGACCCCACCCTGGCTCCCTCTCCTCTCAGGGAGTTCAGAGAGCAAGAAGGTCCCCCCCTGAGCCTCCTTTTCCCCAGGCTGGGCCCCCCCAGCTCCCTCAGCTGCTCTTCACACGACTGACTCTCCAGAGCCTTCCCATTTCTGACATATCATAACCGTGAGCTTTAAACACCTACAAATTAGAAGTCCCAAAGTGACAGGAAGCAGCACAAAGCCACAATAATTGTAACATTAGGAAATATCATCCTTGAGGAATCCAGTAGTAAAAGGTACTCAAAGAGCCTGATCCATCTGTCCCCACACTTGGGCACAGGGAGGAGGACACAGCACACCCACACACTCTGGAATTCCCACCTTCCAGGTGTGCAGATGGGCAGGACAGCTCTGCCCCCCAGCACACCAACAGCACCAGGGCAGGGTTAGCAGCTCTTACTGGAGAACAGCAACAGACCCTTGGAGAGACTTGGGGGCTGCCACACGCCCTGACCTGCCCCAAGCACGGCCAGCACTGCCCACCTGCTGGCACTGCGGTTCCAGGTGTGCTGTGCCCCCCCAGCACTGTGAGCTGAGCTGCTCAGGCACTGCCAGTGACCATGACAGCACAGGGTGGACACTGAACTGTCCCCAAACACCTCTGCACACCAGTCCCTGACTCCAGCCCAGCCCCAAACTGTGCAAGGGGATCCCAGTCCTCAGCTGCAGCTCTGGGAGGGCAGTCACTGCACCTGCACAGGGGCCACTGCTCCCTCCCAGCCCAGCAATACCACCAGGACCTCACCCCCTTCACTGCCAGCTCAGTTCATCCCCTTAAATGAGGTATCAAGAATAGCATGGCCAGCAGGGCCAAGGCAGTGAGCCTTCCCCTGGACTCTGCCTTGGGGAGGCCACACCGTGAGTGTTGTGTTCAGTTCTGGGCCCCTGAGTTGAGGCAAGAGATTGAGGGGCTGGAGCGGAGCCAGAGAAGAGCAACGAGGCTGGAGAAGGGACTGGAGCACAAGTGCTGTGGGGAGAGGCTGAGGGAGCTAGTGGGTGTTTAGCCTGGAGAAGAGGAGGCTGAGAGGTGACCTCAGCACTGTCTAGAACTCCCTGAAGGGAAGTTCTGGCCAGGTGGGGGTTGGTCTCTTCTCCCAGGCACTCAGCAATAGGACAAGGGGGCACGGGGGGCTCAAGCTCTGCCAGGGGAAATTGAAGTTGGAGAGCAGAAAAAAATTCTTTACAGAGAGAGTGCTGAGGGATTGGAATGAGCTGCCCAGAGAGGGGGTGGATTCCCCATCCTTGGAGGTTTTTAACCTGAGCTTGGCCATGGCACTGAGTGCCATGATGTGGTAAAGGGACTGGAGTTGGCCCAAGGGTTGGACTTGATGATCTCGGAGGTCTCTTCCAACCCAACTGATTCTATGATACCCAACCTGCTCCACACAGCCAGGGCAGCCCTTCTGCTCTTGTTCAGAATGTCAGCACAATGTTTTTGGCACATCCTTTGCACCTGCATCCCGGTCAGCACCTGCTGTAACTACCTTTCTGTTCTAAACACATGTTGATAGAACTGCATTAAAACACAAAGCCATCTACAGAGTTCCAGAAGATGTTACAGCAAACCTTTTCCCAGGTTCTTTCAGAACTCCTGCTGGAATTTGTCCCTTCCAGAGAAAGCCACAAGCCCTGGGAGCCGCAGGGCACCCCTGGCCACCACAGACACCATCACAGAGCTAAGAATTCCTTTGGTCTCATCTTCCCTGTCCGCTCTGAGGTTTTATTTAAATAGCCTGGGCAACCTTCTCCTGAGAAACTCTCCTAACCCAAACTTACCTCAATCATGGTATAATCACATAATTAGATTGTGGTCCCTGGTAAGTCTGCTATTAGCACTTCCAAGCCATGTTTAAGGGGATGAAAAAGCTTTATTTCAAGTCATTCACAGCACAGGGTGACCATCACAAAGGGGAAGCTCTGTTTTCTAGTGGAGTAATTTACACTTTTTACACAAAAAAAATTCCAAGAGAAAAATTGTCATATTATGTGTGGTGGGGTTTTTTTTATTTTTCTTGGTGGAGTTTTTTCTTTGTTTTACGATCTACAAGCAGCAAACAGAGCTGCTGAACAACCTCCTTTCAGTCACAAAAGGGGTGAAATGCAGCTTGCCAGGAGAGCCAAGCACTCATGTCACTGTCAAGCATGAAAAAGTCCCAGACAAGAGCATGTAAAATCACTGTATTGGCTCCGTAACAGGAACATGCCCTGCTACAGATGGGATTAGGGGAGAGAGGGGGAAACTGAGCTGGGGAACTCCTCACAAGAAGCAGCATCTCTGATGCACTTGAACATCACAATTCTGCAAATACAAATAAAACCTGAGCATGTTCAGTGTGTTTTTAAATCAAAACCTGTTAAGTCGGTGTAAAACATTGTTTTTCTTGGATTTTCTGGCTTTGCCTCACTCAATACCACACAGTGCTGAGTCCTCCTTCCCTTGCACATCAGAGGGAATATAAATCACAGAATATTAAGCAAAGTAAGATGCTTTGCCTTTATTTCATTAGGCTTTCCCTGCAGCAGAGATTTCTTACAGCCAATATTAAAATGTAATTGCTTTGCCTCCCCAAGTTTTCATACACACAGCTTGCATGGATAGGAATTGTTTTTACCTTTGTAAACATGAAGTAAGAGAGGGAAGGGAAAATTATTCCCGTTTTTCCATGCTTAGCAGTTTCAGTTCTAACAGCACCTCCTCCCCAGCCCAGCACATGAAGCCAGGCAATCCAGGCAGGGCTTCCTCCCTGCCCTGCTTTGCCTGAGGGAACTGCCAAGTATTTGGCACAAGAGTTTGTGCCAATAGCAAAACCAGAGGAACCCCAACCAGGGCAGGCAGATGGGCCAGAGCTCAGCGAGCCACGGGCTGGAGAGGGTCAGGAATCCCAGGAAATGAGACATTACATAAGGACATCCAACCTGGGCACCCAGAGCTGGGGCACCTGCTCTCCACATCCCACTGGCTGCACACAGTGCAGGCAGCCCAAAGGCAAGCTTGAAAAATGATCTTACGCTGAGTTAATACTGACTTATCCTTATATACTCATGTATGAAAACAGGCACAGCTGCACAGCTGTGCAAATGGAGGGACAGGCTGATGGCTAAAGCATCAATGAAACCAGACCTATCAACGGGGCAGCTGATAAATCCCTGGGTTTTGATAAAGTAGAGACGAGATCATTCGAGAGACAACCAATAATGGCATTAGATCCACCCTGGCATTCCAATTAACTCCCCTGCCCCAGTGTCCCAGTGCTCCCCATGGATCTGCTCAGCCAGGCAGTCACTGCTGGCCCTGGGCTCCTCCAGGCACAGCCCCACTCCTGGCCTGTCTGCAGCCTGGGGAAATGAGCCTGGGCTGCAGCTCACCTGTGTAAGGCTTAAAATACACAGAGAAAGAGGTAACCTTGGATTCCAGGGCCACCTCTTCTAAATGGGTAATCTGGGCCAACTGCTTTTAGCACACAATATTTCATCAGTGATGGTGAGAATAATAATTATATAGAGATACTGGAGAACCTGGGGCTGCACTGCAGGACCACAGGATGGAAAGAGACCATGGAATACAGAGGGACACTCCCAGGCAGTCTGCAACAGGACAAGGACAAGGACAAGGGGGCACGGGGGGCTCAAGCTCTGCCAGGGGAAATTGAAGTTGGAGAGCAGAAAAAAATTCTTTGCAGAGAGAGTGCTCAGGCATTGGAATGGGCTGCCCAGAGAGGGGGTGGATTCCCCATCCCTGGAGGTTTTTCAGGTCAGCTTGGCCGTGGCACTGAGTGCCATGATGTGGTAAAGGGACTGGAGTTGGCCCAAGGGTTGGACTTGATGATCTTGGAGGTCTTTTCCAACCCAATCAATTCTATGATTCTAAGATAATGAGGGCTCTGGGAACACATGAGAAAAGCAAAGCCCCACAACCACAGGGCACAACAAACTCTCCTGAGTTCCTTCTGCACCAAAACCAGCTGCCTGGAGGGCTGGAGGCTGCAGAGCCCCCACCAGCCCCAAAGCCCAGCAGATGCCACGCTCACACCTGAACACCGAGCTGGGAGCACTGCAGGGTTTGCATACCCTGCTTTTAGTTCAGAGGGGGAAAAATTAACATGGTCAAAACTCACACTAAGGTGTCTTCGGTATCTCATCGATTAAATTAAATATCATTAATTTTGCATGCAACTCATAGATCATTCTCTAAATGCTATGCCAAAAATCTAATTGAGTCTTCATTAAGTGATCAGATGGGAAATGGGAGCTCTTCCCCCACTATACACTTCAAGGTTAAACTGCAGCTCGCCAAGGACTGTTCAGAACTGCCTCAGACCCTCACCCTCCATCAGCACACAAACCCCCTCTATTTTATTCACTCCAGATTCCCCCTTATTAGCCAGCTCCTCCTCCCAGCTCACCGGTAACCTTGAAAGGAGGAGAGGTGGAGCTACCGAAGAAAGACAAAGAGGCTTAAGAAAAAGGAAATTATTTCAGGCTACAATTAGAGTACCCTACCAGCCTACACTACACTATTTGGAAGCTTAAATTTAAATTCAATTCAGGCTGCATTTTCAGCCACCTGCCTGCCATTCATTCCCTTTTTGTGACACCAGTGACAGGACAGAACAGAGCTCACCTTCACCACCCAGTGCCACGGCTGTTTCTGGCCACCCCTCTGTTATTTGTGGGTGGTGGTGGGAGAAATCTCCTCTCTGGTATTTCACAATTAGCAACCAGACTTACAAAAAGTGGGTAATTTAATACACAGAGGGCAACACCACTGGTATAAGGAACAAAGCACAAGAGGCAACAGAGTTTATCACCGTGAAGAAGGTGTCCTACTACTCATAAAGTCAGCCTGGAAGATCATGTTAGACCAGGACTGCAATCAGCATTAATTTTTCCAACATCCAGGATGGAAAAAGCCCTTGGCTAATGCCAGGCAACCGAGTGGGACTGCCAGGGCATGCCAGAGGCCAGGTGGGAATATGGGCAGGCTCCTGACTGGAGGGGGATCCAAGGGGAAAGGCCTGAGGCCGGTGGCACAGAGTGCCAGGGCACAGCACTCCAGCTTTGGGAAACTCCTCCGGTGCTTGGGGTGAAGGAGGGCACTGCTCTGGGGCAGGGAGAGTGCCCTCTCACACTGGGCACTCCTGGAAGTTCAGGGCACTTTTTTTACTTGATTAGTTCAAGAAATGAACACCTGTCCTTTGTCTTCCTCTATCCGCTTTTGTTACACCCCAGGGGAAGGAATATCAACACAATCCAAGTTATAAATGTTTTTCTCATCCCTCCAAAGCTGTGCATTCAGACTCAGCCTTCATCATCCTGCCCTGCAATTACACCCCTAGGTCACAAGCTTCATCAAACCATTTTTTCAGCATAATTTGTATAGCTATAAATACATTTTTTCCATGAGGAATACCCTGTACAGGTGGTATTTTGAGTCTCTCCAAATCATGGATCCATTATTGAGCCAAGCTGAAAACAAACTATCAATTTCCACTGAACTATTGATCAAGTGAGGTCAACCCCAGCAAGAGATGCAGAGTCCCAGGAATCTCCAAGCAAGCAGCTGGAATGAGCCATGGCATTTCCGATCCCATACAAGGAAAGGAACTTAGAAAATAATATTTAAACAGCTTGCTGGAGTGCAGACTTGGGGGAGAGCTTCAGCAGACAGTGCACTGATTACAGTGAAATAATGTGGTCCCCACTTGCAGAAAGCAGAGTTGGTTTTTTGAAGCTTGTTCCCTGAGCAGCACGAAACCTGCCTGGCTCCCCCAGTCTGAAAATAAACTCAGTTTATCTCAGTTAAGGTGAGCCACAGGGTGGGAGGGATTGCAATGAGTCGGGGGAATTGAAATATTATGGGTGAGTGTTAGATAGTCACGTGTGCTTTGCAGTGAGCCACTGCCTGTGCTGTGGCAGGAGTGGAATGAAGAACCATTTTGTACACACTCGTTGGTTCCCAAGAGCTGGCACTGCCAGGGGCACCAGTGATGCTGTGCCAAGCCCAGCCAAGCAGGCGTGGGGTTCCAGACTGCCTGGCATGGCACTGGCTCCAGTCTGGGCTGGGCAGCACTTCAGTTGCACACTCACCCTCCCAACAAGCTCCTTTTCATAGAATCATAGAGTGGATTGGGTTGGAAAAGACCTCCCAGATCATCAAGTCCAACCCTTGGTCCAACTCCACTCCCTTTACCACATCATGGCACTCAGTGCCACGGCCAAGCTCACTTTAAAAACCTCCAGGGATGGGGAATCCACCCCCTCTCTGGGCAGCCCATTCCAATGCCTGAGCACTCTCTCTGCAAAGAAGTTTTTTCTGCTCTCCAACTTCAATTTGCCCTGGCAGAGCTTGAGCCCCCCGTGCCCCCTTGTCCTATTGCTGAGTACCTGGGAGAAGAGACCAACCCACACCTGGCCACAACTTCCCTTCAGGCACTTCCAGACAGTGCTGAGGTCACCTCTCAGCCTCCTCTTCTCCAGCACAAACACCCCCAGCTCCCTCAGCCTCTCCCCACAGCACTTGTGCTCCACTCCCTTCTCCAGCCTCGTTGCTCTTCTCTGGCCCCGCTCCAGCCCCTCAATCTCTTTCCTATATGAGGGGCCCAGAACTGATGTTCTCATTCCCTCCAGCCTACTCTGCGAAATAAAAATGAAAACCAGAACGACTTATCCTTGTAAAACCCTCAGCGATGTAACCCGGGCTCCGAGTTCCCTCTGAGCTGCTGGAGCCTCCCTGGGTCGGTGCTGCCCTCCTCTCCAAGGGCCCACTGTGAGCTCTGCACGGGCAGGCAGCCCATGGCCAGGAGCTGCAGGCAGGCCTGGTCCCCTCTGTGCTGCCCAGGTAAAGCCTCTCGGCTGCTTTAACTATTCTTGCCCAAACTGCAGCTCCAGAGTGAGCCTCGTCCTCCCAGCAACGGGGACATCAAAAGCAAGACGGGGAGAAGAATAGTCTCTCAGTCATGCCACTCCAGCAATAATGTTTTTTCCAACGAAGCTTTCAGCAGTCAGAAATGGGAAAGATTATAGACACAGAGCCTGCAGTTCCATTCAAAAAGATCTTTGTTAGCAGCAGCAATGAAAAGAGGAAAAAAGCCCAGAAAATTCCTCCACTTAAAGCACAATCTCCAAACATATGCTCACAATCCTGGAAATCTTTGGGAGATTCAGTGTGCTCAACAGCTGCAGCTGAGCTTACAATGAACATTGCAAATAAATGCTAATGAGATGCTTATAGATCCTGAACAAATTGATTTACTGAGATCTTGTCGAGTGTCTCCTATCAAGGGTTTGTCAGAGTAAACAACCAAATCCTTATAAACAGAAGTGACTCATTCATTACAACTGGAAAAAGACATAATAACCCAAGCTTTAGTCCAGGAAGATGGTAAAACAAACTACACACACACAATTCACCAAAACAATAATAAAACTCATACTTTTGAAAACACCATTAGAAAACATGTCTAGTTTAGCTCATCAGACAACTACAGATCTGTCTGCAACACCACGAGTACATTTAAACACTCCAAGTTATCAATGTAAGAACCAGCCATAATAAAAGCCACTTACATAAAGCTTCAGAATAAACCCACATAAACCAGACACGTAATGAGTCCATACTCATGTGCCAAATTGTTTTATTGCATGTTGGTTTAGTACAACTTGTGTGTAACCAACACCTCGGAAATCAAGTAGGTGCAAACCCATTTTCTCAGGAAAAAATCTTACTGTTTGGAAGATTACATATTATTGTGAACAGCAAATTACGGAGGAGAAGCAAAGGAAAGCTCCAGCAGCTCTGTATCAGAATAATAACATAAATGGAATAAAACCGAGATGATTCCATACTATTACAACTGTCCTTTATGGAGAACTCTAGGAGTCCTTTTGGGACAGTCATCCATAAGATGTGAATGTTTAATAATGTTATAATTGTAGGCAGGGAAAGTGGTAACACAGCCAAGGAGCTCCTCCTAGAAAACATAAGCCCAAGGAAGTGAAATCCTCCCAAATGGGATAAAAAGCAAAGGCCACTTTATTAACACTAATGGTCTCTGGGGAGGTTGCCCAAAAAAACTCTTTAGTAGGAAAAGCAAAGAAATGCAAGAAATATGAATCCCTTCATCTTTTCCCTCTCCACAACTCCACTTAGTGAAATCCTGGCAGCTTTTCAGGAAAACTCAAATCCACCAGTCTCCACCTCCTGCTCAGGCAGAGGCAGGAGAAGGAGCAAGACCAGGAGCCCCAGCCCCACAGCCCCACAGCCCCAGCAAGGCCATTTCAGGAGATCCTGGAGAAAGGCTGATGTGCTCCCCTGCTCTGCCCCTGCCTGCAGGTACTCCCAGCCCTAGGGAGAGGATCCCTTTCCCAGAAGAAGGGCAGGGCTGGGGCGTTGTTCCACCTGCAGTTGTACCACAGATCTCCATCACCAGCATCTCTCCTTGTACTTGCACAGAGCAGAACATCAGCTGACACTCCAAGAGCAAACTCCCTCTGAACTAAACAAAACCAAGTCCTCTGAGCTTTCAGATCCTCCACTGGGACCCAGAAAGGTACAAGTCTGCTCATTTAGCCATGTAAAACCATTTCAATGTTTCTGCAACAACATCAAGAGACTCCAATCCAGGTTTTCCCAAAGCTCCCAAGTGAGTGACAAATCAGCTCTGGCGACTGTGAGGCACAAAAAGAAATCTATCACAGGAATTCTCTTCCAGAGCAAATACAAAGTTCCCACTGCTCTGTCAGCACCAGAATCCTCATTAGGGAAGCTCCAGCTCCCATTCCATGGCATTCCCGGGAAGGTGCAGCCCTGGCACACTGTGCTGCTCCTCTGTGCTGGAGTTTAAGCACAGACCAGTCCTGATCAGCCTCCTACAGAGAGAGATCGATGGGAAATACTGAAATCCCTTGAACTGGAGCCATTCAGGACTCAGCACTGGGATGCCAAGATAATCAGGAAGCTCTTCTGCCTTCCTTGGACCCTCTCACCAGCCAGGAGTACAACACAACAACACAATGGGATGTGCCCTCTGAGAAATGCTCATAATGCTGCAAAATGGCATTTCTGGGGAAAGGAGGTGATGGGAAGTGACTCCCCCACCCCAACTGCAGGGCTTAAAAACACATCAACTCCCTGCTACAGACACAGGGCCACCTGCAACTCCTGCACACTGTGCCTCCACCAGAGTCCTGCAGTTTTATTGGGTTTGGGGAGTCTTAAAAGCTGAAAAACATATGGGAATGGGGGTTATACAGAGATGCATTTTCCAAGGTGCTCAAGTCAACCAAAAACCCCAGTTGTGCTAAGGCAGTGGCTCTTGTCACCTCTGGCCAAGCAGGTCCCCTGAAGTAACTCTATTTCTGAGAAAGACAAGACTAAGAGAACAAGGAGAGAAAGGACAGTGTCAAAACAGGACAAAACAACTAAATAGTTTACAGAATTCCTGTCTCACTCAAATTGAAGGCAGGAGCCAAAATGAAAACCAGGATTACTCAGAATTTTGTAAAATGTCATAGGAAACCCCAAACCACATGTTCTAACAAAGTCCTAGTGCTCCATATGAAAACCAAGGCAATAAAGAGCAGTTCTGCACCTCTACAAAAACAAACAAAATCAGGCCCACAAGGTGAAGAGGATGAATTGGGACAGCAAAGGTGGTGAGAGCAAAGTCTGGTGTATGAAATCAAGGTACCCACAAAACCATCTCAGTTCAGAACCAGCCCTTCCTCTCCCCACTCCTCTCAGCTGAGAGCTGCTCAGCACCTTCCAGGGCCAGGAACACAGGACAGAAACTCAGATACATCCCAGTTAGTGGTACAAAAGGCCACCACTTTAAGCAGTTTAATATAATGAGCTCCAGAGGTGAACACCAACGTCCATCTCTGAGGTGTGAGCAGGAACAAAAGTGGCTGCAAAGAGGCAGCACTTCCCTGATTCAGGCACAGCAATTCCTGCAGCTCCCAGCCCCAAACGGCCCTGTCTGCTTGATCAGTTCTGCCCCTTCACCTGCTTTATCTGGTGAGTTTATCTCTCCCCTTCATCAGATTGATGATTCCAAACCAAATAAAAAAAAAATAAAAAGCTCTGTGAAAGAGACAGATTAAAACATAAACAAGTTATGGATTAATACAATGAATTCTTAAATAAAAGGTAAAGCTTAGAGTATTTTCCATTTGAAGTTAAAGACATCTATAATATCTACCAAGTTCAACAGGGTTTTGTAATTTAAATAGTATTTTATAAATGGGGTTAAGCTGTGCTATTTCAAAAAATGCCAGAACAGATGAGGAGATGGGAGCAGCAACCTTTCCACAGTAGGAGTTTCAATAATGGTGTTTTGGATACTTTACTTCCATCCTCCACAGAGCAGTGATGGGATTTTAACCATACACAGATTAAGAGTGAGATGACACACTCCCAGAGCAGCTTTCCCAGCTCCTGGATGCAAATGGAAGGCTGCCTCGAGCTGCTGCTTTTCCCAGGATGGCAGTTTGCCTTCAGAAAAGTCTCACACAAGAAGCTGAAGCTATTTATTAAACTGATCTTTACAACAATTAGAATCAACCCAACATGCCAGTGTGCCCAGGTGAGCAGGCTGGGAAGATGGGCATCACCAACATCATCAGTTTTCCACATCCAGGAAATAAGGATTCTTGAAGCTTGACCATTTTGGAAAATAAAGTAGTTTTGTCCTTTAAGTGGAGCAGAGTAAATCCCTTCCCACTCCAGCATGGAGTGTTTGCTATGGAAAGGACACTCCCAGCCCCACTCTGGTTCTACACTCACACAGCCCCAGCTTTCTCTCGGCCTTGCAGATTTGCCCATTGTTCTGTTCCTGCAGGAAAAGAATCCACAAAAGCCTGACAGGGAGCTCTCCGAGAGCAGAACTGCACAGCAACACCCAGTGGAGGAATGGTTTGAAATTTGTGGGGTTTTCCTTTTAATTTCCATCTTCAAATCTTAAGTAAAAACAGCAGATGCTGCATCTATGAAGCAGCAAAGACAGAACTTCCAGATGTTTATTCATCCCACAAGAACACTGGCATTTTTCTAAACATGAAAGGGAAAGATTTGGGGGTTTAGGCTCTGCTAAGCTCCACTGTCCAACCTCCAAGCCTTTCCCAGGGCCTTCCTTTCCCTCTCTCTTTGGCAGAGATGTGATGGATTTGTACACAGGACCTCGTTTCACACGACCCTGACCTCAATGGCAAACCCACCCATTGGATCAGAACAGGAACATTGTTTGGTTTTCCTACAGGAGAGACCACCTGACCGTGGGGTGAGTGAGAAACTTGAGACACCTCAAAAAGGGCCCAGAACAACAGGTTTGTTTGGGGTTAAAACACATTTCCAAATTTTTCCACATCTCTCCTGTAACATTAACCTGGAGAATGTGGGCATCATCCTGCTAATGCTCAGGGAAACTCAAATCCTGAGCAATCCTAAAATCACAGAATCATTTAGGTTGGAAAAGACACTTGAGATTGAGCCCAACTGTTAAGCCAGCACTAAACCATGTCCCCAGGTGCCACACACTCCAGGTGGAAATGCATGAGCTGTAACCCCCCTACAGTCAGAACCACACACAAATTTAACATGAAATAGGAACTCTGCCATTGATATGGGTCAGAATTTATCAGAAGTCTACAATCAGAGCCAACTCTTTCAGCACAGGCCAAACTGAGAAGACAACACAAGAGATGCCCACAGAAGTCAGCAATGCAGAAAGTCTCTCCAGAAGTCCTAAATTTTATCAAAGAATTAGAAGGCAACTCCAAAGCAGTGGCTATTTGCACAGAATAATGCCATAAAGCATTAGAATGTATTTCAATTCCTTATGTTGCCTCTGTCCACAAGCTTTAATTAGAAAAGTCCTGCTTCTAACTAATGGAATTGACCACTCGATTGTCTGACCAACAAGTGTGAAAAGCTCCCCCTCACTGAGACTCTTCTGGTCAAACCTGGCAGATCCTCAGGGATGTCTCTGCCCTCACAGAACACCTTGCTCTGTGGAGACAGACCTGCTGGAATGTTTTTAGGAAGCACTCACACATAAATCCTGTAACTGCTGGCTAACAGGCAGTGGATGTGAGGATTGCAAACCCAGAAGTACATCACCAATTCACACTTCTAGTCAGAAAACGAGGCAGTGACGCTCCTGTTTGCCAACTGATGTGGCCCAGCAGTGCACCAATAAAGGAGAAACCCTCCCTGCTGCAGGATCTGCAAAGTACAGCACTCCCTGAATGGGGAGGGGTAGAAGCAGCCTGGCAAAAGGATGCAGAGAAATGCTTGAGAAGCAGCTGGAAGCCCAATTTCTCTTTAAGCAGGTCGCATTTCCTACAGTTGTCTCCACTTTGATTAAGAAAACATACATAAAGCCACACCGGGCAGGACCTACAGTTCAGTTTCCAGGAATACAACAGCAAACACCAAAGCCTGCCCATTCCCTCCAACTCACTCCCCTCGCACTCCTGCCGTGCCTGGAGCTGATACACAGAAATTGCAGGGGTAAAACCACTGCCCAGACATCACTGCCCCATTTCTGCCATTCCCCAGCACAGCCAACCTGCCAGCAGGTCCCACAGGTTCCAGCCCCACTGTGGGATGCGGTTTCTCTGCAAGTATTTTTTTATTAACAGAGCTCTGGGTTTCACCAAGTGACTCATCCCATTTCAGGGTCCACCTCAGGCTCCTCTCCAGCCTCTGCCTGACACAGAAGGAAACAGGTTTAAAGGCTCCAGGGAATTACGTTATGCCCAGGGCAAAACACCTTAAGACAAACTAAGAGGACAAACTCTGTCAAATCCCAGCAACTGCCTTTTAGCACCACCCCAGCAATTAAACACTGACACTCTTTCCTTTTGCAGAATTCAGAGCAAACTACAATAACAAGTGGTGGTAACACCGAGAAACAAAGCCCTGCCGAGGTGACTGAGCTGCTGCAAAGTGCTGGTTTAGTGACCAGCCAGGAAACACCACCGCTTGTTCCTCCTCTCCAGCAGCGAGGTGAGGCCAACAGTGCTGTGCATTTGCTGTCCTTGCAAAAGGGAAGATGCTTTCAAACATCTTTACTGTCGTTTCAAAGACATAAATCCCCCATCTACCTTCACAGCATGTTCCTCGCAGCGTTTCCGAGCCTGAAATAAAGTGCCTGTGGAATAAAATTGGGCACTTTCATGAACTAAATCCGGGCTCTAAATAAAAGTGCTGCTTTCCCATAACAAGCAGAGAAGCACGGGCCAAGATTTTTTTTTTTAAATAAAGAACCAAAGACAAGGTGAGAGCAGTGCAGAATTAACCTATTATGTACATTTCTATGCCTTTGCCTCTTGGATAATTGCTAAGGTAAGATAACACAATTTCACACTTCCTTCAAATCACAACGAAAACACGGTGACATAAAGTGATGGAAGCAACCAACACCACGGGCTTGGGGGATTTGGAGAGGCTGAGGTGTCTGCCTTGTGGGGTTTGATTTGTTCTTTAGTTAAACCAGCATCTTGTGACTTCAGAATTACATAGTTTGAAGGTGCTGCTTCATAAAGGTATTGAAGTATCACAAGTTCTACCTTATAAACTGCACACAACGAGTGACTGTCCAAAACCCAGCCCTCCTTAACAAAGCACAGCCCATGAAACCTTTTAAACAGGCCCTACCCTCAGTATTTAACATCACAGTGGCAGTTTTTACACAACACACGTGCATTTGAAACCAAAATGCAAAATACTTTATCCAAAATTCAAACTTTGCATGCAGCAATTTTCCTTGACTTCAGTCATGGAAGAGAATTCTGAAGTGAAGCTGCATTAATTCCTAAACACAGAGAATGAGCAGCACGTGAATAATTCATTGATGGCTTTTGCTCCATGTCAGCAGCTTTGCTGGAGGAACTGATCTTTATGAAGTCCCCCAGGAGCCCAAGAAGTTAAAGATGGGCCACAAAACTGTAGGATTTTGTTGTGCAGAGGCAACAACGCTGCTCCAGGTGTGGGGGTGTCGTGGGTGCTTCCCAAACACGGGAGTTCCACAAAATTCTCAGGGCCAGGAGAGCAGATCCATGAGCTCATCCCAACCAAGCCAGCACCTTTCCAACCACTGTAAGCAGGAACAGGATCCTTCCTGCCCAAGAGGTGTTTCAGGGAGGCTCTGGGATCCCAAAGGTCTCTCAAGATCTGCTTGAAACACCATCCTCCAAGACAGAACTGCCAGCCCAGCGCCAGGAGCTCTGGGGAACAGGAGGAACTCACTGGGAGGGCTGGAAGTACTTACTGGGTGAGGACCAGGAAATGTGGCCAGAGGGAAGAGGCTCTGACAGAGCAGGAAAGTGGATGGAATGACAGGAACAAAAGGTAACCAGGGAAGAGCACAGAGAATAGGAGCCCATGGGCAGGAACTGCAGGGCAGCTCCTCAGCAGGACCCTACAGTGTGAAGGGAGGTGCAGGCCCAGCATCCACCCAGCTCCTCTTTGCACTGCCTGGCAGAAACTTAAATCATCTTTTCCACCACATCTTCACTCCTGAGCAATGGTCCCTCCCTGCCCAACAAGCCCCATCTCCTCAGCACCACAGCCCCTCCCAGGGAAGCTCCTTGCCCTCTGAGGAGCTCAGAACCTCCTGAGGCACCTGCAAACCCACAGCTCTCTCCCCTCAGTTCCACATCTCACATCTGACTTGACAAAGAACTTAAATAATGGAAATAGCACTAAGACCAAATCATTTTCCCCTCATTTGTTCAAATCCCTGTGTCAGTTCTAATGAAGAATATGCAATCTGCTTTTATGACAGGCTCTATAAAATGCCTCTTTGTCCCATGGGGATTAGATGTTAAGAAATACTTTACATGAAACAAGGGAACTCTGAAATTCATATACAAACAGAACTATCTTGATGTTAGTCAAAAACCAGGAGGAAGTTGTGTAGCAATGCCTACAAAGATGACTGAGATGGTTGACCGGTTTATTGTGTATCCTCTGACTGATTTTTGCTGAAAACAAAGGGCCATCTTAGCAATGAATCCGGAAGATGGGGGGAGGAAGTAAATTAAAGAGTCAGTGAGAGGATAACTGATTCAGTGAAGCAAATCAAGTGTTTCAAAGCTACTGGGACTCTGGAACACAGCACAGCTCAACAAGAACAAAACAAAGAAACCAAAGCAATGAAACCTTACAAATGTAATTACCCACTTCTCTGGAATGCCAAGACTCAAAACACCAAACTACCTTAACTTTGACTGCTGAGCACTCAACATTTGAGTGCTACTACAAATATTTATCATTAGCCAGTATTTCATTTAGTATCTGCAGTGGATTCTCTGAACTTCACCACACCTTAAGCAAAACAGCTGTGGCTGCCCCAGATGGCTCAGCAGTAAATACCAAAGTAGTTCTGTGCCAGGGAGAGCCAGAGGCATGACATGGAGCACACATGAACAAACAGAGCCACAGAAATACAAATTTCATCTCCTACCTAAACATCAAAACACATGAAAGTCAGTTCTACATGCAGAGCTTTCCCACTATTTCCACCCTGAGAGTTTGTACTTAAAACAAAACCTCCATTTGGAGCTGCCCCTTGCTGTGGACACACCACTCCAGGCCAGGCCTAGCCCACCAGCCTGGTCTAAGTGATACCAAACACCACATCAAGTCACACTTTTGCCTTCAAAATTAAGGGACTCAAACCTAGAAGGACTCCATTTTTATTTTTCCCCCACTCTCAGCAGGCTGTGGGGTAAATTAATGCTCAGTCTGCAGTGACTGTGGATTAGGCCAGTCCTGTCAATAATTAGTACATCTCTGTAAGCAAAAGCACAGCAACAAACCAGATTAACCAAAATCCCCTCCACTGACACACCAGCTTTTACCCCTGCTCAGTGTGCACACACAGACTTGAAAAGGGACAAGATCATTTATGACCTTAACTAAGAGTTCTGAACATCAGGGTTGGGTTTCTTTCTCCTTTCCTTTCAAGAAATGCCTTATTAAACAAACATTTTTATTGATAGCAACTCAATAAAACGAAAGAGTAGCAAATATTATCATTTTTAACTGGCCTCTGCCTTATCTAAGGTCTTAATCATCCAAGTTCTTTTCAAGCCCTGGGGATTCCAGACCCCTAAAGCACCAAATGGGAGGCAGTGAACAAAGGCAGCAGCCCTGCTATTCCACAGGCTCGGGCATTGTGATCCATCTGCTGGAAAACAACAGATGAGGCAGCAACAGACCTTGAGCAGCCCCATCCACGGAGATTATCCAAAGCAGTTCCCAGTTACAAAGTGTGCATCAGACGGGGTCTGTGGTGATACTCCCCCGGTCCTGTCCCCTCTGCACTGTCACCCTGCACAGCTACTCCAGTCACCACATCTGCAAACGGCCTGGAAGGCAAACAATTCCTTTGCACATTAGCAGATGGTTAAAAAAATTTGTTTTAACAACTCTAAGCATCAAACAACGAAATGAAATACAGAAATCCAATCAGCTGGAGTCTAAATTAATTTCCTTGTGAGGACATTTCTCTTCAATCAAGCCCCTGTCCTGGATAATCCTGGATTTCAGCTGGTTTGCTCGGGGTGCATCTTAACGAGGCCACTGTGGCTGAAGGACATGACCCGATTTCTTCCGAGGTCAGTGGTTATCAGTGGAACTGCAACAATACAAAGTTCTCCCCTGAAACACAAGAAAAGCACTCAATCTGCAATACTCTTTCTGAGTTTTCACATCTGACCTTCCATTTTGACAGAAGTTCTTCAAAACCAGCCCTCTGTTTTTGCCTGACCAAATGCAACTGGTTGGCATCAATGCCAGTGATTTGGGGAGAGATGCAGCCCCCATGCAGGACTGTGATGTGCTGCATGCCAGCCATGAACCCTGCACCTAAAGCAAGACATAAAGTCCTTGTTTTACCTTCAGAACACGTTTCAGAGTGTCTGTTTCTATTTCCTAGACTTTCTGTGCTGAGTGGGACAAATTGAGGTAAACACAGAGCTCTGGTCCGCAGGGCTGGGCAGCACAAGGATGAACTTTATCACTCAGCTGGTATTTAACTGACCCCAGTTTGAACACTTTTCTGCCAAAACCCCAGAGCTGTGTAGGGACAGGTCAGGTAACTCCAGCTGTGCTTCCAGATGTGTTACACCCCCTCACTCAGCCACCACTCCATCTCCACCCTAAGCCAAGGTTTTCTTCCCCCTCACAACAGGAGCAAAGTGCCAGCCCAGAGCTCCCTGTCCATCACACACCAGCAAGAATAAAGAATAAAGGCTGGACCAATTCTTCTCGATTAATGTCAGCTGAACTGAACTCAGACGCCTCAGGGATTGTTCAAGATGGTTAAAGGCAAATAATTCATGCTCTTGGTGGTGATTAAAAATCATAGGTATGGCTAAGCACTGTTCATATGTGACCTGAAGGAAAGCTGTTATTTCAAGGAGAGTCACAGGACAGATTGTTTAAAAACGGAGCATCACTTCAGGACATTTGAGTCAGTGAATTATGCCCTAAATAAACAGTTTGAATTAACTGAACTCATCTGCCTCTGGGGCAGCTCAGAGGAGCTACAGCAGTTGCTCAAGGTTTTACAAAACCACATTTAAAGGGGAAAGGGTTCCCTGCCCACCCTGGCACAGCCCATGAAGTGCTGCTGCTTGAGTAGGATGTGCCTTGGATGGTTCTGAAACAGAGATAAAGAGCACAAGGTCCTAAAGAGAACCTTAGCCCAGTGGGAATTTACAACAAATCCTGCACATCATGAGTCTCACCTACATGCCATTGGAGACTTTGTTTAAACACAACTGGAGTCTGCATTTAGAGTTCCTCTTTAGGCTGAAATTTGCCTTTTTATTCAAAAGCATTACCCCGACCCCAAACTACATTTAATCAATATTTACTAGATTTGCAGTTGAATAAATCAAATTCTCTTCTCATGTCCTTGCACATACATTGGCTTTACCAACAAACTCTGCTCCAGCACTGGTCCATGCAGGCTTTAAGCCAGAGAAGCCAGTATACAAAAAAATATATCTAATACATAACCACAAGGGCCACATCAAAGTAATTCAGCATAACCAGAAAGCACGCTAAGCCAAATGAAACCCCAGTGCTTTCATTAGTGCATGGGGAAGTCTATTTATGTCCAGGCATTCTCTGCTTCAGAATTCCCACCAACAGTCCCTGCCCAGTGTGCTGCTGTTTCCTGGGAGCTGGAGCAGCGCTGGCAGAGCTGGCAGCACCCACACGGCTGTGGTGGGGACAGGGCCGTGGCGGGGGACACCTCAGGACACCACAGCCTGACCTTCAGGACACCACAGACCCAGGCAAACAGCACTGCCATGGGAATGGCAGACACAGCAGGGCCTGGGAGCAGCACCGTCCCCAGAGCCCGAGGGATGGCCCTGCCCAGCACAGGCTGGGCTGTCCCAGCTCACTGACAGCTCCTCCTGCACTTGGATGTTCTCCTTTCCAAACCCACAGAGAGGGGAGTCACACCTGGAACCCCACAGGGCCTGACCCATCCCCAGTGCAATTCCAACAGACAGCAGCTCCCCACACAGTGGGTAATCCTAAGGAAAGCATGGATTGGTGTGTGCAGGGACACTTCCCCATGGCCCATCCTGCCTGTGGCTCTCAGGTGACTTGGAGAGCTCCAGAACCAAGGGCAGCCCCTCTACTGCCTCCTGCCCCAGCACATCCTCCTCTGCTCCCAGCAGGTTCCAGCCCTGGGTTGTTAACACAGAAGTCCCAGCCCTGCACAGGTTGTAGGCGGACTGTCCCTTCTAATAATTTTATGAGCAAGGTATCAGAGAGCTGAGTGGAAAATACTTCCCCTGTCTCAAGTGTGAATCGTGTCTTCCATGGAGCAGTCTGGGGACTGGGTGAGGATTCCCACACAAGGCAATTCTTGACCAAAAGGAAGATCCAAGCAAAGCTTTATCCATAGTTCTCCTGCAAACTGACCCTTCCCTTGGCAGGGTCCCCACACGGGCCCTCCTCAGGAGAGTTAACAAACACAGACCAGCTCTCATAAAAACACAACTAAAACATTTGAAGTAACAAGTACAACAAAGGTACATTAGAACTGCCTCTCTTCTCTCCTAAGGGACATCAACACAGCAGAAATGTGACAACAAAACCCCAAACTGCAAGAGAAGGAGAAGGCTCGGCAAGAGACACCAATGCAGGATGGGGATTTAAAGGGCAGATGGGTTTTCAAGAGTGCAAGAGTTCTCAGCCAGGACTCTCACCTGGTGTGTTACACCACAACCACCTGCCCTGGGGATCAGAACAGTGCAGGAGGAACAGCAAAATTCTGAAGCTGCAGAAGACAAGTAATTCCAGTGAGAACAAACAACTGCACACAACAGGAACACACAAAACTCCTACTAGTTGAATTCTTTACAAAACTCTTGAGGACCCCACAAATCTTTCAGCTTTAAACAATTACTGAAAATGTAGATTTTAGACTGTTGTCATAAGGCTGTTCTCTTAGACAGCAGAAATCTATAAATATTGGATCAAATTCTAGCACCACTTCTTACATTGTGAACTCTAGATTAAAATAGCTCTAAGTTGTTTTCCTTTATCAAATCCCTTTCCACACCCAGGAGAGGGGCAGGGAGGGATGAGCTGAACCCTCCACACTCAGCCTTCAGCACTACTCACATCACACTCTGCCTGAAGGTCTCAAAAGTTTGGCCATCACTCAATCAGGTGCTACCCAAACATAATTCTTCACTGCAAGTCCTGTAGTTTGCAATTAGCCCAAGAAAATGTGCAGAAGGAAGGAAAAAAAGTTAAATGACCTTTTAGAGTTCGTTAGTGCTGCCCATGGATTTCTGTTCTCCTCAGAAGTAAATCAGTTTAATCACACCCCAATTAGTGCAGTTCCAGCAGGCCAGGACAGTGACTGTGAGATTTGCCAAGTCATCCTACAAGCTGCTGAAATGTCTGACCCACTGAGAGGCCACAGCTAAAAAAAGAACCCCAAAATCCAGGCTCAAACTGTAATTTAGCTGAGCAGTGAAACTGTCTGCATGTCAGACATGGGAACAGCAAGCCCCAAATCCTTCTGTCCACCAAAGAGCCAAACTTGTATCAGTATTTCTGCTGCTTTTAAGTAAACGAGGCTCATTTTGTACGTATGTACATTAATTAGGTGTTTCTGTGTTATATATGAGCACACACAAGCTCTACACGCAGAAACTCCTGAGTCTGTATTTGCAAATCTTAAGCAAATTTGACAAAGACTATTTATAAGAGGTCCCATAAATGCATAAAAAACAAATCAAGTCAAGGAAGATTTACAGCTCTCAGGATGAAAATGGCCACAAAGTCACTGTTTAGACCATAAAAAAAATCCACACGGTATTTCAATGCTAATTACGAATATACTGCAAGAAATATTCATTACTTTGCTTGCAGAATCATTAATCACTTCCCTCCTCCCTTACAGATTTGTGTTATAGAGGGAAAGCAAAGCAACAGGGATGCTGAGACAGTGAAAACACACCTGTGGTTACAGAGCAGCAGTGCCCAGGACAAGAGCACATCTAATTCCCTGCTGGAAATCCTGATGGACAGCAAATCTGCAGCTCCCTGGGACACTGGGACAAGGAACGGCACCTGAGCCAAATGGTGGAAGCACTGCCCCAAAAGGCACATCATGGCACCTGGCAACAATTTCCCTTCACATCCTGAAAACTTCTCTGACCTTTCAGTTCTCCTCAAGAAAATTCTCAAATTCAAGAAACACTTTATGTTGTCAGATTTAGGAAAAATCTGAACTCCAACTGCCCAAGTCTGACAATACAAAAAAGCTGTTCCTCATCTCCATTATCACAAGGCAGGAGGACAGGCTGATGCTCCCCAATCCTTATTCCACATGGGACTACGTACCTGCAAGCCAGTAGGTCTGATTTTCATTAATAACACAAAACCCAAGAGCTCATGCCTGTTACAGCAGTCAAAGAACACTTAATCACCTAAACCATTCTTTATCCTCATAGATTTCAGTTCTTACAACACCCCCAGACACAAAGGGTGGTTAATCCCATGAAAAGATACACCTTTTTACAAACCCATTTGCTGTAGAGAGGACAAAGCACGGGGGGACAGCAGGGCAGGGACTCCCACCAGGGCTGGCTGGGAGGGGAACAGGGCAGGGAGAGGCAATACCAACAAACCACACTCTGCCCCTGCTGCAAACTGGCAGGAGAGAGGGCACACCACCAGCACCAACCTAAGGCTGCTTCCAGAGGAGGTGAATTCTACTGGGGAGAGCCAGGGGAGTCTGACCCACCAGCTGTTCCACACAGGAACAGTCACTGAGGCCGCTTCCAGGCTGCCTCTCATTACACTTTCCTTGCCTGTTTTTCTGCAGACAGAAGCACAGGGAGGTTGCCAAGCAAACCCCAAACTGGACCAGCAAGGAGCACAGGGACACTGAGAGCCCCGTCCCCCCAGAGCAGAGCCCTGCACCCCACAGAGCTCTGCCAGGGGCTGCATCTCCCAGCACAGTCACCAGCAGAGCCCTTTCTGCCGCCCACATTTACAGCACATTGCCTGGTGGGAAGAGAGGACATCCTTGCTCCTGCCAACTCCTGGAGGCTGTGAAGGAGCCGCCTCCATTCCGGGGCAGGTTAAACTGATCAACACCCACGGGTTTGGGTGACATTACAGCAAAATAGCTCAGTTGTTTGCTGAAAGACTTGGTGATGATGGTCTCTTCTCCCAGGCACTCAGCAATAGGACAAGGGGGCACGGGGGGCTCAAGCTCTGCCAGGGGAAATTTAACTCGGAGAGTAGAAAGAAATTCTTTGCAGAGAGAGTGCTCAGGCATTGGAATGGGCTGCCCAGAGAGGGGGTGGATTCCCCATCCCTGCAGGTTTTTAACCTGAGCTTGGCCGTGGCACTGAGTGCCATGATCTGGTAAAGGGACTGGAGTTGGCCCAAGGGTTGGACTTGATGATCTGGGAGGTCTTTTCCAACCCAATTGATTCTATGATGTTCATCCCTTATGATTTTGGCTATCAAGAACAAGTTGGAAAAAAAATTCTTAGAAGTTATCACTGTTCACCATCCTTACAAATCTGACCTCTCGCTTTCAAGCAATTCCTGACCCATTAGCTCCTGTAAATTTTGTTTAATATTATCTGAATATTTTCTGGCCAAGTGGTTAAAATATTATTTAAACACAGAGTATCATTTATAGCTGATTTTTTAAAAAAATCTAAATATTTAAAGTTTTGCCTGCTTTAAAATCAACATTTATATTAATGCATAACTAAATATTCTGGCAGTACAAGCCTGACATTTAAAAGAAATTCATACAAGCAGGAGGGGGAAGTCACTGGATAAGCACTGGCAGCAGAGTTTAAGTAGTCAGCTGCATTCTGACAGACAGGAGGCTTTGCTGCTGCGAGGAGAGTTCAGGAGATACTTCACAGAACCTTAAAATATTCATAAGGAACAGGCAAATGGGGTAACTGTGTGTTCGCTGCAGTGTGAGGGTGCAGGTGTGGAAATGCAGATCACAGCACCCCCTGATCAAAGCTCTGCAGCTCCAGCCTGAGAGAGGCTTTTGTTCAGCACAACAGGGGAAAACTGGGAGTCAGGAGCGTTTAGTGTGTGATGTTTAAAAAAGAATCAAACAACACCCAAACAACTTTTCCCTGTGTTGGCAGCAGTGAAGTTGGTTCTCTAGAAAAGCTGCTTGATGCTCATATTAAGTAATTTTATCTCATAAATATTTCTTTCTCATGTAATAACATTATGTGAAAAGTAATCCAGATGGGTTTTAAGCAGTCTGATTGCCTGATGAGGTACATAAAATATCTGTCTTGCTCCAGAAATGAAGGTTTGGTGATTACAGAGTATCATCTGGAAAATTATCAGCCTGCCTTTAGGGGGGAAGGTAGATGATTATGATAATAAAATGATTGTTTTTAGAACAAGCAGGGGATGGGATTACACAAGAAAATGACATTTTCTTGTTTTTGGAGTAATAGGATTAACAGATTGATCCAAATAGATCAGTTCTTTAGTCTGACTAAGCACTGAATGGTCACCACCCATGAAATCCTGACTTAAAAGTCGTGGGGATTTAATTTTTTTACTTGCAGGTACAGCACTTCTATGGAAAATAAGTCTGGTGGAATTTTAGGATGTAACTGGTATATTACACAGTTTAAGATCAGTTGCAGGCAAAACTTTGTTTTGTAAAACCAGAACAAAAAGGGTCTGTTGCATGTGCTGTGTAGAAAAGAAACATTTGTTACCTTAAAGATGAGGGAAAAAATAGAGGTTTGGAGCCTGGAGCATCAGGTTAAACGTGCCATGGAAGAAATCCTTCCCCCAGAGGTTTGTGGTGGGTTCCTCCATATTCCATTCCTTCTTTTGGACTTGCTTTTCCATTGGTGATCAGAGACCCTGCTGCTTGTGGATTAATCATAAAAAGCATTGGGCATTACCTGATCAGTTCCTTCTTGTTCTCCTGCTTGGGGTGAGAGGTTTGGCCAGAAGAAAAACCCATTGTTAGGGAGCCAGACCCAGGGCTGTGTGTGCAGCAGGAATGTGCTTTTAATATTCTTGGACAACTTGCCTCTCCACAAGAATTGTTGGTGTTGGAGACGCAAAGACTGAATCAACTTCCTGAGGGGAAGCAATTGTGAAATATCCAGGAAGTTGTTGGGAAATGGGAACTTCTGCTCCTTTGTGCTCGCTCTGAAGGGCTTAGACTTCAGCAGTGCTCCAGAGAGCGTGGAAAATGGAGCTGTTCCTCAGTCAGGGAGGGTTTCTGTATGGCCTGGATGTCAGAAATGGGACCTCAGAGCTCAGACTCTTATCACAGAATCCAGGGGAAATTGAAGTTGGAGAGCAGAAAAAAATTCTTTGCAGAGAGAGTGCTCAGGCATTGGAATGGGCTGCCCAGAGAGGGGGTGGATTCCCCATCCCTGGAGGTTTTTAAGGTGAGCTTGGCCGTGGCACTGAGTGCCATGATCTGGTAAAGGGACTGGAGTTGCACCAAGGGTTTGACTGGATGATCTCAGAGGTCTTTTCCAACCCAGCTGATTCTATGATTCTGTGAAACAGGACTCAGAGCAGCTGCTGATGGAACAGAACACTCCGAGACCAGCTGGGCAGACCCTGGGACACAGGAGGGAGAACACACAACATTCTCGTGCCCAGCCTGTGCCCAGAGCTCTCAACATTGAGAGATTAATGGGAACCACCCCAGCAGCCTGGAAGTGGCTGAGCAGGGAGCAGAGGCAACATTAGTGCCAGGCCCCAGTAATTGATTGGGTTTGCTTGCAAGCTCTATCTTTCCCCTCAAACTACATTTTCCCTGCATATGGTTTCTCTTTCTGCCACTTTTAAAGTGATTTATTCCTTCAGGAGGAGAATTAGGTCTTATTTTGATCAAATATTTAGGACCTTTTAGACATTAAAAGCCACAGATTACAAAGAAGGAAGGGTCAAAACAGTAAAGGCAGATTAAAATGGAAGATAAGCCACAAATATTGAAGTCAGGAATGAACAAACAACTAGCAAAACAAGATTCAAAGAACTAAGAGGCTTATCCTCCCTCCTCGCCACGTCTGGCTCCTTCCTGCTAAATAACTGGTACCCAGATCTCCCCCACACAGGAGCTGATGAAAGGGGGCTGAATGTAGGTCAGCAAAAGCCTTTTGGATCCAGACACTAATTAGATCACTTTCAGTTATTAAAAAAAAAAAAGAGAAAAGGAGAAAACCTGCAAAACAAAGGGTTTACTCCTCAAAACATTCTGAATTTCTTTTTGATTTTCTCTAATTGGCAGTGGCCTTTGCTTTCCAGGCAGCTGCCCCAGCTCTGAAATTGTCCCCAGCACACCCCAATGACCACACCAAGGAAGAACCTCCAGCAAAATTAAGGCTCAACAACATTTGCAGCGACGCACAAAGACATGGGGGGCCTTTGAATATGTTTTCAAGATGTAAAAGAATTCTTTAGTTTTACTAAGAGAACACTGACTGTTTTGTTTGACGCTGCCAAAACCCACAAGGCAAAAAAAAAAATCCCATTTTTTTTCTCCCCTGAAGTGCACAGCATAGCTCAGCTCATACAGGGCTCCTTGTACCAGCTTGTTTCTGCCTTCTCTCCTGTGAAACAAGCCTTTATGTCTCCATAGTGGAAAAACCCACTGGTTTATATCCTTTTTGAGATGTATGCAGCCAATTAAATTGTAAAGTAATACCTGTTTCAAAGTCTAACTCAAAGAACCGATACATTCCTGGCCTGGGAGCAGAGCCAAGCAGGTCACCTTACACCCCACAGTCACGTGAGAATACCCAGCTCTTGGAATTCCATATTTTGACTTCCACGGAAAGCAAAAGGAGGAGATTGAAAGGAAGAAATATTGTGTATTCTCTGCACACAAACTGTGCCCGTTTCTCAAGTGATAAAGTTAATATTCCGAGGAAGGAGAAAAGACAGTTCAAGAGTTCAGAGTGATTTCAAGCCATTCAGAAAGACTCGGGGAAGTGACAATTGCTGGTGGCTCCGCACTTTGCAGAACAATTTTAGTGATGAATAAACTATTATGTGACCAGACTATATGCATAAGAATGGTGTAATCTGCACAAAACAACAGTGCAACAGCACATCACAATAAAATTCACTTGTCAAAGTAACAAGCCAAGTAGATTTATCTCCATATGAAAACTGTTATGAAAAGACCGACACATTTTATTTTAATTTTTAGTTCTCCTCAAAACAAACAGCATGGAAAGAGCAGAGCAGCTCCTGGAGAGGACAGTGACCACCTGCTGCTGCAGCTCCCTGTCTGCAGAATTCCTTGGAGTGCACAGCAGCCAAATGGGTAAGGATGTAGAATCACAGAATCACAGACTATTCTGAGCTGGAAGGGACCCACAAGGATCATCGAGTCCAACTCTTCAGTCAATGGCCCACACAGGGGATTGAATCCATGACCTTGGTGTTATTACAACCAAGTTTTTTAAAACAAAAGCACCTTGAAGTTCTCAAGCCATGGAGACTCTTGGATGGCCACTGGAAGTCCAGTGAATTCACCAAAACAAGGATTTTGGTATTTTTGTGACAACTGTGTCTGACAAGCTGTTGAGTCAAATTCACAGGTTGTTTTTTTCTGAATTAGTGAATGTAATTACAGCGTTTTCGGTGGAGCTCTCCAGGCACAAGGCAGCTCTGCTTTAATATATTAATATATTAAACCTCTCTGTTTTAATATATTAAAAACCATATTGTTTAGCCCACATGAAAAATTCTTGCCATGACTGCACATTTAATAAGCTTGATTTCTTTGTCAGATCCGTGCCATGACACAGAATTAATACCCATGCAGAAGACACTTTTCTACCTGTTTCTCAAAATAAAGTCCCAAGAACCCAAGAAAGCAAGAGACAGGGAAGTAGTATTAAAATCCAACTTTGGTACCAAAAAAAAATTTTATACTGATTAGCTGCTCAGTGCTCACAGAAAGAATTGACTTAATATTGGCATCATCATAAACATCAGTGAGATCCAGAACACTTTTCAAGCAAAGGCCACATCAAAGAACTACAACACTAAGTCAGGGCTGGACAAACCATATCCAGAACACTCAGCTCCATTTCCTTGTGACTTGGGCATAGCCCAGTGTTTTGTAAGGTTTCAGAATAATATCACAACTTTAGCCTCAGAAACATGAAAATTTACTTTTTTGATGTAGGCCATGTGTGAAATCAATTGCGTTGACTGAAATATAATTGCAACATATTTACATCTTCAAGACTTTTCTGCACTTGACTTTGGGTTAACAAAATTCACTTTGCTCTCATAGTATACCTCTTTTTCCTGTCAAGACGTAAAAAATCAGGATTTATTTCTCTGCATAAATCTACAAAGCAGCTTTTCCCCATGAAAATATTTCCAGTGCAAGCATGTATTATGAACAATAACCCAGCAAAACTGCTGCTATGATTGGGGAAGCTTTGTCTTTGACAGGCATCACATTGGAACCAGCACTTGGAGTTCTTAATCCTTCTAGAATTCATCACCACTAAAAACTTACGATCTTGATCCTCCCCCTCAATACCCAAGGCTGGTACTGGAGAGGCACCAAAGGGCAGGAGTCGCTCCAGGTGAAATGTGTAACCTGGTCCTTCGTGCCCAGAGTTACAGGGAGGCAAATAAAGATGCAGAAATCCATCCTCATCTCCTCCTGCCCACCCTGGGAAGGACAATGTGCTCTGTGTGTGAGTTATCCCTCCTGTCCATCCCAGGAAGGATGATGTGCTCTGTGTGTGAGTTATCCCTCCTGCCCATCCTGGGAAGGATGATGTGCTCTGTGTGTTCTCCCTCCTGCCCATCCCGGCAAGGACCATGTGCCGTGTGTGTGTGTTCTCCCTCCTGTCCATCCTGGGAAGAACCGTGTGCCATGTGAGTTATCCCTGCTGCCCATCCCGGGAAGGATGCTGTGTGTGTGTTCTCCCTGCTGCCCATCCCAGGAAGGATGCTGTGTTGTGTGTGAGTTATCCCTGCTGCCCATCCCAGGAAGGATGCTGTGTTGTGTGTGAGTTATCCCTGCTGCCCATCCCGGGAAGGATGCTCTGTGTGTGTGTTCTCCCTCCTGCCCATCCCGGGAAGGATGCTCTGTGTATGTGTTCTCCCTCCTGCCCATCCCGGGAAGGATG
>VWZD01004439.1:138290-152007 GCA_013396695.1 Sakesphorus luctuosus | reverse complement strand
AGCCAGGAAGTATTCGGTGGGCTCTCCCTGCTCCCCATCCCAGGAAGGATGCTGTGCTGTGTGTTCTCCCTCCTGCCCATCCCGGCAAGGACCATTTGCCGGGCTCTGGCCGTTCTTCCCAGGGCAGAGAAGCCTGGCCCGGCTCAGTCCCGCTGCCCTGATGGCCACCGGCCTCCGCAGCCCCCTGCGGTGGCCTCAGACATTCCTGTGCTCCGTGAGGCAGCGCAAACCTCCCGCCGGGATTGGAGCCGGCCGGCCCCGGCCCCGCTCGCTGCCAGCCCAGCCCGGACGGCCCAGGCGGCCACGGCTCTCACCACCAGCGCCAACCGCGCCGCTTCCTCACTCATATTAAGCCCTCTCAAAGCCCCCGCCACTCGGGCAGAACTGCAGGGAGCGTTCCCAGGCGAGCCAGACCCCTCGGACCAGGGAAAAAACACCAACAAGAACAACCAAAATTAGAAAGTAAAACTTCCCTTCCTATTTCCAAGCCAGGCACAGCCAGCAACTCTATTCTTCTCCTGTGCAACTTCGAACCAGAGAGGTCAAGGGTTAAAGTGGTTTTAAAAAAGCATTAAGGAAGGGAAAATATTTTTCCTACAATGAGGAACACTTGAGAAAGGCTGGGAGCACCACACTAACAAAGAAAACAGGACTGAGGAAGGGGGCCCTCACTACAGCACTCAGGTTTGCATTGTGATTCACCTCCTCTGCCAAGTAAATACATTTAAATGAAATTATTCCACCCCAGTGTGGCTTCCCGGCCACATTAAGGTAGTAAGAGTCTCATAATTATACTCCTCTTCACATATTTAAAAATCCTTTCAATGTTTACTTGCAAAGCTAATTGCTGACAGCCAGAAAGAGCATCCATGTGATCCCTCACAATCCTGCGGTGGGGGGAGAGGATCCTCCCCTCCCACCCTCACAGAGCCTCCTGCATGTACAGCCAGTCCCAAAGCCTGGAGCAAAGGGGGCTCGGGGGGAACCTCATTGCTCTCTGCAACCCCCTGCCAGGAGGGGGGAGCCAGCTGTGTCAGGAGACAAACTGAAACAGCCTCGAGCTGCCCCAGGGGAGGTTTAGGTTCGGTATTGGGGAGAATTTCTTCACTTCAAGGTTTGCCCAGCACTGGCACAGCTGCCCAGAGCAGTGGAGGAATCCCCACCCTGCAGAGATGCAGATGACAGGTGGATGTGGCACTTGGGGACCTTGAAGGGCTGTGACCTTGGCTGGACTTGGGGACCTTGAAGGGCTTTTCCAATCTAAACAACTCAATCTCTCATCCTCTGTGTGTACTTTGTCCACCTCATCCACCTTCCCACAGACACTGGGGATGCAAAAGCAAACACGGGATCTCTTCCAGGTTGAAAACAAAAGCCACCAGCAAACAGATTCATACAGAGAATTTCTGATTAAAACTCAACAGGAATTTTAACTACAGGACTTCCATACAGTTTCTTAATTTCTATTTTAAGTTTAGCTTGTGGATGCCACAAACCTGGTTATGGCCATAGTCCAGAAGTACAGTCCAAAAATCTGCATTTTTGTGCACCCAAAATCAGGAAGCAACCTCAGAAGGATCTCACATGATATTACAGTTGTGCTCAAAAATATCTCCAAGTTATCAGCACATTTTCTCAAGAATTTACAAGCTTAAAGTGACTGTCCTATTGACCAGAGCAGTTCACATTTTCTGTGATAGTTCAGACCACCAAATTTCAGTTTTTCAGTCAAGTACAGTTAGCTAAATGCTGCCAGATGGCACTAACAGTTCTAAACAGACTTCCACCATAAACATTTTTATTATAGTTTTCTCCACAGCAAAGTTTCAAAGTGCAAAAACACACATAAAGGAAAGAAACTAAAACAGGTCCAGTTCTACCTTTAAAGACAACACAATCAGACTTAGGGAAGACAAAGCCCCAGCAATCAGATATCATAGCAATGCTTCTGATTTTATCAAAAGCTGTGAAATCCAACTCAGTGGGGACTCTGGGGGCAAACGCTGAGAAGGCACTGAGGGTTTACCCGGAGGGGAGGGAGGGAGGAGCTGAGCTGAGAGGACCAGCAGCACCTCCCCCAAAAGGATTATTAAAGCACGAGCCCCAGCATCAAAGCACACAATAAATAATTAACGTGCATTGCCTTTGTGATAAGGTACTGAACTTGAGCTTTCTCCTAAGGTAAATGATTTGTAAATGCAAATTTGTCCAGCTGCTCCTTTCCTGCATCAAAAGCCTGCTCAAAGACAGCATTTATGAGCTTTCTGCCAAATATTTACACGATCTTAATCAGGTTCTGAGTTATGTATGTGCTCATTGGTGGATAAAATGCAGGGCAGTTACAAATACAAAAATTAAAGGGTTTGGGTTTTGCCCCCCAGTCTACTCAGGCTCACCCTTTCTCTCCCCATCCATAGTGAGCAGTAACACCCACAGAGACATTTCCAGCCCCTTCTCCCACCCACCTTTCCCCCCACAAGCACAGAGGAAGACTTGGAAACAAGTATTATGGTTTTTATTCTAAAAGCATTTAGGAAACGGCACCTCAGAATGAAATTACACCCACACAGGCACCACTGAAGGCTCTGTTAGAGCCTTGGGAGGGCACATAAGGAACTGCAGCACGAGCATGGAGGGTTCTGATTCCAACTGCTCTAAGCCTGCACAAAATCCCAGACTATTCTGAGTTGGAAGGACCCACAAGGATCATCGAGTCCAACTCTTAAGTCAATGGCCCACACAGGGCATTGAACCCATGACCTTGGCATTATTATCATAAAAGGCAATAAAGGAGTTAAATGTGGCTCTGCCTTTACAGGGATTCCCACTTTGGTCAGCATCCAACCCCAGCCCATCAATCCCTGGGAAAACTGCCTGAAGAGGAATTCTCCAGGTGAGGAAGCAAAGGGTGTTCTTGGTACAAGAATTCCAAAACTCTACTTAAGAAGCTGTAACAGCTTCCCAACAACATTCCTGCTCACTGGCAGAGAACAGGGCCCCTCTGGAAGCCCTGGAAGAAGGTGAAGTGCTGTCTCTGAAACCACTAATGAGAACGTTCTAAGAAACCCTGCAGTGACACCCAGAGCAGCTCCCTGGCCAGGAGGGAACAGACTGTGCTCCCATCCCACTCAGTGCTGCTTCCAGGTGCTCTGAGCAATGCCAGGACCTGGACATTGCAGTTTGCCAAAGGGCTGTGGTCACAGGCAATGCCAGGCTACAACCACACAGCCAGCAAGAGGGAATTACAGCACATCCATCCATGTCTCCCTCGCTGAAACCAAATCCTATGGTTTTTTCTGACCCCTTAGGACAAACTTCAATCTGTCTGAGCTCTTGGAGTGCATTTTGTAACTTAAAACCATTTTTTGGTTTTGTTCTGTGACAAGTCACACAAGTTTTTTTAAAAAGACCTAATTTTGAATCTTTGGGCCACTGATACAAACCATGAACTCAACCTACAATCCACTTTTGTCACAGCTGACACCAAGTCTGCACGAGTTACAAGAAATGAGATGCCACAACACAGGTGGTTCCCCAAATGTGTTGTGATTTGAGGCTGAGTTGGCCAATTCAATCCTGCTGCTCTGCATCCCATGGGAACCCCAGTCAGGACAGGCAGTGAATCCAGCTTTGCACTTGGCAATGACTCCACAAGGCACTCAGGACCACCAGTAGCTGTGAGGCAAAATCTACAAAGGCCAATTATTATTTAATTTTTTTAATGCACCCTGTCACTCCCTGTCCTCCACTCAAGCACTCACACAACAACCAACAGCCCTTCAGCACACAAGTTAAGAATGATAAAGTTACTCACATTACAGGAGCTAAATTAGATTTAAGCAATCAATATGCTCCATATATTCATCTGTAGTAACAAAGATGCACTTGACAATCTTTCAAAGTCTTCTGCAGACACAAGAATGCCCTGCATAGGCTAAACTCAGGGGAAACATTTTTTAACATCACATGAGAAAAAATAAAGGCAAAAATCTATTTCTTACAGATGGTTTTTAATTTTAATAAATAAGCAAAAGACATGCTTGAAAATGCTGCACTAAAGTGATAAAGTCTGGGCAGGATGAATGAAAAGCAAAGGTGAAATTCCAAAGCACAGGCTCAAGCTGTGGGACAGAGTCAGAACCACTGGCCCCTCCACAGCAAGTCCCAAAGTGAACAACAAACAGGACAAACCAAACTGCACATGGAGATCAGACTGAGCACGACACACTTTCAGCTGCCATCACTGCTGGCTTTCTCCCTCCAGGCTGGTTTCCTCAGGGAAAGGAAAAACTGGCAACAACAGTGAAGAGAACACATCACTTCAGAAAACCAGCCCTTCAGATTTGGGGCTGTCAATGCTGTTTCCATGAGCACATGAGATTCCAACCGAGCTGAGCCAGGAAAAGCCTCTCACCAGCCCTGCCTGGAATGCAGAGTGTGCTGGATCCTGCCTTGGATGTATGTGAGGGCTGGTTCTCCTTCCTCCACGTTCACAAATCGACTCCTGTGCTCTCCAGAAGCCTCAGATGTGAAATACAAAAACCCCCACTCACATGCTGTGGTGGTGCCTTCCAGATTCTGCCTCACTTCAAACCAGATCCACAGTATTTTCCTCACCTACAAGGAATACCACGTGTCTGCTCACAGACATCACACTGAAAGGAGAAGAATGTGGAGTTACACTCAATGGCACAGCTGGAAAACCTCCACAGTTCCAACTGGACACTCCATTTTCTGTAGCTATGGTTTGTCTGGGTTTTCTTTCACCCACTTCTAGAAAAAGTTACATCAAACCACAGCACAAATGGTCACCAAATCACTGCAGCCACCTGAGCCACCCCAGACCTCACAGTATCCAGATATTTTTCCAAAACTACCATAACTTCAAATAAGGAGAGAAGTCAAAAGAATCCATAGCAACAAAAGAACAACTGCAAAACCTAAAATTAAGGCTCTGAAGGCCTGAACTGGGTATAGGCAAACAAGCACATGTGAAGATTTGGATAAATAAGCTATTTTACACTTCAAACAGAAGACAAGTCACGTCAGATTCTAGAAAAGGAAGCAACCTGGGAAAATGATGAGGGAGGGCTGTCCCACCCCAAATTTGTGGTGCACTCTCTAATAGTCCTTAATCCTAATGAAATGTGTCCCATAAAATGTGCTGTTGCAAACACGTCAGGGAAGCTCGTTGTGATTTCAGATGGAATCCCTGGGGACTGTCCCTGTGTCAGCACCCACACAGGCACAGGGCACTGCGCCCTTCCCGTGCCTGCTGGAGGTGGGCAGGCAGCCTAATGATTCCTACCTAGTACTGTTCTCTCCCCAAGCAAAAAGGAGTAACTAAGCCCTTTCCAAACACTCTCCCCTTGAACTGCTGTGCAGAACCACCAAGAATACACAGTGCAGGAATCAGAATCAGCTGAGTTGGCAGAGACCGCTGAGATCATCAAGTCCAACCCTTGGTCCAACCCCACTTTGATCACCAGATCATGGCACTCAGGGCCACATCCAGTCTCACCTTAAAAACCTCCAGGGCTGGAGAATCCACCCCCTCCCTGGGCAGGCCATTCCAATGTCTGACCACTCTCTCTGTAAAGAATTTCTTCCTGGTATCCAACCTAAACCTCCCCTGACAGAGCTTGAGCTGTGCCCTCTTGTCCTACTGTTGGTTGCCTGAGAGAAGAGACCAACCCCCAGCTGGGCACTGAGCTCCACACCCCGAGTACCCCTCACCTCCCTGCCAGCCTCCCAGGCTGGGAACATTCCTTACACTTCATTTCAACATTAATTTTTTCCTGAGAAAAACTGAGCAATGTCACCCTGAGCCACTCAATTGGCTGGCAGGGTCCTCACACTGGGGCTGCTTTGGCTGCCAAAGGTGCTTCCCACATCCCTTCACTGCCACTGTCACATCTCTCAGTTTTTATGCTCCCAACCACGTTTCCATTCAGTGTCATCCTTACAGGATTTCATTGCTGGTACAGGGATGATTTTGCAAGTCCTGGCTCCAAAAAGCTACAATACAGCTGTTAGAAATGATACTCCAAGCAAGGCAATCCTCACCAATGAAGGCTCCCTCTGGACTTCAGCAGTGAGCAGGAAGCACATCCAGTGCCCTGCCAGACCTCTGTCCTTCTCTGAAACTGGAACCTGGTGGGCAGTTTTGCATTTCTTTCCTCAAGGGTAAGTATTTTAAGATGAAACCTGTAGCTTTATTCCCACTTCAGAAACCAGACAAACAAATGAGATTCCAGCGTGGGAAAAAAGTAACAAACCAAAACAGTAATTAAAGCTGAATTGAGAATTCATTACCAATCTGAAGATAAACTTTTATGAAACATTTTATTAGCAAATTCATTGCAAAACAACGATGTTGTCTTTCTGACAAGGTTCAGTCTGTAGACCTGGAATCTATATGGTGTCACACAGCATGATGTTAAATACTGAAATGGTGACACGAGACACACGGCGTATTTCACTCACAGTGCTTTCCACACTCATATTTCAAGCCCATCTCTGCCCCAGGTTCCCTGTGCTCCTGCCACCCTCTCCCTTCTGCCAGCACAAGGACTGCTGCAGGAGCACAGCAGAGCAGGAACTGATCCAATCCTCTGCATCCTCCCCAAACACTCAGGACAGCCCATGGAAGGGCACAGGACACGGGTCCCCCCCCCTGCAGAGCACTGCCAGCTTGGAACACTGAACACCAAAACAGGATTAACATTTGGCTACGACTTCACCTCAGCTGTGCCTCCTGTCTGCCCAAGCACATTGCAAATAAAAGATGCACAAATTGATAGTGAAACACCTGGATTTGCTGCACGGGGAGCACTGACAGCCCAGCCCCGTTAACGCCAATTCCAGCGGCGCTGGCTCAGGTGTCCTGTCACAGCAAACCATTTCTGGATGCAGCTTGCTTTATTTCCAGTTCTGTTCTAATTCCTCCCTTGCCTGTTCTCCAACAGGAACATTTGGCTTTATGAATTGCTTTTGGAAATATTTCATCTCCTTGTTAACACTCAGCTCTCCTCTCTGCTACTACAACGCGGCAACAGCCACAGGTATCAGGCAATTACTCAATTGTTTGCAAGACATGTGAAGGTGGCACTTGGGGACCAGGGCCAGGGATGGCCTGGGCAGTGCTGGGGAATGCCTGGACTCCTCTGGTATCTTGGGGGGCTTTTCCAGCCTCCCTGATTCTGGGATTATTTGATTATTTCTTTTAACCAGTGTGACAGTAACCCCTTAGAACAGTGAAGACAAGCTGTGCTCCACTTCTCAGTACTCACTGGAGAGATTTGAAAAGTCACTGCAGGTCTCATGACTTAACTGACTTTTAGCAGCCTGTTCTACTTTTAGAAGGAGGAATTTGTGGCTCTCCCTCACTACAGTTACATTATAAAGTTTCAACACACGAACCACAGAGCTGTGTTAAGAGAAGTTCAGGCTCATTAACTACAGAGGAAAACTGAGAAAGATGAAGCTTATGCAGGACTTGACTCCATCTCAGCCCAACTGGAAGCAAGCTGTGGAACCATTACACTGGAAACTCCAGGATTAAAAACCTGGAAGCTGTCTCCAAGTGCTCAAGTTTGTTAGTGATGGCAGTGACACAAAGGTGGCTCTGCCAAAATGAAGATACAAGAGGAGTCAGTGGGACCAACACGACCAGAACTATGGCTTTTACTTCCAAGACAACACAGTGAGAAGTGCTGCTATAAATATCTGTAATTTAAAGTACAGGAAAATACTGTATGTATTCAGTGTCATATAAACATGAAGACAAACTCAGATTTGCCATGGCTCAAAATATGCAAGAGAACACACAAAACAAAGCAAAACCTCTCTAGCAAAGCACTCATTAAATACTGGCTGGGAGCTACACACAGAACAGGAACTAAATGGAGGCTGTAGAAAAGCACAACGTCCCTTCAAAGCCAGATCAAGTCCAACTTCAGCACGTTAACAGGCAAGAAACACCAGTTAGGCCCACGCTGGCACAACCTCAGAGTCCTGAGTGCCACACACCCAGCAGGGCACTGCTCTGCTCACCTCGGGGGCAGCAGCAACACTGGACACATGTCAGGAGTTAAAAACACATCAAACAAGGTAAATTTATCAAAGTCCAATAACAATAAGTGCAGACAACTGTGCTGGGTACTGACACACACTCTGACCCAGTGCCACAAAACGTGACAGCTTCCAGACATCCCAGACAGACATCAGAGAAAAACAAGATAAAATATATTAAGAGTCTGTATATGTGAGGTAGAGTTTAAAACCCTCAGAAGTCATCCATCCATCCATGCCAGAGTTTAAAAAACATAAATAGGTGATAAAGTCCAACAGCTCTACTGATGAAGCTCTGAAACCCAAGGGATATAAAAGGCACAGGTGACTAATAAACCAGGAGAGGGAAATCTGTGGGGATCAGTGGGCAGAATGGCACAAACATGGCTTTTTAAAGCAATAGTAAAATAAAACTAATAAAGCACAGTGTGATTCCCTCCTGTATGAGTAACTTAATTAAAATCCTACCTAGCAACTACAGGGGACAGCAGTACATTCAATTCTTTGAACAGACAGGTGAATTAGTGGGTAATTTAATCACAGAACAGTTTTTCCTCTTTTAAAAGATCTCTGGACAAAACTTTATTACTAGAGGAAACCAAAATTATCATCAAATTGCTGCACTTTGATGAGACCCAAAAACCCTGAATCAGCAAAATCCATGCTATCAAAAACCAGTCGTATGAGCCAACACCTCTGCAATGCTCTAAGAGGAAGAAGATCAATTGACTAAAAAGTGAAATTCAGGCTAAGCAGAACAACTGAACGTCTTCAGTGGTACCAGCACCAAGCCAGCTGCAGAACATTCACTGCTAATGTGTGCACAACATGATGTTTGGAGGGGAAAAAGCTCTCTCTGGTGTACAATTCACTGTTTCCAGATCAACCTCACTCAAGGCAAAATTTCCTACTGAATAACTATGAACACAAGAGGAATAGGAAGAATAAAATGCTGTCACACCAGAGATGACCAGTCCATTCAGTCTTGGTCACGTCACAAGAGCAAAGCAAAGCTCAGAGACTGCCAGTGACAATCAGTGAACACCATAAAAAACTCCCTAAGTTTGTGCACTTGGAGCCCAGTGAGCTCCCGAGGTGGACAGACCCTCCTATCAGCACCTTTAGGGATTTTGGTTGTGTTTTTTTCCAGCTGGTGTCCAATCCCAACATATCCAGAAGCAACAAGTGGAGTGATTGTTTAGTCAGTGTAAAGAAATAAAATTCCTTTTCCTTGATAGTAACTTGCTACCTAAGCAGATTGTGAACAGGACATTAAATGGTTTTCATCAAAATTCAACTTTAAACCTCTTCATTTTCCACACAACTCAAACATCTCCTGGTTGTTACATACTCCAGGGACATACCCAGAATCCCAAGAAACTTCAGCAGCAGAACAGACAGTTCCTTCCCTGCCCTTGGGAAGAGCAGCTTTAGCAAGGAAAAGCAAAACTGTTTTAACTGATGCAAAAAGGATTTATCATAAACTGTTAATCTGTTTATTTTCTAAAATTAAGACACTCTTCAGCATGAATGAAAACAGTGAAAACCCCTGGAAATTAAGGCACCTAATAGAGCATATAAAGCAGGGTTTCAGTTTCCTGGAGAACCCTGTAACTACACACATACAAATCGTGCTTATCTGTTTAGAAGGAATTAATCAGGATTACCACTTTCATCTTGGCAATTTCACTGGAGGCTGAAATCAATAGCACTCAATCAGTAAAATATGACTGTTGTTTCCACAGTGCTGAGGAATTTTCCCTATGAAGAACAATTTTGCCATTTTTAAACCCAATGGCCTCAGGCATGATACCGAAACGTTGGGGGCACGGGGTGTAATCCGGCAGCACAATCCAAAGCAGCACCCCCTGAGCGTCTGGGGCTGTTCCCTTTGCACTCCCTGACACCCCCACACCAGCACAGATTCCTTCTGGGAAACCAGCATTAATTAGTTATTAGCAACAACTCCACTTATACATCCTCATAGGCAATGCAAAGTGAAACTTTAGATGTGCTGCATCAATAAAACCACTGCATGTTTAGGAAAGTTGGCTACAAACACATCAGCAACATCTGACACACCAAATCACCCCCATGAAACTGGTGATGGTACAAAAATTCACTTTTAACCCCACACCACACTCAGGCTGATGTTGCCCAAGTTAAATGTTTTTCTGACTCGAAAGCAAAGGTTAAGAAACATTTTATATCACTCTTTGTGCGGCTTTCCCAAACTCCCCCTCCATTTCCACACACTTATCACCCTCCTCATCTTGGCCAGGCAGCAAACCCCAGTTTGGTGTCTGCAGAGTCTTCAGACTTCTCTGAAAGGCTTTGCTTGAGGGTTAATTCATGTAAATCACAAGGGCATTTTATCATCAGGAACAACCAAATAACTCTTATTTATATAAGGAAAGATCTCCCATATGTGACTTCCTTACTTAAATTGATGAGTTTGCAGGAGGTAACTGCGCCAAGGGATGTTTTTTTTAATGACACCTTTTGTTTGCTGTTTTTCCCCAAGGCAAACATTGGGCACAGGTGTGTACACACACCTGACAGTCCTCAAACCGAAGCCTCAGTTTACTAGGAAAGTTCCATAAGCCAGTCAAGTCATTTGCATGGGTGACTAATGAACATGCAGTGTAAGATCCATGCAACTTGTCCATATGGAACGGGAATATCAAGCAGAGAGACTTGTGCTCAACTGACTTGGGACGTAACCAAGACCTGAATATTTCTGCTCTATTTTTAACCAGCGATATAATTAGAAAAATCAAGCAGCACACACGACACAGACACAAATGATGACCTCCTGTTTCCAAGGACCCCACAGGACCTGTGTTCCCATCCTCAGCTCCCCGGGAGGAGCATCCCCAGCAGCAGCACCCGGGAGTGGTTCCCAACGTGCCACACACGGACCCTTTGGGTTCTGAGCATCCCCTGCAGCTCCAGGCCCACCAACTGCTAATTCTATTCCACTGGGACTTCCCAAACCAGCAGTTTATCCTCTAACAACAAAATACATAACGACTCCGAGGACTTTGAGAATACCAGGGAGAGACAGAACAAATTTCCTGCTTCTGAATAATCTCATTTGCAATCTTAATGGTGTATACAGGCTATCACAGCTTTCCCACTGAAAATTAAGTGACACCAACTTCATTTTTATTCCCAATAATGCAATCCTGCATAGATCCAAGTTTTTATGTTAATCTCAACTGTAGCAAACAGTTAAAAGGAGGTGAGATTCAGCTTCATTTAAAGTTTCTTCCTGATTTTGTTTTATTCCCTTAGCTAACTGAAACATTGTCCTAACTCTAAATTCAGTATCTAATCTCACCTTATCTGCAAATCAACCAACTAGACTGGAAAACACACCATTGTTTGCAGATACACCCATAAATGAAGTTATACAGCTTTTTTTCCTAAAATAATTCAGCTGCACTCTTTTCTTCCTCAGAGGGCAATGACCAGCTATTTATAGATGGGATCAAATGTCCCTCCAACACACACAGCCCAATGCAAAGAATAGGGGTTTCCAAACTGCAACTTTCTGCTCATCTATGGCATTTTTATCCCCACCAAAAGGCCAGCATGGGGTTTTTTTTGCATTAAAACCCCTGCTCTGGGCACAGCAAACAGCACTTCACTCCTGACAAGCAGAGCTGTGAGTGTCACAGAGGAAGCTCCACCTGGACCTACAAACCCAGGGCTCCTCTGCCTCTCCAGCCCTCAGCACCAGCTTCAGGAGGCTCTTCCAGCATCCCAGAGAGATGAGGCTCCCCGCAAAGCACGGGATGGAGGACACGGCACTGTGACATCTCAAACACCAAGGGGAGCACTGTCATGCAACAAACATCTGTGCCTGAGTCCCTCTCCTACAACAGGGAGACACTTAAAAGTGTCTCTGCCCCAACACAAAAGTCTGTGGAACATCCTCTACTTAAGTAAAAACAGCAGCCAGCAGGTGGGAAATAGTGGGAATTCAGATGAAGTTCATCCACTACATAGGAAGTATCTTGTCCTCATTGAGACAGAGAGCCAAGAGCGCCTCTCCCTCCCCTTAAGGACCAGGTACAAACACCTTCAGGCAGGGAAAGCCCAGCTGCTGGTCCTTCCCGTGGATCCCACGGGACAGCACCCATGGACACAGCACAAAGGACAGAGAGAGGAGGAGTTCACCAGAGCTTCCAAGATTCCCACAATACTTCTAAATTCCTGCTCCAGTGAAGGTTTTATTCCATATTGTTTCAGCACATCGCTCCTCCTCCTTGGCAGACTTAATTCACAGATTTGGCTCCAACAGGCAGAACTTCACCTACCAATTTGATTTCCTCAAACCACAAAGCATTGTTTTAAACTAGCCAACAACAACCACCCCAGCCATAACACCAGCGAGCTGCCAGGAGAGCGGAAACACGGGATAACAATCTTCACATGGAAACATTTTAAACACCAAAAAGTAACTTATTTGCTACGCGTACTCTGTTCAAATCCTACTACAATATTTTTCAAAGCAAAAAAAAAAAACTGCTTCAGGCCTGGAATCTGCAAAGCTTACAGTGTGTAAGAGAATAAATAAATATATTCCCTGGCAACAGGAGTCAGCACACATGGTTCCATCAGTGGAGTCCAAGATGAGAACTACCACGGACATCAGTGCCTAACGTGATTTGAAACAGAACAATTACACCATTTAATATGAGACTTTAACCATTCTCTCCTTCCCAAGTTGCTAAAAATCACTCATTTGACGAGCAGTTTTTCCCAAATTCCACTTGCACAGAGCCTTCTCTTAAAATACCAGGAGTCAATCAAACTACAAGGGAATTTTTAAAAAGAAAAAGCCCAGCATTCAAGCACAGATTTTTTTTCAAGCTTCCTTTCGAGCTTATTGCTGGAAAGGAGAAAAAAAGAAGTTACTTTTCAAAGCCAGCATTTGGCAAAACGAGCAGATAACATCGCTGCAAAGCCAGGGAGGCTTTTGCGGTATTAATGGTCTCATGTAGGGGCTTTTGAGAAAGCCTCCTCTGCCTCACCTGGGCCGGGCTGCGCCTCCCGTAGCCTGCACAGAGCCAGGATTCAATCACGGATCATTAAAGGTAACAACGGCAAAAGGTGTGAGCGCGGCGGCGGCGCTGCCAGACCGCTCCTTCCTGGGCTACTGCGGCAGCTCCGGGGCAAGTTGGCGGTGCCCACAGGTTGCCGGTACCGAGCCCGCCGCGGCCGGGCCGGGGCCAGGAGGGGCCGGGCAGTGCGGCAGCCCCGGCCGGGGGTGCGGGCAGGGCACAGCGGACAGCGCCGGGCTCGGTGCCCGCCGTGCTCAGTCAGGTGCCGGCCCGGCGGGGGGCTCGGCAGTGTCCCCGTCGGTGCGGGCTCGGTGAGAGCTCGGTGCGGCTCCGCGCGGGTCGCCCTCGCGCCCCGTCGCCCCCCGTCCCCCACCTTACCCGTGGGCGCGCTCCGGGGGCCGCTCCGCGCGGCGGGCACGGGCTGCAGCAGCACCAGCGCGATGCAGAGCGAGCCGAGCAGCAGCCGCCGGGCTCTCCGCGCCGCCATCGCTCCGCTGCCCGCGCCCGGCGGCCGCGCCGGCCCCTCCCCCGGGGGCTGCCGCCGCCTCCCTGCGCTGCCGGCCGGGATGGGA
>VWZD01004439.1:48896-137890 GCA_013396695.1 Sakesphorus luctuosus | reverse complement strand
GGGGAACTCCGCTGCTCCGGTTGTTTTCGCCCCTCCTAATAAACGTGTGTTTCGAGCATAAATAAACGTGAAGAAAAGGCCAAACATTCTCCGAAAAGGCAAATGAAATGTATTTTCATCCTCCGGGGGGTAATTAGTTTCATACAGCATTTGCCATTCAAATCTAAATCATTGGAATGCCGCACCGCTCCCAGCCGGTCCCAGCCCCGCCGCCGGATCGCTCTCCTTACAAAGGACAGTCACAGCTATAAATACACATCTCTCCTTCATTAATCACATGGAGCGCACCCTTATATTTTTTCCATCTCAGCTTGTTGCCCACTAAATTACATTTTTACAACGCACGCGCTGTCCTTGCTCATTTTATTATCGACTAATTGAATCGTCTCTTGCAGGACATAAATTATGTAGGACCAGGGCTCGAGGTAACCGGGACATAACCAGCCCCCTGGGGCACTGCGGGATGTGCAACGTGGGGACATCCCCACAAAAACGTGTTGCAAAATGTTTTAAAACCAGCTTTAAACCATTTGTTCCCCCCAAACCCCAGGCTTTTATGCTGGCAGGGAGACTCCCGCTAAGGGAAGTTTCCCTGGGTAAGCTCGGTGTGTGCGGCGAGGGTGTCCCCTTGTATTGCCGTGAAATCGCCCCTGATCCAGCGGGATTTGCAGAGTTGTTTGTGGAGAGGGTTTGCTGCCAGGCACAGCCCCGTGCCCCCAGCCCAGGGCTGGGTTTGGATGTGCACAGCCAGCTCGCCGCTGACGTGACTGCAAAGCACCAGCTAACACAGGTGTCTGAGGCGTTTCTCCTTGTGAAACTTGCTTCATTATTTTATGTTTCTGTCAGGAAACAGGGGGTTTGGCCACCAAAAATATCCCGGAGCATTTTCACAATGGAATAATTACCTCCTCAGAAAGATGTTTGGGTTTCTCCAGCTTACCCTTGCCGAGTTACGCTGCTATCTGATATGCCACAAGGATTACCAGCAACCAGCTGTAATTCATCCTGAAAATGGAAGCAGTGATTAAAAGGCAGGACTGGGAGTGTAACTCTTATTAAAGCTGGTTAGCAATTCTCATCATAAAATCTTGCCCTCAGTTGCATTTAACAGGGCCAGAGTAACCGCTGTGCCGAAATTTAAGCATCTGAAGTTCGTACCTCAGGTTAAACTATAAACATTTCTCCTTTTGTTCTTTCTGTCATGGATTTTCAAATCTTAAGATGAGAATGATCACTTTGTCAGAGGTGTTCCCTCAAACCCTGCCAAGAAAACCCTCCTGGAAGTCCCACTGGTGCCCTGCAGAGGCTTCTCAGAGCGTCCATGCCCCTGCAATTCCATCCTCATTGCAGCCCAGGGCTGTTCGAGTCACAGTGGACCTGCACTTCCAGTTCCCAGCTGCTCTGGACCATGCCAAGGTGCAGGTAGGAATGGTGAGCAGGGAACCTGTCCTTCCAGTCCTCTTGGGAAACATGGAGCAGGAAGCTCCTTGAATAACATGGGCTGGGGACTGGAAGTGGATCTGGGACAGGTAAGTTGGCAGGCTCTGGAGAGAGACAGGTTCTCTGGGGCAGTGGAAGGCAATGAGGAGGTGGAAGGAAAAACAGGTCAGCCTGGAGGGATAAAGGAAAGCTCATAAGGAAGAGTCTGGAAGCCATGCTGTTGGGAGAAGAATTAAAACTGGAGTGGGAATGGGAGAAAATTGCCAGGAGGAGGACATGCAGCTCAGGGATATCTGGAGCTGTCCACAGTGTCTGAGGGAGAACTTGCTGGGCAGAGGGGTCAGGTGGGAAAGTTGGAGCAGGGGGAGGGAGGAGGAACCCCAGGCTGGGTGTGGGATGCAGCAGGGACAACGGGAAGAGGGAATTCACTAGAGCCAGTGATGTAGGAATGGGAATGACAGAGACTGAGGAGGAGCAGACAGGTGAGGATTTAGGAATGGGAAACTTGGCACCAGGTATCTGAAACACACTGAGAATGTACCTCATGCCCCCCACGTGCTGCAGAGTGTGCCAACCACCACAGCCCTCAGACAGGGGATGCTCCCACACTGCTGGCAGCTGCATCAGCGTCAGCACAGGAGTAAATTGCTGGGCTTTCTAAGGTTATCTCTAGACTGAAAAGAAATACATATTTATTAAAACAACAGTGGTGAGGCTGCAAAGGAACACACTCCCCAGTTATCAAACACCAGGATCAAGGCAGCCAGTGCAGAAGGATAAGCCTGGCTCAGACGCTGAACCAAGGTCAGGGAACCCAGGCAAGTGCCTCAACAACTTCCACTTAATTTACTATAAAAATCAGATGTAGGTATGTTATGCACACTGAGAGGAACTGTGGGGTGAGCAAGTACACCACTGTGGGTGGGGGTGGTGACTGATGCTCCAGGAAAGGGCTTCAGCTCTGGGAATCCTCCGAGATGCAAAGCACAGTCCTTAAACCAGGTGCCTGGGCTGACATTTTAAAGCCTGATCCACAGAGGTGAAGAGCACTTGCAGATAAATCTGCAATATCTGAGAATGTATTGAGCCTGTGACTCAATTGGATACTTCACCATGTCCTATTTTCTGACAAAATCAGGCCACTGAGTGTTTCTAATTGGATCTCTAAAATGAAAAGATATTTTTTTATTATTCTGTCTGTACACCAGAGTTCCTCGTCTGTAAAATAAGGGCAACACCAGTTCTCACTCCAGTGTTGAGAAAATGAATTAGAGTTTGTAAAGTACTTGGATACCATAGTGATGAGTCCCATGGAAAAGCTCAGGAGGAAATGAATAAATCTGCCTTCAGAACAATATTTGAATAGTCTGCTGTAAATAAAGCACAGGCCACACAGTGGAACAGCAAGGAGAAAATAAAGTTATTACTTGGTGAGCACAGTCTATTCTGTACAAGCAAGGCCGGCAACCTGTCGAAAGAACAGCGTGTGATCTAATCACAATTAAATACTGGATCATAATGCAAAGGCACAAAAGGGACAAATGACAGTTGCATGGGCCACCTTAATGTGGGTATTTCTAGACTTTTAAACTATTGAATTAAAAGAACCACCACTGTTGGGCTGCAAAGGTGTAATATACGTGTATAACTGATTTCCTCACCCTTTAACAGTAGGAGACAATATATTTACCTCTTCTACCTCAGTCACTTAAGCAGAAAAAGTGTTTCTCTCTTCTCTGAGATATCTCAGCCTGACAGCCAAGATTTATCGCTGTCATTCACACACTGGTATTGTACAGATTTAAATCCAGAATTTACCTTCTTTGGGAGTCTGCGCACGGCCATCAGAGACAGACACTCTCCAGAGAGGGGTCCAGAGGAGGACCTTCATTTCAGTGATTAAAATGTTGTGTTTTGCTTGGAGTGCTTCCCATTGCAGGCCAGCCCAGCGGTTTTGGTGCAGAGGCAAGGTTATGGAACAACTCCCTGATCTTCTGCGATTCCTCAGTCCCGAGGCTACGCTGAGCCTTCCCGACTCCTGCTGAGACTTGGAGCCGCTTCAGAGCGGCTGTAAATTGCACTGGGTTATCTGTCGCCCACAAGAAGGGTGATGGAATTAGGATTCCACTGTTCAGTGCCACTCTGGTCGTGCCTGTTTTTCTCACCATGATTTCTCTATTGCTTAGCAGGATGTGAGGTGACACTGAATTGTTACACCAATTTATTGTTATCCAGAGAATTTTCCATTACTGGGCATCCTCTAGCAGCTGGTTAAGGCAATCTGGGGAGAAGAAGGGGCTGCAGCACAAATAAAGATGTGGCTCATTAAGTTTAAGACTTAGAGCTATGAGATCCCTTCAGTTTAACCTGCTGTGCAGCCTCCCTTGCGTGAGGCATCAGCACCATCCATGGAAAACTTCTTTCAATGATTACCTGTCCAATTATTCCTGTACAGGTCTCCACACTGACTCCAGCACCAGTGCCCAGCAAGGTGTGCTGGCTTTCATCATTCCAAAGGGGCTAGATTTATTTTTTTCATTTATTTTTCACATTTATTGGACACAGATGTGGTTTTGCAAACTGCTCCGAGGTTAAAAGTCACCCTCCGGACTTTGCCGAGCAAATTCTGGGTTAGCAGACCATGTGCCAGGAACCCTCCAACCCCAGCACGTACTTCTGTCACTCCTGATGTCAACAGCAATTCCAGCTCCTCACCGGAGTCAGGGAGGGTTCTGTGTGGAGGCAGACCTTCCAATCACTGAGGGGAGCTCCCTGGGAAGTTTGAGAGGAAGATGGAGCTCCCCGAGTCTGTGGTTAACGGAGTCTGAAACACGAGCAGGGCAGTTGGTGTGAAATGCTTTTAAAGCCTTTGGTTGCTGAGGGAGGGAGCTGCTCAGGTCTAATCCAATGTTTGTTTATTTAGGGATTGCAGAGGTAGATAGAGGGAACCTAGAATCCAAAATGCAGGGTTTACTGGAATCCAGTCCACAGTTTAAAGGAAAAGAATAATCTATTTGTTATCAGGATGTGCATAATGATGTGGGATGTGGCTCTTCTCTCCAGAAGGAGAGAAAGCCAGGTAAGCCCAAGGGGAAAGCCTGATGTCATTGCAGTCAATGGGATTTTTGCCATCCATGAAAGCAGAGTGAGGTTTCCGCTCTGGGAGCCTGTCCTGGGATGACACCATGTCACAGGCATTCACAGCGTTATCAGTGACACTGGTTGGTGTTTTTCTGTTTTGGTGGTTGTCATTAGTGTTGCTCTCAGGTGAGATCATCACTGAGGACACACTGACCACTGAGCCTCCATTCTCCTTCCCCAGAGGCTGTGCCCTCACTCTTCCAGTGTCCCACCTCTCCCTGAGCTACTGCAGCTCATCTTTGGGCTGGAAGACTGCACAACCAGTAAGAGGAGGCAGATGGTCCATGCCCTCTCCTGCAAACAGGATCAGCCTCCTCTGCAGCTTAAAAACCACATAAGCCAGGCCAGGATTCCAGGTGGTGTTTATCCCAAAGCATTTCCAACAATCCCACAAGAATGTTAATTACTGACACCAACCATCTTGTTCTCATTCATATAATGGGAGTGCCTAAAGGTCTTACCTGAGGTTGCGTCCTGTTGTGTTAAGACACTGTAGGATCACACAGGGAAAGCAAGTCCTTTCCCCAGGGAAGTTTTAGTCCAGGCTATCCTGACAGGAAGTCAGAAGGAAAGCAGAGCCACGGGAAGGTGTTGCAAGTCACCAAAGGTAGAGCAGCAGCTCCACATTTCACATCTCCTAAGTCTCAGTGCTCTGCAAACACCGTATTTTCTCTTGGAGTCTGTGCCAGGAGGGGAGTCTGAGAGAATTCAAAGTGGAGAGGAAAACCATGGAGAGGAAAAAGGATAAGAACAAGGGGAAGAATTGATGCTTAGCACATAGAAAAGTCATTTGCCTCTGGGCTTGTGAAACCAAAGGAAGAACCTTAGACCAGAAGCAGAGGATGCCTGGAAAATGCAGAGCCCATCACTCCCAGGGATCCCAGCACACCTCACAGACAAACCTCGGGACAAACAGCAGCACAGCCCTTTTCTGTGTGTTACCTGAAAGGCTCAGCTGATGGATCAAAAGCAAAAGCTCAGTGTTGGATCATATGGCAGGAATCCTTCACTCCCCTTGTTCTTCATTCCACTGTTGTATCAAGACCTACAACTCCCACAAGTCCTTTGCTCTTGGCCTGTATCTCACAAGAGGACTGTGTGTGTTTAAAATGGAATAAACAGACAGAATGATTCCAGGAGCTCCTGTTTGAAAAGAGTGGCTGAAATTTCCCTCTGTTTTAAATGGCAGGAACTGGAGGCACAGAGTAGTATTGGAACCTTGTGACAGAACAGCAAATGTGAAAATTTACCTTAGTTCACTAATTGAACTGTTCAAAATCAGTCATTACTATGCAGTAGTGAAGAGAGGGAGGAGGAGCCACAGAAGCAGGAAAGAATAAAGACATTGGACAATAGGACAGGGACAGACTCCCTGGAATGATCTTGTTCATACACTCTCAGCCCTTTAAAGTCAGAGTTTTGGCTCTGCTTCCTCTAACTGGAACTCTCCCCCAAATCTCATCACCCCTTCAAATGCCATGAAGGAATTTCCTATAAATATAGTGGATTTTTCACAGAAGAAATATCATACTTCATTTTTACCATGTCATCTGAAAAAGGGACAACTTTGAAGAGTTGTAAAATTAAACTTTTCAGAGCAAGACCTTGTTTAGACAGGGCTTCCACTCTCCAGGCTGATAAGGTGCCACTGAAGGCCACCTGAGTCCTGGGGGACTTGTCTTTCACCACAGAGTCTGTGCCTCTCAAAGCCCCTTCCTGCCAGCAATGGTGGTGCTGCAGCACCTGGGAGTGCTGAGGAAGTCCAGACAAACCTTGGTGGTGTAGCTGCTGGAGAGAGCATGGAGGCCTCTTCCCAGGAGCAACAACAGGGACACAGCCCTGAGTTCCTAAGAAGAGACACAGGCTTATGCTCCCAGCAGTCTCTGGCCTGAGAGCAGAGCTACACCTTGACTCATTCTGCATAAATTTTATTTTTAAGTAATTTCTAATCCCTTGCAATTTTTAAGCAACTCCAAAACCAGGGCAAATTAGCCAACATTCCTTCCTAGTGCTCAGCAGTCCCACTCCTTGCCTCCATTAGCACAGCCTGTTTCTCAGCTGCAGGACTGAGCAACGTGGGGACACCGGGACAGTTGGAAAAGCAAGGAACAAATGTTGTGCCAAGGAATGGTGTTGCAGTGACAGCTCCAGCACATAAAACGTGGGCAGCCTCCACACAGGTGAAGTTTGACTCACTCAAGCTGCCAATCTGGCAGTTCTCACACGCATTCCTTTTACTTTTTGGGGGTTGGTTTTTTTGTGGGGTGTTTTGTTTGTTTGTTTTGTTTAAACATCCCTTCAGGGCAACAGTTCTGGGAAAACACCATCATTCTCCCACCTATCCATGCTCCTCCCAAGGGACCAGTGATCAAAGCCAGGAGGGCTCCGATGGGCTGTGAAATGTGGGTGATGGTGAGCCCTGGGATTCTCCCTGAATCACCCTGACAGGCACCTGGGGATCTCCATGGCTGCTGTCACACCCGGGTTTTACCAACATACTTTTATTCCCTGAGTACCTGAACAGCAGCTTTAGAAATCACATTGCAGTGTGAGTGCCACAGGCTGCAGCCCCTGACGGAGCCCCTAAATCAGACTAATTGAAACAACAAATATGCCTGAATAGCAGCTCCCTAAGAAATGTCCCTACACCACTCTGCTTTCACTCTCGAGGGAGCCTGACGGGACTTATCGACTGCCTGGGATTTCTGTGACTGCATCTGAGGTTTATTGATTCTAAGAATTATGAAATGTGTTTCAGAGAGCTCAGAATGTGCCTCTGTGGCCAAGTGAGACACAAAGGCACTCAGAGATCCCAAATGGAGCAGAGGGAGGGGCAGGGAAGGAAAGGCTGCGAGTTCACCCTGACAGGGATTGGTGGGGTTGGAACATCCCTGCCCCAAAAAGGTGAAGGTGCTGATCCACCTTCCAGTGACCAGGTATCACCACACTGTCAGTGCTGCCCCGGCTGCTGCTCCACCTGCTTCCCCTCCACTAATACACATTTCTGAGGGATGCTCTTAGAAGGACCAAAGGCTGAAATGGCATTTCCTCCCTGCTGGCAGGGAAATCGGGGAGGAAAATGCTCTTACAGGCAATGGACATTTTGTGCACAAGCAAGATGCTGTCACATTCCCAAAGGAATTCAGCTAAAAAAGATCACTACCAAAAACTAGAGGAAATTTAGATGCTCAGAACAAATTTACATTGCTAAAAATGGGGAATTGGTAGAGAAAGTGGTTCAGTCTCTCAGAAGTTATCAGAAGTGCCCTTCATTTCTGAAAGCACAGAAGTGTGGGTGTTCAACAGAAATCAATTTCTCAAAAAGACTCCCTTCCATGTTCAAACACCTGCAGTGGGGGCTGAGCACAAACTGAGGTTTATGTCTGAATCATCTGAACACTTGGATTCCACGAGGAAAAGCAATGGCATTTTTCGGCCGGGAGCCCTCAGAGGCAGGTCACAAATAAGATAGATTTGACAGAGGGAGAAAAGCTTTCTCACAAACCTCATGTTTTCCTAGTCCCAATGGCTGCAGTCTGCCCCGTCCCCTCCTTCAGACCGATGCGGCTCCTGGATCTGTTGGTCTGTCCTTTCAGGCCAGAGTCTCGCGTTTCCCGCTGACCTCCCACCCGCTCAGCAGCCACCAGCAGCACTCAGCTGCTCCTCTGGGGTGTCACTGCAGACCCCACCACTGCTCCAGCTGCCAGGACATTCTGGGAAGCACTGCCTTTGGAGAAGGCAGCACAGGGGAAGACAAGGAATAGCAGTACTGACATCTCTTTCATGTTTACCGCTACTGTGCTGTCAGGCTGTGTTTTTACTAAAGAGCAGAGCTTGTGGACTATACTTAGCTTAGAAAGAAAGCTGTAAAAATCTACCACTGAAAGGCATCAGGAAGAAAAACCTCAAAACCACTCCGGTTCTTTTACTTTTTTTTTTTTTAAGTATTACATCCAATTTCTGGCAAATGCAGCAGCCCACGGGGTGTGGAGCCTCCAGAACCCTCCTGAAGAAGCCCCCTCTGTGCAGAGGCAGCAGTGGGAGCAGTCAATGCAGCAAGGCAGATGCCTCACTGTGAGCAATTTCCACACCAGAAAGATGAAGGAGTTGTTCTTGTCCTTGTTCCTGGCTACAGGCAGTTCTGACACATGAAAGGTTTTGCTGATTTTCCATCGAGGAACATGGGAATGCCAACACAGCCCCAGTGTGGACAAAACCCCTGTCTGGAGTTTGTGGGCCTGGGGTGGGTGGGGTGACACTGCAGCAGGAGGGCACAAACCACAGCCTGAGAGATAAAGGGATATTTATTAATTAATTAACGTTGAACACCAACTTATGCACCAGTAGGAACTTCATTAATTCCTCCTCAAAAGCTGCATGCAGACTTTTGGAACTGAGCAGTGGCACAGGTCTAACTCAGCTCCTCCAGGGGGGATCTTCCCTCTGACCAAAGGGATCCCTTGGTGAATGTCTGGGGAAAAACAGACAGCAAAAAAGATGGTCTGGAACCTTGGCAGCATATAAAGTTGTGTTGGAAAGCCTTGTTCACATCAGAACACCCTCCCCAGGTCCCTGAACAAGAGACTGTGGATTTAAAAATACAAGGGAAGGCTGCCCATGGTAAGCCTGAATGGAGCACACCCACTTTAAAACTCATCTTTTTACGTGGAGCACAACTGACACCAGAGGAATTGGGGAAAAGGCTCCCAGCTCTGTGAAAGATAAGAGGAAATGCAGAACTGACAGCAGTGGACACTCATGGGTCACCAGAGAAAGGGAAAAACACAACCCTTTATGATTACAGTCAAACACAAATAAATATGTTGGAAAAGAACACTTTCTCTTTCCTGCAAGCAGTAAAGTTTGGGGGAAATGGCCTGTGCCAAATATTTCTCTCTGCTGGAGGCACCAGCAGGGCTCTGACAGGCACGTTGGAAAACAGACCATACGTTTGTGCATATCCCACAGCCCCCATGGGAAACATCATTCCTCAGGCTGCCGTTGGGTTGTGTTTGGCACTTGAACTGTTCCAGGGGCTTTGATAGCCCAGATCTGTGTAGCTGGTGTTTTGTTCTGAGGGAAAAGAGCAGAAGCACACGACCAGAAGCTCTGATCAGCTATTGAAAGACCCAGACCTGCAGAGCTCATCCAACACAACTCCTTTGTAATGGAAATGTCATACTTAGGCATGAAATTAGGAAAGCAACGTGTACAAGCACATTACCAGAAGATTGAAGTCATCCCTGGAATTCCTGCCCCAGCAGAAAAGGATGCAAAGTTAAGATACCTCTGAGTAGGAAACTGTCGACTTGATTTAGCTGCCCAAGCAATCAATGACAGATCTTTAGGAGTGTCCAGTAGCCCCAACACACAGATCTTCCAGGGAAACTGAAAGGAGCTAATTAATAGCCCCAGATAAACAGGATGAAATGCAAAGCTGGACATAGATCTTTACAGACCGGTGCTGACTGCGCTGAATTCTCTCCCTGCACTCCCACTGCTGACCCCAGTGAGGCAGAAAGATTAATCTTGTACAAAAAGCTTTTGCTTTAGACTTTTTCTGAAGCACTTGTAGGCTGTCTGCTCGAGTGTTTCCCTTGGTTGCAATTAGAGACAGTTTAGTCTTTGCTTACAGTCTTAGCTGGGTGTAGTTTTGCTCTCTCTTGTCCCCTCCCAGAGGAGTCTGAAGTGACACCTCTCTGTCCTTACTCCTAAGACTGCTAGGAAGTGAATTCCCTAATAAATCAGACTATTTACCCTCCAGATTGACTCTGTTCGTGTCAGCAGAGCTGTCCTGTTTGCAGTTTGGAACCACCTGGTGCCCCAAACTCCAGCGAGGTAATGATGTTACTCACAGTTAACACACAAATCCCTGGGCAGGAGATGCTGAAAGGTCATGCCAATCCTCTTTGCTCCCAAGGGGTGCAGGGTGAGGGCCCTCACAGGAGCTTGAGGAGGAGTTTCAAGACTAGTCTTGAACATGGGATGCTTTCTGGGTAACGTGCATTTGGCCTCTTCTAGGAAAGGTAAAAAGACATGAGACTGCTCTGAGGACTGCCCCACACTCACAGGGCATCTACCGGCACACACGGGCACTGCCCTCCTCTGCCAGGCCAAGGTCATTTTGATCCAAATATTTTAGGGACAAATGCCAGGCTTGCCAGCAGAAAAGGTCTGTCTGGGAAGACATAACCTCGAGTGCCTTTGAGAAGGCAGAGGAAGAAGTTAAACACTGAAAACTAAGAGTCTGCCTTGCACAGGCAGCTCCTGCGAGCAGGGAAAGCCAAGAGCAGGTTTTTCAGGATCATGACTTTGGACTAAGGTGCCTAAATCTTGTATAAATCTCACTTCAGGTGTCTGCTTGGATCCAGCCTTAAATCTCCCTGTTTTTTCCCAGTGGAGAACAGCAATACTCCATGGTGTTTCACAGTGTCACTGTTAAAAAGTGATGCCTCCTCAGGACCCAGGTTGGAAGGTACTGCACAAATAGCTTCTATTTTGTAACTAAAAGGTGGAAGAGGACATCAAATAACAGGGGCACTGAGAGGACTCACAAAATCACAGAATCCCAGATGGGTTTGGGTTCAAAGGACCTTAAAGCCCATCTTGTTCCACCCCCTGCCATGGGCAGGGACACTTCCCACCAGCCCAGGTTGCTCCAAGCTCTGTCCAGCCTGGCCTTGGACACTCCCAGGGATGGGGCAGCCACAGCTTCTCTGCCCAACCTGTGCCAGGGCCTGCCCACCCTCACAAGGAAGAATCTCTTCCCTATATCCCATGTAACCCTGGGATTCAGAGAGATGTAACATGCTTGAGAAAGGTGAATCCTGGCTCTGGGGCTGCAGCTCATGTGCTGCTCCTTGAGCAAGAGGCTCCATTGGCTCCAGGAGGTGCCTTTCGTTATGGAAGATAAAGATCATTAAAACCTTCCAGAGAACAACCAAGAGATGCAGCCAACATTGCCCCTTCCCCCAGCCCCCAGTCCCTAACCCAGGCCCTTCACTGAGCAGGAGGAGCAGGCTGTGCTTGGCCTGATCTGGAAGGGAAACATGAACCCCACTGGCTGGAATCTGGCATTAGCCAGCTGCACCTCAGTCTTCTCTGCCCCATCAATCCGGAGACCCAGAAGTCCTAGAAAAGAAATAATACTTGGAGTTGTCAGGTCATTCATCTACAGAAAAATCTATCAGTGGATATTACCAGAGGGCAGAGCATTTTTTGCAGGCCCACACAAAAACTGTTGGGTTTGTCCCAGGCCAATGTCATGTCCCAAAAGGACATCAAAGTCAGCACTTTGGCTGCTGAAATTACCAGCAACCAAGAGAAATACATTAAAGATTAGTGAGAATATTGAGAAATAACAAGAACTAGCACAGAAACCACAGTGGTGTGTGCTGGCAGGGACGTGCCCAGGCACAGTGTGCAGTGTGTCCCACGGACCTGTGGCCATTCACAGCCCTGGCCCATGAGCTACACAGTCCCCAAAACCTTCCATTGCCCTGAATTCTTCTGGTAAACAGGGAGCTTCATGGACCATTTTAAAGCTCTAACAGCTTCATCTTGGTTTGAGCTCAACTTCTCTCCTGGTCTAGCAGGTATTTGGGAAGCTGCAAAGATCATGAGATCATTCTGGGAGGGAAAACTGCCCCCCACCCCAGACATCCACCCACACTCTGTGCCCACAAACCTGCCTTCAGGACACAAGGCCCAACCTGCAGCCTGGACTCTGAGAGATGAGCAGGGCATGGAAAGAGCAAGTGGGAACCTCTGGAAACCTGAAAGGCTCGTGTGACTGAGGAAGGGAGAGAGCACAAGCACTGGCCCCTTGTCCAAAGGCTGCACACCAAAATCACCAATCACTTCTTGTCCTGACTCAGTGGAGTCAGAGCCTGGATTTAACTGCTGCTGGGAAAGGAGGAAACTCCTACTTGCCTGCACAAAGACTGGGAGTTTTCTTCCTCTACTCCAGTGGAAGTTAATCCAACATGTGTCCAATGGCCTGGTCACCACTTCCTCAGCTGAGCATGAATCCAGTGGAGTGAAGTGGGTGTAGGGAAGAGACCTGGGCTGGAGATGTGCTCCCACAGCTTCATTTAGATCCTTCCTGATGGGAGAAGTTGAAAACCAAAGATGTTTCCACTAAACCTACTCATCCAATTAGTGGAGCACTTTGTGATACTGATCAGTGTAACACCCCGAGCTTTCCCAGGACGGAGCAGGAGTGTGCAGACACTGCACTTTTGGGAAGCATCAAGAGCCAGACACAGGAGCTTTGTGGCTGTTGTTCATTGGTCCTGACTTGCTCTGACTGCTCACCTGCTGCCCATGAACACCCCGTGGTGCAGTTGTGTTTGACATCCCTGTAACAAACCCTGATTTATACGGCCCCGCACAGTCCCTCCTCCTTTGTGTGGCCTTGGGAGCAGCAAAACAGGAATGCTGAAAGGGAGCTCATTTGAATCAGTCACTACCAAAGGAGCAGACATCTTCAAAGAGCCTTATCTTTGTGAATCAAACTTCACCCTTCCCAAATAATCGGGGGTTTTTAATGAAATGGAGCTTTTGGGAGTTGGCAGAAGTGGACAAATACTCCAGTGAGCAGACTGAAAAACCCAGGTGAAAGCATGACTGAGATCCACAGAGCCACAGAATAAAGGAGAGGAAGGATCCAGAGAAAAATCCAATGTGCTACATTCATCACTCAGTCATTCAATTACAAGGATTTGAGCAGCTGTCCAGTGAAAGGAGTTCACACTCTCTATTTTATGGTCTATCTCTGATGCTATTCCACATGGCAATGCAGCAGATGAGCCGTGCTCCTTTCCACACCCATTCCCTGCAGAAAATCTGCAAACCATCATCATCACTGATGCTTACTAATTTAGCATCCATGTCATAACATTCCCTGCCTCCAAAGCATGGCCACTACTTAGCGCCCTGCTTGCTTTAGGAGTGTGGTTTTCCTTTGGTCTGCTGGGAACACCACGATTACGAGCTGCATGTGCCAGAGAGGCAGGGCTGGGTGGGGAAAGAGAAGGGAGGCTTCAGCTCAGCAATGGTAGTACCTATTTTTGGCTCCTGGAGCCAAGCTGTGCTGCTCCCACTCTGTTCTGATGCTCCAACACGTGTCAGTTGAGGTGTCACCAATCCCAGGCAGTCGTGACAGTCTGGGGTGCTGGGACTCAGCGTCGTGGGGGAGGGAAGACAAGCAGCAATTTTTCTGAAGCCTGTGGCAGGAACAAACAGTATCGTGGTGACTGTCATTTGAATGTCAATATTTAGATGAGCTTGTTTTTCAGTCTGAACAGCCCATTACAGCACAGGGTCTGTACCTGGCTCTCCCTTCCACGGGGCTGCCGCAGGATGTGCCCTCCTCTGGAACATCCACCCTTGGGCAACCATGGTGATAGTTTAAGATCTGGTTAAACACATTGCAGGACCAAATGCCCTCCCGCTCCAGTGCCTGGGACACAGAAAATACAAACCACCACTAGCTGGAGTGAATTCCCATCCCAAGCCTGTTTTACAGAACTACAGTGCTTACTGGGGGCTGCACAGTATTTTCACAGCACTCCAAGAGCTACAGTCCCCAGTTCCCCTAAGAGACAACTTATTCACACCCCAGAGCCCTCAGACAGCACAAGCCAAGACCTCTGCTCGCATCTCCAGTCCCTCTCCATGGCTCCACTGCAGGAGACAGCTTAGATCCTCTCTTGAAACTCAACACTCAACCTGGGCACCGATCCATGGCAAAGGGGCTCCCCAAACCAGGCCACCCTGTCCCTCCTGCCCCCAGCAGCCTGTTCCTGCCTGGCACCATCCCCTCAGTCCTGCTCAGATGACACTTAGTGGGGAGATGAGACCAAGCTGTGGCTGCCCCATCCCTGGAAGTTTCCAAGGCCAGGTTGGACGGGACTTGGAGCAACCTGGGAGAGTGGAAGGTGTCCCTGCCCATGGCAGGGGTGGAATGAGATGAGCTGTAAGGTCCCTTCCAACCCAAACTACTCTGATTCCAAATCCAATGGGATCCAAGGGAAGACAAGGCAGAGGGTGAGGAGCTGCAGCTCCCCTTGGCATTGCTGCCAGAACAGCCCAGCTTGGGCATTTCTGATGGGCAGCACCAGCACAGCTGGAGCCAGGCCAGCACTCTGGGAAAGCAGGGAACCAAAAGCCAGTGCTGTGGCTCTGCTGCCCACCTCCCACAGGAACAGCTTCTCTTTCTTCAGCTGCGTTTCTTCACTACATTCTTGCTGAGCAGCCCATGCTATCGAGGGATTGGGAACACAGAACAGCTTCTCCAAACACAGCAGTTATCTTTAGAATGGAGCAGCGAAAGGAAACAACACCATGTAGACACTGTAAAAAGAAAGGGTTCACTACACTTAAAAAAAAGTTACATTCTTGATCAAGGAACAAACCAATCTGAATAGTCACAACCGCATTTTGCAGCCTTGTAACTCTTACTGTCTTTTGCAAATACCTGAAGAAGATGAACATCTGAATCCTCTATGTGAGAATCCCTTAAACCAACTTAAAGTTGGGGAAAATACACAGCCGAGCGTTGCTGCGGAAAGCTGGAGTGAGCTCAGCCCCCAGTGAACGCACCCTGGTCTGGGATGGGGCTGGCAGAGCTCAGCTCCACTCAGGACCAGCCCCATCCTGGGTCCTGCAAGCCTGCACAACCCCAGGGTCCTGCAGCTCCATTCATGGAAACACAGGTTGCTGAAGGAGCACAGCACTTACTTAACCACTGTGGAGTTTTGGTATCCACAGGAAACAATCCTGGAAGCAGAGTGTATTCTCATGATCAGTGAGTACAGAGCAGTATAAAATGTCTGCTCTGCTTCTTTCCACTCCAGCCTGTGCCTTTGAAGTCATGGTAACAGCTTTTGGATCCGAATCCTCTGATGAGACTCCTTGATTTATTAGGTAAAACATCTGGAAAAAATGAGGACTTGTGGCAGTGTAAATCCTCCAGGAGCAGAGAGGTTTCATCTGAGCAGTGCTCCTGTCAAACAGCAGGGAAAACTGAGCCCTGGCCACTGGTTTAAGGGTGCTCCGAGGCTGCAAAGCTCAGAACGGGCCCGTTCACGTCTCACCCAGTGGCCCAAAACCAGCTGTGAGCAGAGGAACGTCCACCGGCCAACAGCCCTTGGAGCTGGGACCACGCCAGGGCTCTGGAATGGTTTGGATGTCAGTAGCAATCCTGCCCTTGGCATCAGGAAGGAGCTCCTGTTGTAAATCACAGCACACTGGGAACACTATGGGATGTAAGTACCTGCCTGCCGCCCGCAGAGACACAGGAGAAGCCAAACCACACACATACAGGCTGTGGGGACAGTGCTCAGGGGGACTTCTCTAGCCCTGAGTTACAGCAAGAATGTTGGGGGGACTTCTTCATCCTCCAGTTACAACAGGAACGTTGGGGGGACTTTTCCATCCCTGAGTTACAACAGGAGTGTTGGGGTGACTCTTCCATCCCCCAGTTACATCAGGAACGTTGGCTCTGGTGTGACAAGAGAACTACCAGCCTTGGATAGGGCTGGTTTGGAAGGAATGAAGCCTGTGCAGGTGACAAACAAGGAGACAGGCAGGTTGTGGAGCGGATTCCTTCTTTTATTTGGAATCAGCCCTGAGGTAAGGCAAAAAGGAGAAAGGGAGCAGCAGAACAGCTTGCTGTGCTTTGGAGTTCCTGCTAACAGCGATGGGAAGACGTGTGTGAGCTCTGCATGTGCATCTGTGCAAGGTGTTTGTTAGAGGAGGGCAGAGGCAGAAATCACCAAGGTACTTGACTCAGAATTATTTACTCTCTGCCTCCTCCACACAACAACCCCTGCTCCAAATTTCAGCACTGACGCTCTGAGGGAAATCCCCCGAGAACCATCGTTTGACAGTTATTTTCCCATCTAAATCCCCCTTCCAGCAATTTGAATAACAGAGTTCAAACACCAGCCCTGGTGCCAATGTGCTTTTTGGAGGGGGTGTAGGACCGGTGGAGGAGGGGCAGTTTGGGGAGGCTTTTTTAATCAGATAAATTATTGCTGGGAAACCAGCCACTTCTCTCCATTCAATTTGTACTCTATGGGGAATCCATCTAATACCCCTGCTCGGAGTGTGAAGCAGGACCAGTGAGATGCAGTATCCAACCAGGGAGGAAGGCAAAAGATGGGATGGAGTGCAGGGAATGAACAACCAACGGGAGGAAGGGGCTCTGGAAAAGCCTATGGAGAAGAAGGAAAGCCAAGGGGATGTGTGTGCACTTCCTCAGACAAGGGGGAGAAAAAAGGGGGTTTTGCTCGTTCTGCTGTAAGATTGGAGCAGGGTCAGTGTGGGCAGCGTGGGGTGGGATGGAGTGGAGTGGGGCAGGATGGGATGCAGTGCGGTGGGATGGGGTGGGGTGGCTCAGAGCCGCAAGGAGCTTTTCCCCTTCAGGGAGGTGGCGCAGCTCCAGGCAGGATGGAGGATCCCATCAGGCACTGCGGAGTTTGCAAACCCAGTTCAATGAATTCACCCCGTTGCCCAGTGGAACTGGGAACACGCCAGTCCCCCCACATCGCAGCTGGAAGTGGTGGGTGCTTTGCCGGCCGTCAGAGAGAAGCCAAGGGCTGGGAAGAGCAGCGGTGCCGGCACACGGGGCTCCCGCCTGCAGCACGTCTGGGAATCCTGCCCTGCTGTCTGGGCACACCTTTCATCCCTGTTTGTGTTCCCTGCTCCCCTCGGGCACCGCTGGCTGAGGCTGCACCTCCACGCACGAGGGACGGGCTGTGGCCCAGGGAGCTCCTCATCCAAACAGGGACACAGCTGGAGGAGGGGAAGGAAAACAGGTGCTCAGAGCAGGGAAGTGATTTCCTCGAGCCCTCAGTGCGAGTCAGGGACCCAACCCAGCCCAGAACCCGCTGCCCCGCGTGGGACTTGTTCCCTTTCATGTGCTAACACTGATTTAGTCCGGAGGCTTCCCACTCCAGCACTTCCCAGTGACTGCAAATGCACATGGAGTTTTTAAAGAATTACAGGGTAATGGCACCTGAATGGGTGTCGTGGTGCACTTTCCTGGCCTTTTATTCTTCTTTATAACAAAGAATTAAAAGCTTTAGTGGGAGAGTTGGCAGTAAGCTCAGGAGATGGGGAGACTTCTGAGGATGATTTCCCAGATTCTGGGAGTGACTACAGTACAAATAAGGGTAGAAAATAAAGGAATTGACTCAGCAGGAGGCAAAAGGGAACAAGTGGAAGAGTAACTCTGCTCTGGAAAGCTGCGAGGAGAATATGACACAGAGCAGAAAAGAGAAATAGAGCCAAAAAAAGAAATCAGACGTGTATTTCAGAGAGATTCCTTCTGACAGCCTCACTGTCCAGAAACTGCTGAGTGAGAGAAGCAGGCCTTACACACAGTCCAGGGATCTTTGGTCCAAAACAAACAAAAGAGATGCTTTTAATCAGAGCTCATTTCCATCTACCATCCAGGCCACAGGCCCCACTGTCTCCCAGTCTCAGCAGTGTGAAGGTGTCATTCCTGACATTACACCTTCCTTTGCCAGGCAGAATTAATGCTTGAAGCAACACTAATCTGAGCACATAATTAAACCCCTCTAGCCCACCTACCAAATAAACTTATTTCCAGACTCCAATTAACCTCTGAGGTTATTACTTGGGATAAGAGACCTCCCTAGAAATGCCAGAACTGCTCGTGCCAGGATGCAGAGAGCCCACTTGTTCTGCAAGTGCCAGGTTATGGGGGTCACCTTAACCTTGGATCCTTGTCCAGCTGAGACAATCTCGGGAATAAAATTAATAACTTTTTTGGCATTTTCTCCCTTTCTAAGAAATGGAGAAAGTGTTATCTCTTCCTCCTCATAATTTTTCCTTGTATTTTGAGTCCCCAGACACATGCACTTTGTTAAAGCACTGCCTATTTCAGAGGCTTTATGCAGGACTGGATGAACTCCAGTGAGAGGTATCCAAGCTGGTTTGTGCATTTACTTGTCCCTAAATGTCTTTTTTGGAATCTGTTCCAGATTCTAATCATTTTACATTAAGACTCAAGGACTCAGTAACCTCCCCTCTCCCAATCTTAAATAAAACAGAAAAGAAAGCCTTCAACCCGAGATGAAGCACAATCCCCTCCAAAATCCCAGCCTGGAGCCATCTTTCATCTGTCTGTTCTCCATGACTCCTGCACTCCACAGGATCTGCAGAGTCTCCCTGTCCAAGGAAAGAACACACCTGACATGAATCAGGACCTTTCCTTGACAGGAGCAAGGTGTGGGGGCTGCTCTTGGCCAGCAGGTTCACATTAAAGTGCTGTTTAAGCCTCTCCAACATTTCTGGAGCCTCGCTGGGCTGTGGGAGTTCTGGGCTGCTCCGCCCTCCACACTGGTTATCATCTTCCACTTCTGCACCTGACACCACGTGCTCTCTGGGAATCCTCTGGGCTTAATAAACTGTGGAACTGAGCCTCCTTATCCTGCTTCTCTTCTTCCACCAGTGAGGACTCCACTCTGGGTTTCTTTTTCCTCCATCCAGCTGCAAACTTTCAGCTAACTCATGGGAATTTTGTATCAGTGAAGTTACTCCCAGCTCTGACAGTTTCGGAAGGAATTCAAGGGGAGGGAAGAACAGCAGGAATACCATAGGATACCTCTGCAGAAACCAAGACTAGTGCAAAAGGGCTGCTAGAAATCTTGTTTTCATGATCCACGAATTCCCTGATGCAGGAAAACATACCCCACTTTCCCATCTTTCTCCCATTTGCTGCAAGTTCCAGCAGGAGCATGTTCTGCTGAGAATGGCTGACTGTGCCGGAACGTGAGAGCCGCCGTTCCTACACTCCTGCCCTCCCCACATCTCACTTCAGCCGAGAAAATGGGAATGGCTCCGTGTTCCCCAACCTCCCCACTCCTCCCCACCCCGCCAGGGCCTCTGGGCAGAGCCAGAGCTCTGCTGTGTCTGGGCCCATCTGCTGCTGTTGCTGCCCCTCACCTGGAGCCCCCGCACTCTGCTCAGGATATCGTGCTCCAGTGTGGTGGGAGCTGCAAGGAGCAGCCAAGGATTTCAGGTGGTAAGTGAGCAGCAGTAGGAAGGAATACAAATCTGTTCTCATCTTAAGGCCCTAAAAAATAATTGGAAAAAAAAAGAATCAGATGAAAGAGGGAATTCCAAAAAGCCAGCTATGTTTTCAGCAGCACAGTCATTCCAAGGCGAGTTTTTCTCGTATTTTGATGAGAATTTGAACATTTAGAACCAGAAGGCCAAAAGCACAAGCATTCCAATGTCTGTTTCCCTGAAATTACCCTGATCCCTCTCAATTCTGCAGTTTAAGGTCTCTGCAGGAGCTACAAGCCTCCCCTTTACCCAAACCTGTGGTGCTGCTGTGACTGCTGAGAGCTCTCTATGCAGTTTAACTCAGGGCTACACCTTTCCAGGAGTAAGAGGGGAGTCAGAGACATTGGGAATGTCGGTGTGCCCTGAGGCTTTCAGTGGGTGCCCAGAGACTGCCCTGCAAACCAGAGCTGCCATTCCCACAGCCTGGGCCTGCAAGGGCTGCCAGAGGGACCAGGGGCTTCTCCCTCCTGAGGCTGATGGATTCAGGCACTGCTGTATCCCAGCTCCGTGCCAGCCAGCCAAGCACAGTGTGCAACGTGCCTGGGCAGGCTGCAGACACTGCCAGGCTCCTGCCAGGCAGCTGCAGGGGTGGGAAGCAGACAGGCTGTGGATCACGGACATGGTGTGGCTGGAGTGGGAACCGGGACCCCGCAGCTCCACCAGGCCCCAGCCCTGCACTGCTGTGTCCAGGTCCTGCCTGCTCCCAGCTGCTGCTGCCTGGCTGGGCAGAGAACACACAAGTTGTTGCTGTTCTGGGCCCTTCTCAGAGTCAGTGAAAATCAGAAGAGCCCAAAGAGCTGAACTGTCCCAACCACAAAACATGGGTGGCCAAGTACTTTTGCTGCAGCCTTTTCTGCTCTTCACACCTGGAGTTGTTAATTCAGCCAAGAAGTGGCTAAAGGAGCAGCAGCAGCATTTGGGATGGTCTCTGCTGTGCCGTGGGCTCTGGGAGGGCCAGCCTGGCCAGAGATCCCTGCCATTCCATGGGGGAGAGCACATGGGGCATGTTACAGAACAAACACTCTTAGAAACTTCACCCTCTGTGTGTGGACAACAACTGAGAAAGAGCAGGAAGAACTGGAAGGTGGATGATGGATTCTCAGGGAGGAAAAGCCCACCACAGGTTCCTTGCACCTGCCCCTCTGCCCCAGGATCACAGTGGACCTGCTGCTCAGCCAGGAATGTGCCTGGTTTAGGGAGGAACATGCTGTCCCCCTGGGCAGCTCCCTGGCCCTGCCCTACGAGCTCAGCACAACTGCACAGATCCCACTCCAGGGCTGGAGTTGGGAAAAGGGCAGCAGTTCCTGGCAGGGAAGGAGCTGACTGAGGCACCCACTGTGGCCGAGGCAGCTGCTCTGCTCCAGCAACCCAGGATAACATTCCCCTGCCTCTGTAACACCAGTGTCCCTTCCCCAAGCCATGTGTGGGGTTGGACCACCTCTGTTTTAGGACTTCATGGTGCTGAGTGAGAGCTGAAGAGCCCAGATGTGCTCAGAGGTGCCAAGTCAATGCTAGTTCGGCTTCCCCAGCCCCAGCAGAACTCAGGCAAACTCCCTGATGCCCAGACACACTCCCTGGAGCCAGCAAGGTGCTGGGATGTCCTGGAAACAGAACGCTCAGTGGGCAAGGGGAGAAAGACCGAAATCAGACTCTGCAAAAGGTTCCTGCCTAGTTCACTCCCAGGAATGTTCTCTTCCAGCTGAACTGCTCCTTGGAGTAGCTGTGTCTGACCCAGTGCTGCAGCTCCAGGGCCTGGAGCAGAACCCTTGAGCACACATGCTGCTCATTAACGCTAATCCAGGAGCAGGAACGATCCGAGTGCAGAACCTCAGAGAGGATTAAGTACACAGACACCACCTCCTGGGGCTGGGATGCAGGGAGGGATCCAGCCTGAACCTCCTCCAAAACATGCACTCGGATCTGGTTGCTCTGGTTTGGACCCGACTGTGGCAAGATGGAAGGAGCTCAGGGATATGGTGAAAGAGAGGAGGAGGAAGAAAAGAAAACAGTCTGTTCCCTTAGCCCCTCAAAAAGCAGCGTTTCACTGCTGAGGCTCTCAGTGTGCACAACAAACTTGCCTCCCTTCCCTGGCTCCTGCTTACATTGTTCACTTTCCTGCAAATTGTTTCCACATTCTGTATAAATAACCCCGGTGCCAGCGAGGGGGAGGGGGCGCGGGGAAGGGGTGGGAGGAAACCCAATGGCTTTGTTACTTTGGGGAAGAAGGTGGAGGATGGCGAGGAGCGCTGGAGCTGCAGCCCCGACACACACAGCAGAGTCACCACCGAGCGCTCAGACCTGGAGGAAGAAGAGTAAACAAGGGGGAGATTATACATAATTATAGACAATCATGTTGCCGGGGATAAACAGGAATCAAAAGCACGGAGGCACTGGAGTCTGGCACATGCCCAAGCACAGAACAGAAGCCAGGCAGCGAGAGGCACCGCGGCTGCACCGCACTCCCCTTTGGGCCTGGTTTCACTTAGCTCTGGGCTGGGGTTTTTTCCTCTCTTTTTGGCTGGAGGCATTTCCCCATAAAGAGAGGAGCCCATCCAATGGGAAACAGAAGCCAAACTGAAGTCAGCAGAATCCTTGTCTGTGACATTAATAGATTATTACCCTGTGAGAAACGTCAGAAACATTTGGAAAAGATACAGCCCACTTAGGTCAGCAGAAACAACAACAGGGGTTTCTGAACAAAAATGGCTTTAGAGACGCTCCAGAGGCCGTGCAGGAGGGTCCCATGGGCAGTTCCTCCTTCTTGGCAGGGCCAGAGGGGGAGCTGCAGCTCAGGGGGGCACTTGGGTCCTGCTCGTGGCTCCCCAGGGTTTGCCAAGGGGCACGGAGGGGAAATGAGGAGCAAACAAAGCCAAGGATCACAACAGAAGCAAGGCAGATGGCCCAAAAGGGCTGTGCTGGAGGGGTTTGGAGGAGGATTTAGGGGGATGTAAAAAAGAGAAATTAAAGGTGTCTCCTTCATCCTTCTTTTGCCTCCCTTGAAGGCTGTGCAGAGTTCCAGGGAAGAACAAAGGAGGCAGCCTGGGCCGGTGACAGAAGGAGGGCTGTGCTGAGCTCTCTCCCAGGCACTGTTTGAAATCCAAACAGCTTACAGTCCACTGGATGCTTAAGCCATTTTCCTGATCTCTCAGCTGTTCTTCATTGAGAACACAAGCAGAGACTTCAAAGCAAAAAAGCAGAGAGGAAAAATAAACATGGAGAAGAAATGGCCAAACCTGTGTTTAGAATCTGTGCAAGAGTGGGTGAAGCAGGGGCACACACTCAGCTCCTCCACCTTCTCCCTCTCGTACAGGTACTCTAAAATGTCCTTTCTCCTAAGGAAAGAAAAGGGATTTTCAAAGGGAAGTGACACTTACTCTATGAGAACAGTGTCACAGTTTGGGGAATGATTTCACCTGGCCTTCTTGGTTAATAGTACTTGGTGTATTTTCTGTTATTTCCTCATTGTGGGCATTTTTCCTCGAGGATTTCGTACACTGACAAGCCCTTCACCAGAGGGGGTACCTGTGTGTGCACATGCATGTGCACAGCTCTTTACTGGCCATGGAAGAACTGGTCAGGTATCACAGATGAAGTTGGTCCAAACATAAAACAGGAGTCACCTTCATCTCAAATCTAAGGGCAATAGATCAGAACGAGCAGGGGGAAATAATTGGAAAATACAGTAATAGGTTAAAAAAGCCATTCAGGGTCCAAGTCTCATGTACTCTAAATTCACATGGACTCTGTGAGGTAATACTTAAGCAATCTTCTCCCATGCCAAGTTACAACAGCTCCTTCTAAACATCCCAGACAGTGCACAGAACCAAGAATAAAAACAAGACAACACAACAATAGTAAAAATAAGCCGAGTGTGTCCTTTAACCACGTGCCCATGGGCCACATAGGGCAGAAACAGTGTCAGAAGTTGAGCAACATTGTGAGACAGTAGATCTGGGCAGATTATATCCACTTCCCTTTCTCTTTCATTTATACCTGACCAAGAAGGGGGAAGGAGACAGAGCTCTTGTCCTGATGTTCTGTCAAAAATGAAATGAGGTTACTGGTCTCCTGCAAGTGCCGATGAACATCAATCACAAAACTCTCATCAAGGCACAAAACACAGTCCCTCGGTGTATTTAGACAGCAAGAATTAGAAGTTTATCAAGCTGGAAAGAGCAGATCCTCGAGGGAGAATGGATTTCATAAGCAAGCAGCAAATCCTTCTCCAGGCACCTCAGTGCAACTTGCAAGGCTGCGAGAAAATCAAAAGAGCTCCTACCTAAAGAGAAACACACAGCGAGTGCTCCCAGCAGGCATCGGAGGAAAAGCCCTCGGCGGGAGAAAGTGTCAATCCTTCCTCGCCTCTTCCCGCTTTCCTGAAGCAAAGTGGGGAAAAAGACAGGGGAAACAAAACAGAGAATGATATTTGCATTGCTGCTTTTTTTTGCCCTGCCAAACAAACCTGTATGTGCTGGAGGAAAGGTTTCCACTGGCTCGTCACAAAACCCCTGCAGGTGGGTATGTCAGCCCTGGCTTGGGACAGGCTGGAGGCAGGAATGTCAGCCTGACACTGAGGTGTGTGAGAGCTCCCCAAGGACCCAGGGCTGCAACAGCAGCTGCTGAGGGTCGGCAGAGGCAAAACTCGACTGTATTTCACGCTGGGAACTCCAGTTTGGATACTGGAACCTTGCCATGGGGAATGCAAACATGGCTGAAGCATTCCTTTACTCCGAGCCTGCCTGGCTGCGTTGGAGTGAGTCCCACTTCTGGAACACCCAATCACAAAGGGACACAGCATAATGAGGGTCTTCCCCCAGCTCCTCACTGGTGGTGCCAGAAATCCTTGTATTCCCAGCCCTATTATCATGTCCTAAAGTGTCCAGCTGCGGGAGAGGGGACACTTCTCCCAGGTCAGGGCTGGGACAGCTGCCTGGGGGAGACTGGGGCATGAGCTGCACCACCAGCTGCACTCCCAGTCACCAGGGCCCTCCCCACCTGCTTAGGTGCTCAGGAGGCAGATGTTTAAAACTGCCACCCAGAAAATGTGCTTCCCCATCACTGTTCAGGTGCTGACATCCCTTACACATCCCCTTTGGAAACAAGTATTTCCATTGGTATGGAATACCCCTGGGCATTGCTGGGCAGGGGTGAGCACACCCTGCAGGCCAGAGCTGCTGGGCATGGGCACCTTCCAACACGCTGCCTATAATGATGGCAGCAGGGGAACACAACGTGTTGGTTAATGAAAAAAGCCCTGCTTTGAGCTTCTGAAGGGCTATTATGGGCTGTGGCGTGATGGAATTCGAGACATAAGTCCCTTTATATTTAATAATACATGTTATCGATCTTTTCCTGCAGAGAAACTTCAATGAACGCCTTTTTTTTTTGTTTAAAATCTTTTGTTGTGGATATTGATTATTCATTGAAAATCTAAACCCCAAAGATGGGACCAAATGTTTTTACAGAAATCCCTCTGATTTCTGCACCAAAGCAGACATTTCCAAAGAGGGACAGCCCTTCTGCTGTAGAGGATCACAGCGCTGAGGGTGAGTTTATAATTAGCCCATACAAATGCATATGCTAATGTACATAACTGCATTTCAGAGGCAACTACTCAGCCCCTAAAGCAAAAATGCAGCTACAATGAAGATGGAGAAATGCAGCAAACATTCTGATCTTAGCAGATAATTAAAGCAGATTAATAAAAGCCAATTTATTACCAGGGTTCCCAAACTGTCCTCAGAAAGGCTCCCACTGGCAGGGCTGTGACATCCAAGTCCTGTCAGCTGAGGAGGCACCACTCCCTGACTTCATTTTTAAATCGCTTTCTCACAGAGAAGATCCACCAGCCAACGATCCAAACACCTGTATTTTATACCTGATGAAGGTGCCATCGTTTAAAACACGTGTTTATGCTTCTTTAAAATCCCAGATCCCCTCCCAAATACTGCCCGTACTGCAGCTCTGATGGGATTCATTCTCCGAGCTGGAGAGGGGGCCGAAGCAGATCGGAAAACAGGGATTGAGATGCACATGAGACAGAAGGAAGCAAAGAGAGAGAAGGAAAGGAAGAAGGTCAATTAAGGATCTGATACCAGTGAGAAAACAAGCCCAGGTGTGGTCCCTAAAGCTGCAGCCGTGGTCCCCAGGCGGTGGCAATGGCACAGGAGGGCCGCGGTGCTGTGTGGCAGGAGCCCAGCGCCTGTTACGGGCCGGGCTCAAATCCCCAGATTACAATAAGGCAGCTTGAAGGTGACAGATTCCATTGTTGAAGGTGATACAATTCCACGTGCGCGCTGCAAAACAAGGGCTGGAGCTGCGCCCGCGGACAGGGAGGCAGCGCCCCAGGCGGGCACTAGGAGGGTTCTCCTCGCCCCGCGCCCTGGAAAGCGCTGGAGAAGCGCCCGAGAGCGCCAAGGGGGTGCCGGGTGTGCTCCTGCCTGGCCAGGGCAGGCGAGCCGCTGTTACGGAGCTCCCACCTGTGCGCTGGGAGGTGATGGCGCTGCCGGAGAGCGGCGATTCCCGGGGGGGATAACACAGCAGAGGGACAGCCAGGCAGGATCCTGCAGGATGAACACAGTGAGCAAACTGGTCACTACATCTTCTCCTGTTCATGTTTAGTTTAACTGCTCTCCCCCAATGCCCTCAGATCTCCCATGAGGGTCACACCAGCACGGGCCCATGATGAACAAGGTGTCCCAAAAGCTTCAGGCTTTGTTTTCCAAAATAACCCCAGCGCTGTTACACAGCCAGCCAGCAAAAGCCAGACCCTCCCTGCCCTTCACTCGTGCCCACTTTGCTGCAGAGGAAGGGCTCAGCAAGGACAGGTCACACAGAGGAGCAGTTTGGTCTGGACACTGCCCCAACCAGACTGCTTGAAATGCAGGAAAGACTCAGGAACAGAGATGTGAAAACAACAGGAAAATCAAAGCCTGAGACTAAAGGAGCAATTAGATAAGACTCAGAATATATTTGAGTCAAATCAATCCATACAAGAATTTCAGTCACGGTGTGCTGGTGCCCACGCTTCTCCCTCCCTCCCAACCCAGGGCTGAGATCCAGCCTCTCTGTCTGCTTCATCAGAATATGCACGAAGTGCAGTGACAACACGTCTCCAAAGATGCTTTATCAGTTTTGCGAAGTCCCAGTTCATCCTCCTCTTGTGGATCCATTTACATATTGATGTATTTGTTCCCCTCTCTCCAGGCAGGCCCCATGAGATTAAACTATTTTATTTACAGACATTGGGGTTGCAGCTCCTAACAATTAATTCAGCAGGATGGAACTTTGCCTGTGCTCTCAGACTGATGTGTGATCAGAGAAATCGGCCCCGTCAGCGATTCGGGCGCAGCCGGGGCAGGACTGGCTACACCCCATCCCTATCAACGAGTCAATACCTGCTGCAACTGGGAAAAATGAATTGGGGTGGTGGGAGGACCAATATGCAGAAGGCAAAGATAATGAGGCAGCCGAGGGAGTGATGGATAAAACCTGAAGGAGAAACTTTGCCAACAGGGCTCACCTTCAAAGGCTGGTGCTTCAGAGTGGTCTGTGCCTCGTGGGGCCTCCTGGGAGCTGCCCCTGCTCCACCTCTCCATCCAGGTGAGGTGCACAAGGCTGCAGCACGTGCTCCCATTGGATTCTGTGCCTCCCACCAGGTGAAACAGGTCCATCAGAGCACTTCAGGCTCCCTTGAACACGGGAGCTGAAACGTCACCAGCCTGTTCAGCCCAGTATAAATCTGGCACACCGTTGCCTCTCCCTGACAGCAACCTCATGTAGCACCGGTGTTCTTCCCAGCCTCTCTGACATTTCAAAATTATATTTAGAGACCTGGATGGGAATTTAGTTCTGGAGTTTTCTGCTGCACTCTGTCATATAAATATCCCACCTCGCCCGCTGTTGGGTCTATCGGCGCGGAGCAAGCCTGTGCTGGTGCCTCTAATTAAGGAGCTGAGGCAGCCCAGGGAAGGGCACTAAACACTGGTGGAACCCTCTTAAAAGTCAGCACGTGTCTCCCTAGTAATTCTCACCCTGATCTTTTGCATGGCGCTATCGCCAGGCTAATTAATCACCGGTGTGAGCTCGAGCATTAATTGGAACAATGAATCATTTTTTTTGTCTGTTCCTGGCCACTTTTAGCCCATAGGAATGCGGGTGCTGCCGTTACTTTAATAATTATTATAAATACAAAGCCAGCAGCACACACTACATTTGGTAGGAATTAAAAAGGATGTGGTGTTTGGCCTGGAGCATTAACAATCTGGTGTGTGCTCAGGGGAGTGATGGATGCAGCTCACTGACAGGCTGGAAAGGTGCTCCCTGAACCACTTTAATTCAGGACACTTTATGAAGGTGTTGGGGAAAGCCCAGGTTTTAGGAACCCAGTGTCTGGATCAACAGGCTTTGGCAGGTCTTGGCCACTCGTGGCTTGTTGGGACTTCCAAGGTGCACAGGGATGGGAACACATCTCCATGTGCTGCACAAGGGGGAGGAGAAGCTGCTGACGGTGCTGCCCTGAGAGATCAGATTATAAGTGTGTGAAATGACTCAGGTGCATCCCTGTCCTGCCCAGGAACAGCACCCGCCTGCACAGGGCCTGGCTGGGCTGTGGGAGGCACAGGCTCAGCACACGGTCAGGACTCAGTCCCAGTGTTGGGCAGGCAGGACAGCTCCAGGGAGAGGCTTCAGGGGCTGGGGAAGACAAAGCACAGCAATGAAAACAGAGCTTTTAAGGGAGGAAACAAAAGCTAAAATGTGAACGGCCAGAAACCCCCAATTTGTCACTAGAAGGACAGTAAATATTCCCTCCCCTTGCCAGCCCGGGGGCTGGAGAGAAGCAAAGAGGCTGAAGGAGAGCTCAAGGTGAGGCCCGTTATTTACTGCTGCTGCTGAATAAGCAACCCAACCCCCACATCGTGTTTTCCTACAGGACAGGAAAAGCTCTGGGGTGCTTAGCAGGCTGGTTAGGTGCTCCTTTCCCACTCCTGGGGTGTGTTTTCCACACCCTTCCAGCGAGATGCTGCACCACTAGTGACTGTTCACACACAGAAAACACAGGGAGTTCTCCTTCGTCTCCTCTCAGACCCAGCACATCCAGTGGGGGAGAGCTGGAAAAGTCACCTACCGAGACAGAGGTGGGGAGAATAATGTAAAAAAAAGATCCAAAAGGATTTGTATTGGGCTTTATAAAAATGCAATATACTTCTCTGCGCCAGTTTAAAAGCACAGGCTTGTTTGAAGTTCCCAGGGAAGGCGGGAGCACAGGGCAGGAATTGGCAGGCTCCGATCTGGCTGCTTTTCCTTATTATGAGAAAATACACTCTGGTCTCCTTGTGCAAGAGTATGAATTCTTCATCTCATATTGTGTTTGCACAGAAGCGTGAAATACATCCTGAGATTGGTGCCCGTCCCCGGCGCTCGGTGCGAGAACAAGGAGGGCACTGAGCGCGGGGCCCCGTGTCGGGCTCGGCGCGGCGCTGAAAGGGAGAGTCCGAGGCACGTCCTCCTCCTCCCCGGTGCTCGGGGGCCCTGCGCTCCGAGCCGTGCCCCTGTGGGAAGCTCCCGCCTTCCCCTCCGTAAATGTTCCCCCCGCGGCCGCTGAATCACCAAATAATCGGCGGACCCGTGGGAAGGGAATTAAAGGGTGGTTATCGCGCCGCCGCGTTCTGCTCACTTTATTTGTTTTAAATGACCATGAAAGCAAAGCGGGGAAAAAGAAAACACACAAGTGGAAACTTAATTGAGCTGCTGAAATGTCTTTAAAGGAGCATTATGGGCTGGATGGCAGTGCCTCGGTCGCACTGGTGGCATTGGCTCACATGAGTGGGCAGCTGATGAGGCAGTTCGGGGGACCCTTCCCTATGGGAGCTGCACGTCTCACAGCATGTCTGCAGCACAGCACAAGCAGAGACACCCAAAAATGGGCAGGATAGCACCCAGCTGCCAGCACTTGGCATCGTTTGGGGCTACAAGGGTCTGAGTCTTTGTTTCATGGCAGGGTTTGTTACTCCAAGGGGAATTAGCCAAGGCCATGCTGAGGCACAGCGTGTCCCTCCTGGTGCCAAAGACCACCTGCCCTGGCTACATTGTCCCCCAGAAGCTCCACTTCTGGGCAGCAGGAAGGGGTAACCTGCTCCACTCACCACGGGCACTGAAGGCCCCTCAGGCACAAGGTGACAAAGCCAGTTGAAGCCATAAAGTGGCCTTGGTTTGATGCTGTCTCTGTGGGGAGGTTTGGGAAGGGCTCACAGAGGATCTGTGGGCAGGAGAGCAGGTCACAGAGCTGGGCAGCAGCTGGAATGGGACAGGAGTGCCACAGGAACAGGAGGGAACCTCCCATGGAGGTGGGCAGCAAAAAAAGACCAAAACGTGGGGAGAAGACTCTGGCAGGAAAGAGGGAGGACCTGCCCTGACTGAGTGGCTGGAGCTGGAAGGCAGGAGACAGGGAGCAAAGGAAAGCCAAGATGTGGAAAGGCAGGTACCACGACTGAGCACAGACCAAGCCACCCACACCTGAGGGAGAAGTCAGGGTGGGACCATGTGGGAAAAGGGGGCTCAAGAGATCCAGTGTGGGAGCCCAGGGATCTGACAGGGAACCTGCTGGACCTGCTGGAGCAGCCACACACAGGCTAATCTCCAAATGGAACAGAACTTGCCTCTGGCTTGTTACACGTGGTTTTATTATCAGTCCAATATGCACTGAAGTAAAAAATGGGTCCCTCTCTAGTCAATCTTCTGCTGGATCTTAAAATCCTCTAACTTGCAAGAAACTATCCAAAAGTCCCAGTGTTTTCATGCCAAAGATCTGAGTCCTGTGCAAATCCAAACAAAGGCAAATGGGAGGACAGAGAGCTGAGCTCCTCTGCCCTGCCATGTGTGTCCCCTTGACACTGGCCAGGCACTGCACCAAGGGATGGACCAGGTCCTCTCTGATCCCTTTGTCCAGCCTCCTCCCCATGCATGGGCTGACTCCAGCCAAGGAGCAGTTTTTGGGATGCCCTGGCTCCTGCTCAGCTCCTCCTGCCCATCTCCATGCCCTTGATGTTTCCTCAGGTGCCTTCCAAGCCCAGGAGCTCCCATAAGCCTGGTGCTCTGAACTCCAGGCAGGTGGCAGGGCTGAGGTGGGGGCACACATCCCACCTGGGCTGGGAAGGTAATTAAAGGGGCAGTCAGGGATGGGAAGGGGGATGGAGACCTTTCTCTGCAACTCCTGCTCCACTGGCTCTCACTAGGTCAGCACTTTCTGGGAATTGCTGCGTTGCCAGATGTTGATTGGGCATCTGACAGGAGATGAATAAAGCCAATAAAGCTCTTATTTCTGGCTATAAAAACAATAATGAAAAGCAGACAGGGATGGGGGATAGGCTGCCCAAGGCTTTCCCAGGCCACACTGAGCCGAGTGCAGCAGGAGCTGCCTTCCCTTCTTATTTCCTCCTGCCTGAAAGCCAGGAGCAATAGCCCTGAAATGAAGCAGTTGGATGATATTGTATACAATCAGAATTCCTTGATTCCTGTCAAAGGAACTCCCTTTTGTTTATTTTGCAGGGCCTTTTCCCACTGGCAGTGCCAAGCTCCCCAGCCAATCCCACCGTGAGATCAGGACTCGAGACCCAGGCTCTGCAAACCAGGGCAGCTCCAGTGCCTCCTTGAGGGCCAAGTTACCTCCTTTCAACAACTGTTCTGCCTCCAGCTCTGCACAGGAGAGCTCCTGTTCCCATGCCAAGGGCTGCCCTGCTTCCCAGGCCTGTGTCCCAGAGGCACAGACATGCCCAAGCTTTCAGCTCCTGTGTAGCTAAAGACCAAGTTCTGAATATCAGCCATTTCCTTCGTGCTCTGTGGTCCCTGCCTGGGGATATTTGGCCAGTTCTGAGCAGCTCTGAGATTCTGGGATGCATTTCTGCCTAGAGATTTGCTACACAGCTGCTGGCAGAAGAGCTACCCTTGTCCCTGCCTCCAATAGTGACACCTCTCCTCTTGGAAACAGCTGCAGAAGGGGCAGATCACAGAATCCTAAAACCACAAAATGATAGAATCCCAGAATCCCGGACAGGTTTGGGCTGAAGGGACCTTAAAGCCCATCTTATTCTGCCCCCTGCCATGGGCAGGGACACCTTCCACTGTCCCAGGCTGCTCCAAGCCCTCTCCAACCTGGCCTTGGGCACTTCCAGGGATGGGGCAGCCACAGCTTCTCTGGGTAACCTGTGCCATGGAGTGCCCACCCTCACAGGGAAGAATTCCTTCTCAATATCCCATCTAATCCTACCCTCTGTCAGTGGGAAGCCAGATCCTACCATGCCCACACCTCCCAAAGCCAGGGGACAGTCGCTCTGGGTTTTGGGATTTGGAGGGTGAAGGTTTGTAACCTCATAACCTGTGATCTAAATGAGCTCCCAGACTGCACCTTTACAGGTCCTGAACAACCCATAAAACATGAGGGTTGGTGGCAAAGGTACCTTTTGTGGCAAAGGAGTCTCCCTGGCATGCTGGTGCCTGCACTGCTGTGCTGGGAATGCTGGCACTGACCTGTGCACACCCAGACTGGCTCTGGTTGAGCCTGCAGATCCAGCTCACTCCATGGCCATCAGAGCAGCCCTGCTCCCCACTGGGCTCAGCCCCAGGCTGGCAACCGCAAAGAAACATTCCAAATGTGCGTTAACACAGTTCTTGAGGTGGGCACCCCCACAAGGACAGTGTCCAGCCTGGCTGGCACACGATGGCAGGAGGCAAAGTTGCATGACAGTGGTGTAGCTGCAGCCCAGATCAGCTCCCAGGCACCTCATAAAGCTGGGAACAGGAGCTTTCCCCAAACAATACCACCTTTAGTCCAGAAACTACTGCAACCCACAGGGGAAACCCTTCTGCTTGGGAGGCCAAGGAGCTAATTCCTGATCCCAAACCAGTGAGCTGCCCCCATCCCACAGGGCATGACCTGGTTACACTTGTGCAAGCCCCTGGCACCAGCAGTGAGACACACACTTATGCATTTAACACCTCTGGTCTCCCAAGCCTTAACCTCAGTTGCCAGCACAAGGGACTGGGAATATATATATAAGGTGGAAAACATTCCTGGAACCTGGCTGTCCTTCAAGGGCATATTTACTGCATGTTCCAATAGCCACGACTCAATAAACATCCAGCAATATTACACTGGGTAAAAATACCTGGGATAAAAGGAGAGTGAAACTCCCAGTACCGTTTTATTCAGTATTCTTATCAATGATCTAAATAACTCTGTATAAATCCTTGTTGTGGGGAAGTTTGCAGATGCCAACAAGATTGGTGGGAGGGAAGCAAGAAGCAGGACTGGACTATCAATACACAGGGATCTGACATGACTTAGGGCTGGCCACACGCCAGTGCAACATGATTTAAAAAGTCAAATGCAAGGGAAGACATCGGAAACCAGAAATGCAGGTTACACTCACAGGACTCTCCCTCAGAAAGGAATTGTTTGGAAAAGGACTTGGAAGACATCACAGGGATCTGCTGTAGCCATAAAGCTGTCATAAAGGAGAGGCTCTGATGCCTGGGTGTTTAGAAGGGACAATGGCAGATCCCAGCAGGAAGTGTTCCTTCTGGGTCACAGCTCCAGCAACCTGCTGGAAGGCCGTGCTCAGGTTATGTTCCTTCCTTCATGGAGAAAGGGAAAATACAGGAGTGACTCTGCAAAGTCAAAGAATGACCCTGGAGCTGGGAAATGGGAGCTGTTCCATTGCTCCTGAAGGAGCTCAAGGCTTGTCCAAGATGTGGCTGAGACAGGATCTGGTCACTGCTACAGGCACTGATATAGGGGATGGCAGTTGTTGGAGGGGTCTCTGAGGAACAATGGCACCTCTTGCAAGACAACTGCAAATTTAACCTTGAAGTAAAACTGACAGAAAGAGCCATGCAGGCTGCCCAGCACTGCAGGAGTATGCCAGGGAACCAGGCAAAATGATGAGAGTGGGTATTTTCCAGAAGGTGCTCTTTAACTCACCTGTGGGAGAAATTACATAGGTGGTTGGTTAGACTTCACGTGGCTGTAGGAGTCCCTGGATTACCAGACCAGATATAGTCCTTGAACAGACTGTTTGGAGCAGGCATCTCTTTGCATCTGAAGGAATGGAGGAAGTGCTGTGGAACGGCCCTGGCAGACTTTCCCTGGCTGCCTCGAACTGTCCCCGGTGCTTGGGGGATATTTCTGCTCAAGCTCCACATCCTGTAACTTATATGGCTGTCTCTTCCCAAATTAAGCAAACACAGATTGCCTCCTGCCGAGCTGAAAATCTCAGTATCAGTTTCTCCAGTCCTCCCCAAATCCTCCCCAGTCTGGCTCTGGAGAAAATGCATAAAGAACCCCCGTCTGCTGTGAGTTCTGGCTGGGGAGCTGCATGGATATCAGCGAGGTTTCAGGGTGTAACAGAGCAGAAACCAGCTCAGCATGCTCATCTTCTCAAGCTAAGTCTGTCCTTCTGTTTGGATAGATTAGCTCTTCCCTGCATTCCCCCTGCTCAGGGATGCCAGCCTGGCCCCGGCAGCCGCGAGCCGCGAACAGCGGGAGGCCCGGCTTCATCCAACACCAACTCCCACATCTCCAACAGCGCCGGCTTTTGTTCTCCCCGTTCCCGTCTGATCTCTTCAGCCCTGTCTTACATTGCTCCTTCAGGGCCCCCTCCCAAAGTTACTCCACAAAACAGGATCCTGCCATGTTGTTTCAAATCCAGACCTGGCATCTGAGCAAAAATAAAAAGGGCTCAATCGTCGCACCGACGCACCAAGGTCCTTTTCCCACCTCTCCCTTGGTTTGTCAAGATGAACTGTCATAATTGATCTGCTGTTTGGATATGCAGGGAATGCATGGACTCAGGCAGGGGGATACAAGGAGTGTATTTCCTAGATAAATAACAAATGTATTGCAGAGGATAAACTGATGGGGCTGATCTTACCTGTCCACCTTCTGGCCAAGCCAAGCTGGGAACTCGTGCCACAGCTACTGGGGAGCTCCACTTCTCACTGCCCTCACTCGATGCTGTCCCATACAGCACAGCAGCTCTTGGCTCCTAAATCCCAACTCAACAGTAGCAACTTTTCCACTTGCAGGCTGGATCCTGGGTGGAGTACTAGATGCAAGTGTGCTCAGCTGGTTCCAGGTCTGCCCAGCCAGAGCCATTCCTTCCCTCGGGAGCCACAGTGATGCTGATCACGGAACAAGCAGCTTCCTGGCTGCACAGTATTGCTTCCCTGGAACAACAGCATTTCAGAGCAAACGTGTTATCAAACAATAACCCAGGCTGTGCACGTTCAGGTTAGCTTCCCCCTGCTGTTCCCAGGGCTGAGAGGCTGCTCTGCCCAGCTCTCTGCCCTTCTGTGCCCATGTCAGTGCTCAGTTGGGTTTGGAGCAGGGCAGCCCCTTGGAGGTGACTCTGCCGACCTTCCCACTCACTGCAGAACTGGATTCTGTTCAGCCTTGAGATGAGCTCCAGAGACCCACATAATACACCCAACCCAGCTGATACTGAATGCTCCAAGCCATGGGGCCAGACCAGACCTAACCCACAGAATTCCCCCCAAAACACATAGAGTGGCCCAGCTCCAAATGTTTCACTCCCCAGATCTGTTCCTATCACACCTTATTGCTTCCTAGTGCAGGTGTGAGCTCTGGGAAGCCTCTCTGCACCTGCCTGTCTCCCTGCAGGACCTCATGGTGTTTTCCACACAGCTTGCATAGCCCAATTAACTAAACTTTCTCCCATTCCACTCCATTCTGGTTTAGCTAAACAAGGTTCCCTCTAGCAGGAGGTGGAAGGTTATAGACAAGGAGCTCACAGCTTACCCACAGACTGTGGCTGCCCCATCCCTGGAAGTGCCCAAGGCCAGATTGGACAGGGCTTGGAGCAACCTGGGATAGTGGAAGGTGTCCCTGCCCATGGCAGGGGGTGGAATGAGATGAGCTTTAAGGTCCCTCCACAATTACCCTGTTGTTTGGGAGTGCAGCCTTCAGAGGTCCCTTCCCTGGAAATCTGTCTTGGACCAGCAAACCCTTGGACTTCTGTAACTCACTGACTGGCTCTCAATCAAAGAAAAGCCAGGACTGAGGTTCAGGTAGAGAATTGTGTGCTCTCATGCTGGAGGCCCTGAAGGAAGCAGAGGTGAATTTCCACAAAGAGATTACCAGGATCATTAGGGATTAATAATTATTTTGGATCTGATAAGCTACTGCAGCATTAATTTCCTGCAGGTTTTCCCTGGGCTGTTGTGTGCAGGACCCAACACTGTGTGAGCCCAGCCTGGTGAGACCTGCTCATCCCCCAGCCATCTTCCAATTAGCACAGAGCTGTGGTGTGATGAGTAACTGTGTAAGCAGAGAGGGAATCTGCATTTGCCTGCCCTTAAACAGGTTATTGTGATTTCTAATGAGTGTCAGACACTTGCAAATCCTCCCCAACCACAATAACAGGTCCCTGGCCAGTGTCAAGTCTAATTCCACTAAGCAGTGGTACCATTAAATTCTCCTGTGATGGCTGATGTTGAACTGGCAGTAGGAATGAGTTATACCCACTACACAAGGATTTCAGATTTCATCTCCGCTTCTACCTTTGATTTATTGAACAGATTTATTTTCTGGGTTACATTTTAATATTTTTGCCCTTCTATTAATGATAAGCACTGTCTGAAGGTTTGCACTTGACAGTCTCAGTGCTGAAGGAATTAGCAGTGCCTGGGTTTGCTGTGAGTGTACCTGGTTAGCTTTAAACACCTACACTGACTCTGAGATACAGGTGTGCACTCCCATGGCAGAAACCTCAATTCAAAAGCATCACTCTACTCCCAGAAACGAATTCTGCCTCAGGAGCTGATTTAAATCAGAGACCAAAATAGAGTAAAAATCACTCTCCTGTTATTTTCACTCTTCCCCTGCTCAGAATCTCATGCCATAAATCAGCTGCTACTTATAGAACATCTTCCAAAGCCTGCACGTGGTTTCCCAGGGTGGCTGGAAGAGGAGTGGAGGTGGCACTGTCACTGCACAGCACAGTCAGCACAGCCCCCCAAAAGCTGCTCCCAGTTACCTGCTATCAAACACTGCCAGGCAAGTTCACAGTGAGGGTGTCTTAAGGACTTAACAAATGTAAAAGATGAAGGAAAACCCTCTCTGTGTCCTCCTGCTGGTGATTCCTGCCCCCCTCCACACCCTACAGCACAACCCTCCCTGTTCCCACTGCTGAGACCCCACTTTGCACCTCCAGTTCTGCAGCTGCCATGGAACATCTGGGCCCAGTCAAGATCTTAACCTGAGTCTCCCTACATAAATTGGCAAGATTTTACTGCCAAAAAGTAATTTCTCTGCAAAGAAAGGCCAGTAAGTCTCACCTAATCCCTTTAACTCTGTATCATCTGCAAATTTAATGATCCAAATGCTGCAGTGCTGTGTAAATCTTTAGTAAAAATACTACAGAGCCCCAGCAGAGGATCTGCTGCCCAGTGACACTCACCCTTAGCTCTGGGCCATGGCTCTGCCTTCTCCCCAGTATTTCACTCTGTTCAATAATAGATTATTTTAACCTACATTGAGGGAGTTTGGACCATAATCCATCAGGCAAAATTTTCTTAAAGCCTTGTGGGCAACCAGATAGATTTAAACCATCCAGCCTGATAGTTATTTCATTAACATAAGTGATCAAATTAGTCTGACATGATTTACCTGCAATATATCCATGCGGACTCACTCCCATTACAGTAAATTTATTCTTCCTAAAAAAAGTCAGCTGCAAACTAACTGTAAATGAAGATTTCAGAAGAACAACATTCATCTGGAATCCCTGTCCCCTGTTATTATTTCTGTTGTGAGGGAGCGTGGGCATTTTTGGGTAGTTTTGGGAATGGGCCAGACCAAAGGAGAGCCAGAGGGTACAGGAACAAGTGGAGGAACAAAAGAATTATCTCTCCAGAGGGGGCAGGTACAGTCAAGGACACTTGACTCCTTTCAGAGAGAGAGACACAGAGCAAGGAATTAAGCCTGGCATGAGACACTCATCTGATCTGATTTTCTCTGGATCCTGACGAAGCACCTTGGGAAGACAGAAAGGAGCAGGGATAGGGAGGTCTACCTTGGAGCTTCCAACCCCAGACACCACCACCACCTTCTACATCTAATAAAACCACTTTGAAAAACTATTGTATGGCCAAACTATCCTCCCCAAAGGAAGAATTTCATTCCAATCATGTTGAGAGATGCCAGAAGAAAAGGAGGCTCAAGGGGGACCTTCTCACTGTCTCCAACTCCCTGACAGGAGCCAGGGCAGGGGTCGGGCTCTGCTCCAGGGAACAGGGACAGGACAAGAGGGAACAGCCCCAAGGATTAGGTTGGATATTAGGGAAGATTCCATCATGGAAAGGGTGGCCAGGCATTGGAAGGGGCTGCTCAGGGCAATGGTGGAGTCCCCTTCCCAAAGGGATTGAAAAGCCACAGGGATGTGGCACTTGGGGACATGGGTCAGTGGTGGCCTTGGTTGGACTCGATGGTCTTAGAGGGCTTTTCCAACCTAAACAACTGTGTGATTCAAGGAGATCTTTCTCCAAGGAAACAGGGCTTTGGGGGAATTTGCTGGAGTGGAGTTCAGTTAGGAAAGACTTCCTTGCAAGAGCTGGGCTGAGCCCCAGGAACTAAAGTGCCCTGGTACATTCAGTCAAAACACAATTGCTCTTCTTCCTCCTGCCCACTGTGCCCTGCTGCCTCCCCCCAGCACCTCCTCTCCCAGGCTGCAGGCAAGCTCAGGAGGCCTCCCAGCCACCCAAGGGACACAAAATGGTTTCTCACAGTTTCTTTACCCACCATGGTGACTTGCAGAGGATAATGTCCATCCATCCAGGGTTTGCCCACACCTGAATGCAGCTGCCAGCCCTCCAGGAGCAGCCACAGCCTGCAAGGAATGCTGCTGGCACAGTGCAGAGCCACTGAACTGGGGGCCTGGGGTGGAACTCCAGCTCTTCTGCTGTCCTCTTGTGCCACCTTTAGGCATGTCACCTTCCCCCGGCGCTGCCTTCCCTCCCACCTCGTCTGACTTGGATTCAAATGTGAACTCTTAAGAGAACAGAGCAACTCCTGCACCCTGAGCAGCTCAGGGTGCACTGTGCAAAGATGTCTACAATCTGCCTCCAACTCTTTTAGCCAAACCAGAGGTTTTCTTTCATTTTGCTCTTGGCTAAATATTCAGTTGAGATTTTTCACCCAGGATTTGAAAATAGGAGAGGAGGAAGAGATTTTTTTTATGCAGGCAGGTAATGACAGGCCAAAGGGGGATGGGTTTAAACTGCCAGAGGGAATATTGGGAAGGAATTGTTGGCTGTGAGGGTGGGCAGGCCCTGGCACAGATTTCCCAGAGAAGCTGTGGCTGCCCAGTCCCTGGAAGTGTCCAAGGCCAGGCTGGATGGGGCTTGGAGCAACCTGGGACAGTGGAAGGTGTCCCTGCCCATGGCACAGGGTGGAACTGGATGAGCTTTAACATCCCTTCCAGCCCAAACCATTTCACAATTCCATGCCTTGGGAACTTACCATGTAACACCTGTAGGTTGATTTTTGTCTAGGGCAGCATCCTGGTATCGAAGGATGCCCACGAGGGCCACTCCATTGGGTAACTTGTGTTACCAACTGAATCACTCCATTATATTTTTAATTTGAACTGTGTCCTCCAAGACAATGAAGCTACAGGCAACATCATGCTGAGGGCAAAGGGAGTCAAGTAGTTATTAAATGGTCACAGTTAAGAGGCAGAACAAAGGTCCAGCCATTAAAGCCTGCATGGAAAACCAAGCCTTTTCCACTCTGTAATCCTCTGTCAGGCCTCCCCACTGGCTGGAACAGTAAAATTATATAGCCAGAGATGATATTTTTTTCCTCCTACATATACTGTCATTTCGTTTCTCAGGGAAAAAAAAACTTTCCAAGCTTTCAAGTGTTTAAAAGGAAATGTGACAGGCACTGAGGCATTTCAAGCCTGCTGTGCTGGATCCAGGGATGTGGTGTGTCCTTGAGGAGGAGCAGGTTCCAGTGAGGATCCATCCCTGGCCAGCCAGTGGCCTCGATCTGGCAAAATTCAGTGTGTAACAGAGGCTGAGGCACAAACTTGGGCACCTTTGACTTCAAAAGCCTTTAGCACATATTTCAAATTATCAGAGGCTTCAGTAACTCGGGAGCTTGGTCAAACCCAAGGAGCTCTAGGAAATGAGGAGGTTCTGTCTCCAGGCACAGGACACACAGGTCTCTCCATGTACACCCCTGTGTTAGCCCACAATCTGTTCCCTACCAGGAAACCAGAGTCCATTCTCCATCAGCACCACCAACATCCTGACAGTGCTGCAGGAACCCTTCTCTTTTAATTACATGGAGCCAACCACGTACTGTGTGATTAGTAAGAAAAATGAATTATTGAAGTAACTTGTATTTAACAAATGCTGCCATTCTGACTGCCACTCAGTATTCAGTCACCAAAAAAAGATGTTCTTCTTATGCAGGAAAATAGATTTTTCCTGCTTCTAAGATGCTGCAATTGGAGAATTTTTCCAGGCTTTTCAAACATAAAGTCCTGTGTCCTTATTTGAAGGGTCAATAGTGACAAGGCAGATGATCAGGCAGCCTGATCTCAGGAGCAGGTTCCCAGCTGGTTAAGAACTGCTGTGAATGGAAGAAAACGACCTAAAAAATAATGGGGGAAATGACAGCCTTTCTCCTGTTTGACAGAGATCTTGCTTTTTCCTCTTTTTTCCCCTGTACACATTCATAATTTTGTAGACAGGTAATTACATGTCTGATGCAAAGACCATCCCTCCTAGTTCATGCTTCAGAGCTGGCAGAATTTAGTTACAGTTTCATCACAGCAATCACAGATGCAGAAATGCAGCTGGGGTGGAGGTGGAAGAAGAGCTCACTCACCCATCTAATTGAGGAATTCAAATGGGAGACCTGGAATCAGACATGGAGCTGCTGCTCTTGCCTTTGCCTTCATTTTCTAGGGATGGGGAAGAACTGAAGCAATGCAGAGCCGAGCTCAGCCTTCCCAAGAGACAGGGATCCAGGCCCTCCCAGCTCCCTGGGGAGCAGGTGAGCACACCTGAGCAGGACTGCACCAATCTGCTCTCTCAGAAGGGTTAGTTAAGTGGGGTGAACCAAGACAGTCCTAAATTCGAGCCAGTTTCCTCCCACCAGCTCAGCACCTCAGCCCTGCCATTCCAGAGCCAGCCTGGCCTCCCTGCCCAGACCTGCCCTTCCTTTCCCACGGAGCCCCACAGCTACATTCCCTTGGACTGAAACACTCCCACCAGGCAATGGCTGGTAGCCAGGTGGGCCAGTGAGCACTTGTCATTTGGGGAGGGCAGGAGCGAGAAACATCTCTGAATTTAGGGCATGGTAGCCCAATTTCCCAGCTTCCTCTGAAGCATGGAGTGGATTCTGCTCAGGAGAGGAGCTGGTGCAAAACAACCACATGGAGTTTCTATAAGGACACTGGCCTGGAGGCCCCACTCCATTGCCATCAGCTGGTTTGGGGAGGTGAGGATGAGAGCTGCTCTGCCAAGGTTAGGTGTAAATGAACAAATCAAACAACCAGAGAAAAAAGCAGGAGTGAACAAACATTTGCTTTAACAGCAGCTTCCACTCACCTGGATCTTGTCAAAACACCTTTATCTCATCACCGGCACTGCTCGGCATCAGCGCCGTGCCATCCATGTCGGGCAAACAAACCTCCCTCAAGATGGGAAGATAAAAGGGAGGAGTGAGAGCAGTTTTGCTGGTTTTCCAGTGACAGCATGGCCAGTAGAGAAAACTGATATTCCCTGTACAGAACCAAAGACTGGATAGGAAATGAGCCCTGAAATTACCATCAGACTTTTCCCGGTCTAACAGACGCTTGTTCTTGAGGTCTTCGGTCATTATTATTTCAGGGTTGTGCCTGGAAGCAGCTCTTTCTGACACATACACATAGAACAAGCCAGAAATGCATCCAAAACTGCTCCTAAAAGCTCCAGCCCTGGAGACTTTCTCTCTCCAGCCCAGGGAATCTGCTCACACCATCACTTATTCTTACCACTTTCCCAGCACATACATTGAACATCCCTTGCTTTATGTTAAGTCCATTCTTGTCCTCCAACTACAGACCCATCCCTCCCTCTTTGCCAGAGCATGATCAGATGTCCTCTAAGTGGTTTCTTGCCTAAACACTCCCAGTTCCTTCCATGTGCTCCCCAGCCAAGTATTCCCTAGATCTATGATCACTCTGGTCTGCTGCTCATCTCTATCTCTGTGCACCTCCTGCCTCCTCACTGAGGCTCTGCCCACACTGAACTGGCAGGGACTGTTTTACAGATCTTTCAGGTGCAATTTCTATTTTATGAAAAAAAAGGGTAAGAAATTAAAAGATCTGGCCAATCAGAGTTGTGGGAGAAAAAAAGACACAGGAGCCCTGTTGAGCAACAGCGTAAAATAAGCTTTGGATGAGAAGATAAAATCAGGAGCATCACAACTAAATTGGGATGTCTGGTCACTTTAGCTCTATCACACTGCCCTGCTGGTGCTATTGAAGTGTCTCGAGCTGCCCTGTAGCAGCACGGCCCTTTCTGAAGCTGCCAGGGCCTTTGTTCCTCCCCAGAATAGTGTCCTGCTCGTGCACACAGGGGCAGGGCAAGGTTGGACACCGTGCACTGCATTGTACTGTCAGGCTAAATAGAAGCTGATGGGATAATAATTAATTGCAGCCTCCCTGTAATAAAAGACAAGACAAAGCCAGAGATATAAATAAAATCATCAAAGGGACTCATAGAATAGGAGCTGTGTCTGCACTCTGTGGGCAATTTACAAGCCAAAGGAAGGTTGGGAACCCAAGGACTGAAAAGCAATAAAAATCTATGGAGCCCTCACAAAACCGTGACAGCGTCTCGCTGATCTGTCTTGTTACCAGGCAGAGGTATAAATCCCCTCAACACCTCTGTTGTTTAAGGAGCTGGAACGGGAAGGGAAGAACAAGGCTGGCGGTGGGAGTGACCCCCAGCTCACTCAGCCCGAGCAGCAGGAGGTGCCCTGGCAGAGAATGGAGGGGACAGAAGGCACCCAGCGAGGCCGCCAGCCGGGACAGCGGGCCGGGAGCGCTGCTTTGATGGACACGGGTTTAACTCCCTTTGTACCGGCAGCGCTCCCTTCCTTATGGCCTGCACAAAAGCGAGCCCTGCCCTGACCTGTGAGCTGCCAGCCCCAGCTGGCTGTCCCTGCTCCCCGGCTGTTGTCACCTTCAGCTCGGCGTGGGGAGGAGCTGGGGACAGGCACAGCCAGAGCTGGAAGGCCCCCCATTGCCATCCCAAACCTCCAGCAGCTGCAGCCTGGAGAGACAAGAGGGAGAACAGAGAGGGGAATCCGCCCCCTGCTCTCCCCACGAGGCTGTGAGAGAGGAAAAGGGATAGAAAAGAAGATGGACATGACTGTGGGGAGGGAACGATTCTGAAGTGACTCCTCATTTTAACACCTCAATCTCACTAAAGGCAGATAAAGAGGTGCCTCAATACATTCGCACGTGACGCAACACCCTGCTCCACAGCCCATCCTGCAGCTCATCCCACTCAGCCTCAAGGACAGCAGGACTGAAAGGAAACGATCAGGTGCTGCCGTAAAAGAGGAAGAGACACGGCCCTCCCAGACATCTGGGCCAAACGGCTGCTGGTCCAGGCCCCTTCTCCTGGGAAATGGGCTATTGTAGATTCAGCTCATCTCCATATGGCCAGGAAACCCACCACAGGCATACAGAGGCTTCCCTCATTCATCCCTAAAGTGGATGGAGAGGCCAGGAAGAGAGGGAAAGCAACGAGGTACATCCTCTGCCTCTATGGGAAAAGCTTTTCTTGCTAAGTGGGTGCACATCAGGGACAAGCTGGAAATACAGATCCCAAATCCCAGCCCTACATCTGCGCTTTGTGGTTTTATTTCCTTCCCCTCTCTTCTTAAAATTCTCCTCAGAAACTTCTCTGGCTGAATGAAGCCAAGGTAAAGAAACATCAACTAATTGAAACTAATTGAATTGCACAATATCCCCCCAAAGGCAAACACAATCCACTTCTCAAACAACAAATAAGCCCTCAACTAAACAATAACTTCCTTAACGTAGCCAGCAAAGTCTTTCTTCCACCCGATACCTAAACAACAAATAACACAACCAGAGAGAAAAGTTACCTTCTTTTCCCTGCTCCTGCCTTGCCAGGACTTTACATCCCCACAGCAGAGATGCTGGGAAGAGGAGTGTCTCCACCTGCAGCATGTGGGCTCTGCCCTGCTAGAGACCTGCTGGTGGCCACCAGGGAGGGGGATCATCCCAGATCACCCCCTGCCCTGCCCCGTGTGTCTGTGCAGCCCAGGCTGGTCAGGGAGAGGAGGTGATAAGGCCCCAGCCAGCCCTGCAGGCAGCACAGCTCTTCCCAGCCCAGGAACCTGGGCTTCAACTTTGCCTGGGCTCCACATGGGCTTCCATATGGAAGGACCAGAGTTGGGTTTCTTGGCTTAGGGATCAAGTCTTGAACCTGAAAGGAGCAGCCTGCGCTGTCTGAGCTGAGGGTCAGTCACACCTTACCAGTCTGAAGGTGACCAGCTCTCTGAGGGCCCTTCCCAGCAGTGGGGATGATGGGATTTCCATGCATAGAAGTTGGACTCGATGATTTTAAAGCTCTTTTCCAACCTGAACGAGTCCATGACTCTCTCCAAGGACTCGGAGGTGCGATGGCCAGAGCAAGTTCAGCAGTGCAGCATCCCCTACTTGGCTCAGGAGAACTCAAAATGGATGCATATTTGTCTCACCAAAAAGGCCAGGGGGGCCTCCTGTCACCTGGCAGTGAGCTGCCATTCCTGCTCAGGGAAAGCACATCCCTGTCTGGGTGCAGAGCCGGAGCACAGCTGATGTGCTGTGCGTGGGAGAGAGAGGCAGACTGAGAGTTAATCCGAGCCCTTGGCTTCAAGCTGAGAGCTGCTACAGGAGTGGGAGAGACCTGGAAAGCACCCAAGTGTTTGTGGGGCCTGCCACCAGATTCTGCCTCTAGCTTGCAAGCAGTCCTGTGGGTAGGGAGGCTCCAAGCGCTGCCAAGGGAAGAGCAGCTCTGCCACAGCCCACTCCCTGAGGCCACCCTTGTGCCATCTGCCATCTGGGGCACCCCTCTCACTGCTCCCTCATCCAGCTCAACCAAGAGGAGCTGTCCCTTTCTATACTCTACACGTGTGTAAACATTTCCCTTCTGCCTCCCAATCCCTGAGGATGAGCTGATTGGGGTCCATGAGGAATTAGCAGGTGTACTGCTGGTGTCCCACATCCTGAGGCCCCACAGGTTTTACAAGAGCACAGCCCAGCTTGCTTCTCATGAGTGCTCCCAATCCAGACCTACGTCAAACATTCCTTAGCCAAGGCCATGTTTAGAGGGATTCACTCTGTGCTCTCTAGGGCAGCCAGGGATCCTGGACCCAAAAAGTCTCCAGAGACTGTAGCTTGATGAGAAAGGCTGTGACAATCCTTATTCCCTCATCTCAGGAGCCCTCAAAGCTGAATTCAGTCACTGTGAACCTCAGAAGTGGGGAAGATCTAGCCCAGGTCTTTGGTAGGTGCTAGCCACCAAAATCCTCTGTGCAGCTGCTCCCTGTGCTAGGAGGACACAGGCTTGGTCAGATCAGCCCCACAGCTCCAACCCCAGCCATTTCTTACAGCACTCAGCCAGGAAGAGCCTCCTCACCCAGCTGGTGCAAGGTGCAGGGCACAGTCCTGGCTGTGATCTCTGACCTGAAAATCTGCGCTGTTCCTAAGCTTCACACACAAACCCAGGGGCTCACCCCCCAGAAACCTCCTCAGCTGCATCCTTTCATGGCAGCCACAGTGCAGTGGAGGGGTAGAGGCACCTGCTGAGCTGGGAGTGCCCCAGGGCAGCACTGTGAGCACAGGGCAGGCCCTCGGAGCCAGCCCCGCCAAAGGGCAGAGCCTGACCAGGGCTGAGTGTCAGCAGGGCCATCTCACAGCCCTGCTTGACTCTGCTCTGCACACAACACACACGAGCAGAGCTACTTACCCGAGCTGCAGGAAGAGCCCTGACAGCAGAGGGGCCGTCACCTTTCGCTGAAATACAGTCACTTAAAAAACTAACATTCTAAAGATGGAACAGACGCTCATCTATCACACCTTCAGCTGTGAGATATCCCCTTCCTACCACCAGCCTTTTTTGTAACCTGCATCCAGGCAACGGAACTTCGCTCACTGATGGAGTCGTTACTGCTCACACTGCTCAACCAGCCCCAGATAATTCCTGCTCACGGCTTGGGAACGGCTCCTGCTCAATCGTCTGGAAGGTGATTAAACACTGCAGCACTTAGATCCACACTGGCAGCCAGGCAGGCACAGGTCAGAGGGGACAGAGAGGATCTTGCCATGTGAATGTCGAGTTTAAAGAGAAGCGTCTCTCTCTGATCCCGTTTCCAGCCCCTTGTGCAGTGTGAGCAGGAGGAAGGGGTCAGAGGAGAGGCTGCCTGTGCTGTGCTGTCACCCACAGCAGCACCCAGTGAGGGGCTGATCCTGGCCCAAGCTTAGAAACTACTCCAGCCTCTGGAGGGAGGGAGGGGAAGGGGGCAGGCACCTCCTCTGCCCACCCTGAACACGGATCCTGGACTGTTGCTCCTCTGATCTCAGCTGCTGGCTCACAGCTGCAGGTGGCTGAGCAGCCAGGACCTTGAACCTCCTGCACTGATTGTTCCCAAGCCATCCTGCCTGCCCTGCAATTTAGGAAACATGGCACAGATTCTGCAAGTGTGTGAGCACACACACACTGAACCGAGAGCAGTTCAAGCTCTTTTATCAGGAAGTGATAACACCTGGACTTTGAGTACATATTCAGGCTAGGTTAGTGATTAGTAGTTAATATTCTCGGTGATAGGATGTGTGAAATGCAAGCGGGAGGCTCTTTTGATCTCCCTTGTGCCTCGGGATCCTGGACTACATGGCACGAGGAACCCAATGACCACAGCCCTGGTCTGTGGGTGCTGTGTCCCATGAGGAATGCTGCTGTCTGCCCTTCCTGCTCTGCACCCCAACACCTGCTGTGCTGGTACAGCCTGCCAGGTATGTTGGAAAGAGGCAGTGGGGGTGAGAACTCATGGATTTTGAACAAAAACAGAGGTCCCATCAGGGATGCCATGGATCCTATGGATATGGCACATGTACGTAAGGGCCCAGCTCACCCCAAGGGCTGGGCAGGTTTTGAGCCTTGGGAGAAGTTGAAGACAACGATACAAGGGCTGGAGGCATTCAGGCTGCTTGGGACAGACCTGGGCTGGGCAGATGCTTCCAGCTCGTGGTGCTCCATGGCAAAGCTCCCTAGGGATACCCGTGCCTGGTCCTGCAGACCCAGCAGGGGCAGGAGGAGCAGACAGAGCACACAGGACAGCTCTGACAGTCTAATCAAAGTATACTGCCACTGCTATGAGAAAGAAATGCTGTACTCTTTGGTTTATTTCTGTTTTGGTGCTCTAAGAGAAAAAAAAAGACACCAGCAGCTCTCAGCTTGGAAGAAAACACTCCGTCCAGCTGAGCTCCTGCAGACAAGTGAGTACTGCATCAGGACTAAGCAGGTGTGCTAAAACTCTCCCTGTAACTGAGTTTTACAGCCCCCGAGGTGTGTAGGCCTTACATTAATGCTCCACTTGACTCTCCAGGCTCTCTCCTTCACTCACAGGCTCCTGATGCCGAGTTCAATCCTGTTGAATCCTACAGCAGCGTGCAGAGGGCACAAAGCCGTTTTCCTGAGCTCCCCCTTTCAGGCAGATCAGATTCACCTGCCACAGCCATGAAGCAGCTGAGAGACAGAACAGCATCCTGAGAGGCTGTCCAAGGGCAGGATGGCAGAGCTGCTAAGTCCTGAGGGCACTTGTCAGCTTAAACTTTATCTGCTGGAGACCTGCAGGCCCTGAGCTCAGGCTTGCAGAGCATTGAGCTCACAGAACAGCTCCCACACTGCCACAGTAGTGCCTCTGTTCTTTACAGGAGTTTTTCTCCTTCACAAAGGTGGTGTTTCACAAGCATTTTCTTTCTCATGAAGTGTTTGCCACAGCATGTCTAGTGGTGCAGAGCTGCTGGATGGACATGACATGACTTCCTGACCACAGTCCTGTGAACTGCTCAAGAACAGCCACACAGAATCACAGAATATGCTGAGTTGGAAGGGACCCATCAGGATCATCTACTCCTGGCCCAGTGCAGAAAACCCCAACAATTCCACCAGGTGCCTGAGAGCACTGTCCAGACACTTCTTGAACTCAGACAGGCTTGGTGCTGTGACCACCCAAGGGACCTCCCATTCTCACAACCTTCTGGGCTGGACAAACCTTATCATTCCAAGGCCTGGATGCTCCATAAACCATGTGGCCACAAGGATCAGAGCTGTCTGGAAGGCACTGGGCTGCCACTGAGGGCTGTGAGACAGAGGTACTTGCATCACTAAGTGAAGATTGAAGCTGCCCTGACTGTAGGTACCCTTTCCCACAGTTTAGGACAAACCCTTTCTCAGGGTGACAGGCAGGGGCTGGCTGATGGCTGCCTGCACACCAGGGACACAGCTCTGGCTCAGCAGGGCCCTTTGTTCTCTGACTTCATCCTCATCCCTGGGCCGTTCTGAAAGGAAGTTTGTCTAAGACAAACATGTGGCACACAATGCCAGCTCTGCGAGGAAGCAGATTGAGCTCTCTGTGCAAACCAGCAGCAAAACCATTCCTTGGTGGCTCCTCTTGGGGACACTTCAAAGGCACCAGCAGCCATAATGCTGCTGCTGCCCTGGGGGAGGACTCACTGAACCCCCTCCGTGAATGAGAAGTAAAAACTAAAGCAGTTCCATTTGGCACATGCATCCCAGTAAAGATCCCTGAATGCTCAGCTTCCCACTGAACCTACGGCGGGCTGTTAATTCGTTATTCATTTCCCGGCCTGGAAGGAAAAGCATGTTATACCCGAGGGCCAGACCCGATGAACAGAGCCATAAATCACGCAGTTTACAAGACCAGCAATTAGGAAACAAGCCGACAGAAGGGAGAGCCCTGTCAGTAATAAAGCAGACACACCACAGGATCTGCTGAGTGCTCAAAGCAACGGGGGACACGCAGTCCTTTCCACACTCCATCTCTAATTCTTCCAGTCATTTGCTGCCTTTTCCCTCTCATCTACTTCCTTTTATTTCCTCCTGCCTTCCCTCCGCTTTTTCCTGTGTTCTCTTCTCCCTTTTTTCCCAAAAGCCTATTCTTCCAGCGAGTGCAGAACACACCTGCTGAGCAAATGGATTTGCCAGCTGCTGCCCAGGAGCAGAGGCACGTGCTGGGACTGTGGATACACACAGGCCCACGGGTGCAGGGTGGGATGGGGAGCAGGGTGCTGCTGTCCACAGGATGGCTCAGGGTGGGGGACAGCCCTGGAAGTGCCAGGACGGTGATGCTGGGGGAGCAGGTGGCAGTGGCAAAGCTGCTCAAGTTAGGAAGGGCCAGGGGGACTCTAAACCACCTTGCCTGTCTCTGCCCTTCTCATCTCCTGGATCTCTTTTCCAGCACCAGTAGATCCAGTTCCCTTGACCTGGACAGCGACTTCCCAGACCCTTCCTACATCCCCTGCTCGATTCCTATTCCCACTCATTAGACATCCCTGCAAACCTGCCCTTGCTTTGCTCACTCCAAAGGATCTTCTTTAGTGGGGTCACTGGATGGCCAAGGGGGTCTAGTGGGTTTAGACCCACTGTTGGTCCTGGTCCCACAGGCAGCTCTGCACCAGGCTGCCCCAGAGAAGGGAGGCAGTGCCCCTGACACTCCCCCCTGGGAGCTGCATTCCTGTGGAGCAGAGCAGCTGTTCCCTGCACGCAGCACAGGCACACGAGTGAAATCCTAGTGCTGGACACGGCTACTTATCCACCTCTCACTCTCCCCTCCTGCTCCACGCACTACCACATCTCCAGGACATCACATATTTGGGAAACCACAGCCAGAGGTGATATATTTTGTCTGCATTAGCCTTTGTCACCTGCTGTGTGCACCAGTCTCGCTGCCACAAGAGGAACATGGCTATTTATGAGCCTTATTTTGTCAAGGAAGAAGGGAGACCAGATACTCCTCCAATCATCCCAAGACTGAATGGATCAAGTTATGCCAAGAATTAAGTGTGTGATATTCCAGTGCAGCCTGGAGGGACCTTCTGCAAAGATTTTGCACCACCTTGGAATGAGCATCATCTCTCCAACGCCCTCCCAGCTGCCTGCAGGTTGATGCTGAATGGAAAGGCTAAAGATTTGTCTGGAAGAGTTTCTAGTCCACAAGAGGAGGAAACATCTCCTCTAACCTTGAGCACAGAGAGATTAATAATGTGCCTCCCGCAGTGCCGGGGCCGGGAGGCTTTGAGGAACTCTCTGGCAAGTGCCATAGGAAGAGACTGCAATGGAAAGTTAAGTAATTAGGTCATTGCAGAACAGAAGGAAGGAAAGCAGAAATCTTTTCTGATTCCAGAGAAGGAGCAAACAGCTGCATTCCTGGAGACAGGCTGCAGCAAGCTCCACGAGGAGCTGGGGAGGGGAATGGGTTTCAAGGTCTTGAGAAAAGCAAATCCCTGACACAAGGCCACGGCAACAAAGCACACTCAGCAGCTGGGGACTCCCTGGGAGAAGATGGGAAATCCTCTTCCAAGGAAGGTTTTTCCCACTCAGATCGTGGCAAACCACTGTGAGCATTTACTTTTTGCTTAGCCAAGGTCTCTTTCAGGCTAGCCAGCCACAGAATTCACTCCCAGAATGGCCAGTGTTGCTGAACTACCACACTTCACCCCAAATGTGATTGTTCATTTGATGACAGGTAAGATCCCAACAGACCTTGCCTTCAGGGATCCTAATCCATTACCTGCAGTCCCCTGGATTCCCAGAGCCAGGGAGCCCCCATGGAGCTGTGCTGCTGCTCATCACCTCTGAGCACTGAGCCCACCAAGAACCTGTCACAGGTGTCGAGCTGCACCACCCGAAGTCCCTGAGCTGTCCATGGTGTAGAGTACAGATGAAGATGAGGGAATACCAACTGCTGGCACTTGGGCCATGGCTTTGTTTTCCCAGAAAAGTCACAGAGGCTTTTCAAGGCATCAGGTAGGCTCTTGAGTGGCACTTGAAGGAAATTCCGGCTTGGCTTTGCCCCGCTCTGGGAAGGTCAGAGCTCCACAATCAGCCATATGTTCAGTCTTGGCTTCCCCTCACAACGCCAAGACATGTCTGTGAGGAACAAAGCCAGGGGGAATGTTGAGGGATCGCCACTGAAACGGAGCCTGTCCTTGGCTTCCGCCCCAATTAACGCTGCAGAGGTGGCGCCGGAAGGCCCTGCCTTGCCAGTACAGAGAGTGGGGTTGGTAATTAATTAGTGGCCTGTTGGGATCCCAGCACCTCTCGCCCACAGCCCAGCTCCACGGACTGATACACAGGGGATTTAATGGAAACTCATTTACAGTCCTGTCCCGTGATTGGTGCTTGGCACCTCAGCCTGCAGGTACAGCAGGAGATTGGAAAGGAACCTGAATGCAGGAATAACAGAGAGAGCCCCTGAACTGATCTGTGAGTGATTTATGTTCACCAGCCTCCTTAAGAAACCAGCAAGAGCAGAAGGACACCACAATTCCTTCCTGCAGTAGGAAGCTAGGAGTGAAAGGTGTCTGAGAGCTGGAACAGAGACAGCAAACTAGAACTCAGGTGTCTCTTTTCACTGCTCCCTACATGAGTCCAAACACTCCTTGAGCTCTGGCAGCCTTTGGGCCGTGCTCACTGCCCTGGGGAGCCTGGTCAGTGCCTGACCACCCTGTGGGGGAAGAACCTTTTCCTGAGATCCACTCCAAACCCCCCTGACACAACTCCAGCTATTCCCTCAGGTATGCAAGTGAACTGGGACAGGTAGCCTGGGATGCTGCTGCTGACTCTGTGCAGCCCCCCTTCACTGCAACCCCTGGGTGTAACCTCCTCCCAGATGTTTGCTGGACATCCTCTGCTCAACCTTGCAGTTGCCCTCCCTTCCTAACAAGCTTTCTGGCTCATTACCCTCTTGTTTTTCTTCTCTTCATGTCCTGTACTGAAGCTGGAGCCTTTCCAGCCCTCTCCTGGCTCGATTCCCCTCTCCCTTGCAGCCCTGCCGAAGCAGGAGGTCTGCCATGCTCCTCTTACCCATCTATCAGCAAGTCACAGCATCTTTCCAACACCAGTGACTTCCCATTGGCCTCTCTCCCAGGTGACATCCACACTGGGAGCCATTGTAACCTCTCCTTTCAGAGTCCTGTGATACTCCTTGGCTAAATAAACTCCTCTTGAAAAGATCAGGATTTTCCTCTCCAACAGACACCACTTTCACTCCTCTCAGCAGACCCTCATTTTTCCACATAAAGCTGTCAGTTCCATGAAAATGTCAGCTCAAGGCTCAGCAACCACCAAGAAACAGATCAAGTGGAATGAATCATTTGGAAAGCAGAAAACAGAACAGAAAACTCTATGATTCATCCACACCTTGGATACTGTGGGCACCCGTGGTCCCTTCATCTCAAAAGGGGGTATCAGAACTGAAACAGATTCTGAAAAGAGCACAACAGATGGTCGTAGACACACAGCATAATTAAAAGCACAATTACTGAGGCACAATGAAGTAGGCTCAGACTCGTTAGTGTGCAAGGGAAAAGGCTCCTGGGGAAAAAGTAGGGGTGTGAAGTCATTATTGCTGTGAAGGGGCCTTGGCTCTTCACCTCCTCCTCCTAACCAAGAGCTCAGGGCCATGGATCGAGCTCGGAGGAGGCACCCCAGGAGACAGCCCAGGGAGTCCATCCTCTCCTGCTCGTGAAGCTGGCACAGGGTCTTCAAGTGTCTCAGGAACAGAGGCCAACCAAGTTCACCTCTACAATTCCCATTATCCCCTTACTCTCAGTCAAAAATCCCCTCTTTTCTCTATCATATTAGGAATAAAGCCCATCCCAATGTTCTCAGGAGTGAGTTAATTATACCAGTGCCGACGGCCTTTCCTTGCCTCTCCCCATCTGTCACCTTCCATTCACCATGCAGGATCAGCCCCCAGCTCCTACCAGCTCCTAGCACCAGTCCACCCACCACATTTCCCAGGAAGCACTGCCGTGCTTTTCTTTACTCATGCTTCTAGCAGGGAAAAACACCCACAAAGCTCCTCGCTTGTCTTCTTCAAAACCTCCTTTTGCTGTGACTCTGCAGCCAGTTTGACAGATCACAGTCAGGATCACTTCATTGCTGCTCTGCTCCCCTCCACCAGTCTCACACTTCGGCAGGAGCTCTCCAGGACAAGCCTCCTCCTCCTCCTCCCTGGTACAGTTCCATATCCCAGAGCTTGGTTTTGGAGTTCTCATGCTGAGGATCTACCACAGGAGCTCCCTCAGCTGAATCCCTGGTTCAGCACCTTCCTCTCTGTTCCATTTCTTCCTCTGCAGGACCGTGGGAGGGACACTCAGGCCTCATGCTGCACTGATCCCACTCTCTTCCTAGACTGGCTGAGCTGGGCCAGGGCACCCACTGGTGGTCTAGGCTGGCCCCAAGTCCTCTGTAACAGTCTGCTTGGAAGGAAAGATCTCAGAGCCAGATTTGTGTGTGGAATTAGTTGGAATCCCATCAAAAGACTGTGACACTTCATCTCTTCAGCAAAACATCTGAGCTACTGCTCATTTATTTACTGTGATGCTCTGGTTCTAAAGTGCATTTCTAACCAACCCTGGGTATACCCTGGGATGGGAACGAGCAACATCCTTTCCACACTTGGAAAAGCCCAGGAAGAGGCTGGAGGAGCTCTAGGAGCACAGGGGAAGTCTGGTGGGTGTTCAGTCAGTGATAAACCTGCTTTGCAAGCAGAACCTCTGCCAGCACAGAAAAGGGCAAAGATTTTGGAAAAGACTTCATACTCAGCTACTTAGCACTCAGCTCCAGGAAAACCCAATTATCTGGGACAGGGGCTCAGAGAGGCAGAACAACCCCTGCCCTTGAAAGAGACACAAAAGCTGACTGGATGATGTCCAGACCGACTGGACCTCACTTTGAAGCTGGCTCTGAGGACTCCCTGAGGCTCCTTTCACTCCCATTATCCTCTGGCTGTGGGACTGCACATCCCTGACACAGCAGGGGGGTCTCAGTTGCACAGTGGACAGCAGGGCTGTTCTGGCCAGGCCTGGAGCACTCCACAGAGCTCAGCTCCCTCCTCGCCCCCTGGCACGAGGTGCCCACACCACAGACCCATCTGGCTCAGCCCTGAGCTGGTTGTCTTTACTTACAGAACAGCTCCTGTCTTGACAGCATTCCCACAGTCCTGCAGATAATCCAGAGGGTGCCCCTGGAAAAACAATCTGCAGGAAAACTGAAGTGCTGGAGCAAAAGGCTGATTGGCTTGCATTTGGATTTTAGTAAAAATGCAGTTACATCAATGTTTGGCTCTAAAAAACCCCTTCCAGGTCTGAAAGCAGTTCCTTTGAGCCTTGCTAAAGTGGAGTTCTTGGCAGTGGGGTGGTGTCCGCAGGGCAAACACCAGTTCCCACTGACAGACACAGGATGGAACTATCCCTCCCTTACACCCCGAGACACCTTGGGATTGGCATCCGGTAAGGAGGGATTTTACATCGTGGAAAACAAGGGGTTTAGAAAGCCACTTTATAACCCAAAACATCAGAATAAATAAACGAGCAGCAGCTCAGATGTTTTGCTGAAGAGATGAAGTGTCACAGTCTTTTGATGGAATTCCAGCTAACTCCACACACAAATCTGGCTCTAAGACCTTTCCTTCCAAGCAGACTGTTACTCAGACCTTCCACCAAATGGATCAATACACAGACTGACCACTCTCCTTTCGGCCAAGACCCTTCTGGCCTGTTCTCTCCTGCTGCAAAGCCTGGCCCTCCCTAACAGTGGAGAGAGAGGACAAAGCTGCAGGACATGGGGTGAAGAATGTTGGGGTTTGCTGCTTTGCAAATATTTTCAGAGACCTGTTCTGAACTGAGACCACTTGGATTTTCTTGGACATTTCTGGTCCTGCACCCCCAGATGAGGGGGGACAGTTCTGCCAGCAGGGAACTCAGTCCTAAAGTCCTTGTTCAGAGCTCTGTATTCCAGGAGTGGCAGGAAAACAGGGAGGAGCAGAGACAGCATCATGAGGGGAAACATGAGAGAATTCCCTTGGAATAATCCCTTTCATGCAGAGGGGTTGGAGCAACTGCAGGCTCTTCCAAGTCTCTAGGATCGGTCAGGGGCTGGGTTGTTGTTTCCACAGCCTGACCCTGGAAACTACACCCAGTAAGTTTACAGAGATGGGTCCAGCACTGGACCTGCCCTTGGTCCCCACACATGCAGTGGCAGGGGGTGCTGGCAGCCCAGACAATCCCCCATGGCATGGTCAGCCCTGGCTGGTGTGCTTTAAAATAATCAGTGTATCCTCCAAAACGCTGCCTTCATTTGTGTTCCTGAAGCTGCCTGCTGGAAGTGCTAATGTGCTGTTAGACTCTGTGTGATGATTATAGATGATAAACATAATTATTTTGGGTCCTGATTGCCTCTGCTGTCTCCGTTCTGTTGCTGATGTGTAAAGCAATCTCAGTGTTATCAGTTTTATGGGCAGAGTGTGAAGATGCACATTTACTCCTGAAGGAAGAGCCAAACCTTCAGGGGAACGACCCCCCTGAGGCAGAGCTGTGCTGAGACAGACTCCAGCCTCTTGGAGTCTTTAAGATGCACCTGAACACTCTGCCCAGCCAAGGTCAGAGAGGGATGGAGGTGGGTTTCCTTCTCCAGCTGTAAAACCCACGGCCAGGAGAGCGTCAGTGACTGAGCAGTTGGACTGACCTCTGCCCAAGGCAGAGCTGCCAGGCAGAGCTCACAGAGCTCAGCATTTTAGGTAGCTGAATCAAATCAAGTCTCCTAAAGCAGCACAATGGCCCATTCAACCTGTGGGTACGACGTATGGAGCCAGGAGCAGGGGAACCCTTTCCCACCCCAGTCAAGAGTTGATTGTCCTTGGATCAGGACCAGCAGATGTCTCAGGTTGGGATCCAGAGCTCAGATCTCTGACTTTTGATTAAAACACTGACTAATCCATCATCCAAAAGAGAATATTTGCTTTCCAGATGTGGGAATAAATAGACAACACTGCTAAGCCCTATGGGAAGGATGTCACTGGCCCTCATACACATGCTGTGACACCGGTAGGGGCCTGCATGGGATAATCAACCAATGGAAGGCCCAATCCTTGTGTTCTGTCGTCTCCTCTCTACTGTCAGTGTCCTGTTTGTAGCTTTGGACTGTGAACTCCCTTTCATACAACCCCTGCCACATTCTGACAGAGATGGAACTGGCAAAGTCTTCATGGCCTGCACAGCACTGGAAACTTCCCTGCCAGTGCAGGAGGAGGGGGTTTACTGGGAGAAGGCTGAGGGGCAGCAGGAATAGTGGGATTGGCAATGGAGGCTCAGCAGGCAGCCCTGCTTCCCTCTACACTAACCCCATCATGACCTGGCTCCACAGAGACAGCCACTGCCTGCAAAGCAGCAGGCTGGAAAACAACCAGCTCTTTAAGTTTTATTATTAAATTAATAAGTCAATCCCTCCATCACAAGGCGCTGAAGCCAAAGCAGCCGAGGGAAGGGTTGGAGAAGCCAGAAGAGCTCCAGTGAGAGCAGGTAACCAGAGACGTGTTTAGCACAGAGGGGAGACAAGGCTGCTCACAGCGGCGGCTGCGGCACCACAAGCAGCCTCTGGGCTGGCCGGGCTGTGCAGAGCAGCTCCCGCACAGGCAGCGCGACGCCGGGGCCTGGCTGCCGAACAATCGGCTCTTATTCTCTGCAGACCAGCTCAGCCAAGACTGCAGTAAACACACAGCCCCAGAAATGCGCCTGCGGATGGGGCAGAGCAGGGCTGAGCTCTCCCTGCCAGACTATAAAGCTCTGCTCCAGAGGGTGGTTTCACGGCGAGGTTTCTGTGGGGAGGAAGTGTTTCCAGTGGTAAAGGCAGGGAATGGAGGTTCAGGAGACCTGGATCCCATCCCTGGCTCTGGGAATCGGGAAAGCTCTGACTGCGGGAAATGCACACTCTTGCAGGAGTCATATCCCCCTGTCCATCCCTCCCTGCTCAGGCACCAAGTGTTGCTCTCAGAGGAGCACAGAGGCACAGGCTGGTAACGCTCCCTGACCTTGCAGGGGTATTGCAGAGCTGAGTGATTGATGCCTGAAAGGCTGTCAGAGCATTTGGGATGGAAGTCTGTCTGGAAGTTACTGGAAGATGTGCACACACGGGTGCAGATGCCTGAGAGAGAGACAAGCAACTCCCTCCATGCCTGCAAATGCCCCCAGCCCCGCCGGGCCCACCACTCCTGCTCCTAAATATTTACAAGATGGGCCTGCAGAAAACCTGGGGGTTTAAAGCACAGCAGCCAACACTCAGCTAACAGCTGCCCTGACAAACCCAACCCACTGCTCTGGCTGCCCAGACTCAGCCCCAGCTCTGCATTTTCCTCACAAAACCAGGCTAGTGTGAAACCAGACTGAGCCTGTGGCAGACACAGCCCAGCCCTGCTCACTCCTGGGCTGCACCCAGAGACCTCCTCTGGCCTCTGCCATTGTTCCCTCTTCGTTTCATCCTCCGTGTCATTAACGTGCTGCTTACCCCCTCTTTCAGCTCATTAATGAAGACACTGAAGACAGTCGGACCTAACCCTGATCCCTGTGGCATGCCTTTGGATAAACACCTCCCTGAGCAGCTCCCATCACCTCTTCCATAGGAGGGAGCCCAGCCCTGCTCACTCCTGGGCTGCACCCAGAGACCTCCTCTGGCCTCTGCCATTGTTCCCTCTTCGTTTCATCCTCCGTGTCATTAACGTGCTGCTTACCCCCTCTTTCAGCTCATTAATGAAGACACTGAAGACAGTCGGACCTAACCCTGATCCCTGTGGCATGCCTTTGGATAAACACCTCCCTGAGCAGCTCCCATCACCTCTTCCATAGGAGGGCCCCTGTCTGGAGGTGTGCAAAGCTGTTAGAGCAGTTCCTCTGCAGTGAGCCCCTCAGGCAGAACCCACCAACTGCACCAACAGCTTCCATAACAAAACAGAAAAGGAAGCAGGAAGGAACATCACCCTCTCACAGGATGGCTCTGGTTTGGCTGGTTACAGTGTTGTATATAACTTCTGGGTTCCCTTCCTGTCCTAAATGGATCTGCTAACTTTTCTAAATCTTTTCTTACCTTGTTGGCTGTGTTTCAGGAATAGGTGGCAGGAGTCAACCACAGAGGACCAGTTTAAAACGTTGTAAGACACTTCCCTCAAGTGGAGGGAATAAAAATCACTCAGCTGTGTGTCACAGGCTTTGCGTGTACCTCAGGTAGGAGGAAGGTAATGAGGGATGGACACCTCCATGAGGCAGAACCCACCAACCTGTGTGAAGGGTGTCAGGAGCACAGAAACACCACCAGTGATAGTGCAGAGCAAACTTTCCCACTCTCCAGAGCTCGGGGCACCCTTTGTGTCAGATCCCAAAGGGGTCTGTGCTCCCAGAGCCCGGCAAACACCCCATGGACAGCTCATGTGCATCCATGCCCAGGTTTTGGAAACAGCTTGAATGAAAGCGGAGATGAGTGACAAGTGTTCCTACATGGCACTCAGCAGAGATGGAAGAGACTGCTTAGAAGCAGCTTGAGGGTGAAATACCTGAATCCTGCAGAACAAAGCTCCGCTGCCTCCCAGAGCAGGGCTGCGAGGGACAGGCAGGAGGGGAGAGCCAGGCCCAGGGACTGTGCTGGCAGAGCTGTGCTGGGTGGGATCTGCACTCACCCCCAGGCTCGTGTCTCATCTCCTGATCACTGTTTTCCTCAAAGCAGGCAAGGAAACAGAAACAAAGAACTCTGATTTCACTGTAGTTTTACAGTTGTGGAGATGGCAGCCCCGCTCCAGCCTCTTCCCTGTGCTCCAAGCAGGAGAACGTTTCATCTCCTGCAAACAGAAAGAGATAAGAGGGGCTTAGCACGAGGCAGGATTTGTCTCTGCATCTGATCAGTCCAACAAAGGGACACACAACCCGTTTATTACTGGAAATTAATTGTGCCATCAAGGCAGATGCCTGCAATTACTTCTGTTAAATATTATCTTTCATTAACTGCAAAATATATAATTAATAAACTTGCCCCCTCATTTTTGTTAAGTTTCACTGCAAAGACCTTATTACTGAAATAAATCTCTCCAGCAGCACATGTCGACAGAACAGAGGAAGGTGCACGCCTCTCTGGGAAATGGAATTATGAGGGAGGAATAATCACCTCTCTTCGTGGCCAGGACTGTAGAGACACCCCACTCTGACACCAGTTGTTTAAGCTTGAGCTGCTTGGAAGCAGGCATGAAGAATCTGCTCTGGCTGGCAAGGATGGCTCAGTCTCAAAGCAGTCGGGCTCATCTTTCACTGGGAAGTCTGGAGAAACAAAAAATAAATTGCATTTTTTGATTTACGGTCCATTAAAGGAGTTTTCTGACTATAAAGCTGCTCAGAACGACCTCGGTGGTTAGGCTGGTTCTTTTACAGGCCCTGTGTTCCCCCACCTCTGAATGCTGTGCTAGAGCTCCGTGACTGATCTGCTTTCCACGAACATCAGAACTGTTTGGATTTGGGGAGGTTTGGCCGTGGCTGTTAAACCATCCCAATTAGAAACGCTTCAAAAACGTCGCTGAAATTTGACTCCAAGCATAAAATTCCCTTTAGACTTTGTCTCTACTTGTGATCTTTACCTCAAGTTAGCTGATTGCCAGATCAACCAGGATAATTAAAATATTTCCAAAGGCTGTTTGGGGCAGCACTTTTTGCCTTGCTGCAGGCGACAAATGTTCGTGGTTTGCCCGAGGCTGATCCCGCTCCTGCCTGAGCTGGCAGGGGCAGCACGGATGCCAAGCATGGAGAGAGGCTGCTCCATCACCACCCTCGCCATGGGGAAGGGGCACAGGGACAGGGATTGGTGGTGGAAGGAGGAGTTACAAGCACAGAATACAACTTCTGGCTATAGACAAGCCATGAAAAGGCAAACAGGAGGAGAAGAGGCTGAATGGATTTTAAGGAAATGCTATGATTTCCCAGCTTTTCAAGGTGCCTGGATAGCCCCTGGCAGAGCCAACAGGCTGCAGAGACATTCTACCCCCCACCCCAGTAGCTTCAGTGCAGATGAGCTCACAGGAACACACAGTCACAGAATCACTGAGGTTGGAGAAGACCTCTAAGATCACCAAGTCCATCAGCCCAGCCCCACCACCATGATCACAACTAAACCATGTCCTCAAATGCCACATCCACACATTTTTGGACACTTCCAGGGATGGTGACTCCACCACTTCCCTGGACAGCCTGTTCCAATGCCTGACTGCCCTTTTCTGTGAAGAAATTTTTCCTAGTATCTAATCTAATGCAGCACAACTTTCCCTTCAAGGCCCTGGTTTGGTCCCATTTTGGGCTGTTTACCAGAATCAGTGAGGCTGGAAAAGCCCTCCAAGGTCACTCACTCCACCCTGTGCCTGATGCCCACCTTGTCACCCAGCCCAGGGCACTGAGTGCCACAGCCAGTCATTCCTTGGACACCTCCAGGGGTGGGGACCCCAAACCTCCCTAGGCAGCCCCTTCAATGCCTGACAGCCCTTTCCATGAAGAAATTCCTCCTGATGTCCAGCCCGAACCTCCCCTGGCACAGCCTGGGGCTGTCATCTCATCCTTAGCTGAGAAGGAGAAGGGTTCTCACCTTACCCAGCGTGCAGAGCTTTTGGCAATGAGATGAGCTTGGGGAGGAAGGGGGTGTCAGCTCCTGGCCACCCATTACTACTTTGTCCCCCCATTTTGCAGCTGAAAAGGGCCCTGTGGGTCATGTGTGCTGGAAATGCACAACCCTGGACTCAGAGCAGGTCCTTTCTCAGAAAACTAGAGAACCTCACCCTGCTACAGCCCTGAGTCCAAAGAAAGGGCTCCCTTCTCCACATCATTTAACTGCCATTTAAAAATGGTGTTGGACAAATGTTAAAACAGCCAACCAATTTGATTACACAAAAATTTAAGAGTCAGCAAATTATCTAGTGAAATGATGCATACAGAAATGTTAATTCAACAGCAACTGAAACCTTCCACGGTTCTCACCATCTAAAATGATCATTCTCAGCAAGAAAAGAGGGGCCTGAGCATATTGCCCTTGCTGAATAAATTATAGAATATTCTAGCTCTCACCTCCACTGTACCCTACATGCAGTGACATAAATAGCAGGGGCGGAGGGTGAGTTTAGAGGTGGGTTTGGGATGGAAGCTCTGAAACCATATTATACAGCCCTTTGCTCTGGGGGAGAGGCTCGTATGTCAGCCCATTCCCACCAAGTGCCTCTGTGCAGAATCTTTCTGTGTCAAAGCCTGATTTTACTGTCCTGTACACAAGCCCAAAGACACTCCCCCGTGTGCCAGCCACGCTCCGGCCTCAGCCCTGAGGAGCCCCTCGGCACACGCGCCCGGCCCAGGCGCTGTTTGATCCCTCCGGATCCCCGCTGGGTCAGACAGGAACACTGGAGAGGGAAAATGCAAGAGTTAAACAACTTAACTCTCTGGCTCTCGGGCCACAGGAGGGGGAGGGAGCAGGGAGGCAAAGCATCTGGCTTGCCTGCTTCCCCAACAGCCTGGCGGGAAGGCTGCTGTCAATTCCGCCTTCTGCCTTGTTGGAAGAAAGTAGAAGTGACAAGAGGCCCTCCAGGCAGGCAGCCAGGAACCAGAAATTCAATTGAGCCACCTTCTAAAACTGGACTTCTTTTGGAGACCCTTTCCCTGAAATTGTTTTGACTTAAAAAAAAAAGACTGTCATCGCGGTTCAGGGCCAATTCATCACCCCTGCTCTCTTGGCTCCCCTCCCTCCGCCAGAGCGGGATCTGCACAAAAGGATTTCCATTTTCTGGGCTGCTCTACAACCAGCCTCCCCCACAATAAATACAGACACATAAATATGCACACACACACACACACAAACACAACACTGTTATTTATAGGTACAGGCATTGCCACAGACAGAAGCACACACGGGTGTGTTCCTTTGCTGGATAACACGAGGGCTGGAAGTGCTATGGCAGCTGAATTCGCTCCACACTCGCAGCTCAGGAAGCAGAGTGTGGGCCATACGGTCTGTCCCCAGGGCTTAGACCAACTGGTTATTGGCTGGTGCTGTTGTTCCTCTAACAAGCCCCTGGATGTATCGCTGGGGCTGCAGAGAAATGCAGCAAGAAGAGCCTTTCCCTGTCAGCAGCAATCTGTCACTCCGGGATCGCACCCACCCCGAGCTGCACAACAGCTCCTGAGCCTCGTGTCGGGGTTAGCACAAAGGTCGGGCTGCAGGTAGGCTGGGGGGTCTTTATTCCTGGGAATGTGCAGCCAGCTTGAGGCACCGTCTGCCTGCTGCAGCAGGAATTCCAGCCTCACATATGCCCAGCTATAATTTCAAACGAGGGAGCATTTCCATTACAACCCCCTTTTTACTCCCCATGGATTTATACCTCAGCTATTCAGCTCCACTGAGGGCTGGACCTTCCTGACAGGCAGGGAGAAACTATTTTTCCTGTACGGCGTTTAAATCCAGCTCAGCCTCGCTGGGTTGTGAGATGGAGAAGGAAATTACGTATGCACACAAACACTTGCAGGCACACACAAAAAGCTCACACAAACACATGCCCACAGAGAGATCTCCTACAAAAAACCAGACAGGCCAATGCAAATAAGCTCGATTTTAAGAGTGAATTAATTTGACTCTATTATTCTAAATTATTAACAAGTTCCAGCAACCCTAGAACACAATAACCACACTTTCATCTGGGTTAAGTGGAAACAGAGAACGTGCACTGATATAGATGATATCAGTACGAATCTGTGACAGCAAAGTTGGAGGCAGAAACCTGACCCAGCCAGAGCCCCTCTCCTTGCAGCAGTGTGTTACCAGCCCCGCCTTGGAATATTCCAGTGCAATGAATCACCCTCCAGCAGCACCAGAACCCCCCACTCTCGGGCTGCCAGGTGAAACCTGACCTGCACGACACTGCAATCTGTTTATGACTTGCTCTGCCTTAGTAAGCCCATTTTGGTGGGGTTTTTTTAACTCTCTATCGATTCTACTTTGATGTTGTCCAATAAAGCACATTGACAGAAGCAATTTACGTTGGCCAGTGCCTCCAGTTCCAGGAAAGCCTTCCTGGCATATGAAGACAGGTTAATCACCTGGCAAATACCAGACATGTTACTCAGTTATCCCAGTTTACCAGGCTTGTTCCATCCATGTCCACGACTGAGATGAGGATCAACCTCCTGTTTCTCCCACTCCCAAGCAGAAATAGGGATGATTCTCTCCATGATCACTTCCCAACACCCCATAGAAACACTGGGAAATGTGACAAGGATTTTCCAAATCTTAAGCGGAAAATTCTGCAAGTGGCCACTGAAAGGAGTTGAGCATTTCCTGGTTTCTGATGGCACAGAAACCAATCCTGTGGCACCAGAGCTGGCACTGGTACCAACACTGCTCAAGGACGTGGAGATTATAAGATGCTCCTACTCTCATCCACTGCACAGGTGTGTAAATAAAATTGCTCCTGTGCCACAAAAATCTCAGTTAGGCAGGTAGGAATACGATGGATTTGTTCTGTCAGCTGGAGCTTCCCATGACACAGTATTCCCTTTTCCTTTCTGGTTTCACACCCTGACCTTCCCCCTGAGGCTGGGGGAGCACTAAGAGTATCATTCAGGGAAGATGTTTAGTAGATGTTTAGGTGGTTCCTAAGTGTAACCTAATAGTTTCCTTGCCTCTTGCTAAGGGAGGGCAGAGGAGGAGAGCTGGGAGCTGCAGGGATTGCCAAACTGAGCTCAGTTCAGCCACAGGGCAGTTTAGAGTTCCTGTTGCATTTTTCATCTAAGCACAGCAAATCCCCCACTAAGCACCAGCCCAGGCGGCCACAGCTCCTGGAATGCTAACTGGGTGAGCAGCAGGTACTGGAGAGGGCACACAGCCAGGGATAGGGGGAGCAGCTGGAGAGGGACCGTGTCCTTCCAGGGAGGCGATGCCACCTGTCAGCAGCACTGGGAGCAGGGCCCTGCTGCGGAGCGGCTCCGCTGGCATCCCACCATGCTGGATTCTCAGTCATCCGGAGCTTCCTGCAGTCACCAAGCACTGACAGAGCTTCACTTCTCACCAGCTGGAGCCCCAGGAATGGGAACTCTCCAGAGCAGCTCAGGAGCTTTTCCACAGGGAGGAGGATGAGGGGTGGCACTTGTGAGTGACAGAGCAAAGAAGGCCATCAGGCTCCTCCCGTGCCAACGAGTGCCTTGGGTGGTAAAATGCAGCTCAGCACAGAACATAAAGGAAATGTGGCCTCTAAACCCACCTGGATGTGCTCTCTCCATGTCAGACTCACGCTCCAGCTGCAAGAAGGGGGACAGTGCAGGGCAAGGCACATTAATTTGCCATCAGACCATGAGCACCTAACTCAGGGTTCTTCATTTACTGAAAGAAGGGCTGAAAAGCCTCCTGTTCCCTCCCAGAGAACCTTGATTAGCACCAAAAGGAGCAGGGTTTCCTCCCCCTCTGATCTCCCCAAGCTCCATGGGCAGGGACAATGCCATGCTCTTGTGCTCAGGGATGATGGACAGGCGTGTGGCTGGAGAGTGTGGCAGCCAGGCTGGAGCACAGGCGGAGAGCCAGGAAGAAGGAGAGGGGCTGCACCAGCCCTGGGGGAGGTGTGATGGACACAGGAGTCTGCACAGCCTCAGCCTGTGACCCCCCAGCACGTGCCTCCCTTCGGATCCACTGCCGTTCCCATATGGCAGTTTCCAAGTGATTGGACTGCTGGGGCCTGTCAGGACAAACACACGGCGCTCCCTGGCATTCCACCCAAGAGTTATGGAGCTGTCACTCGCCCAGGCTGTCTCCAAATAGTGCCAGCAGGCCTTGGTGCACTGCTTGCTTCTCACCTGATTGGCATTTTTGGATGCCGTTACTGAGAGGCATTTTTGGAGCTTCGGGACCTGCTGAGGAGAATGAGGCCAAATTCCCATCCTTTCTGCCTCCCCACTTCTGCCCTGCTTTCTCTTTTCTGGGAAGTTTTCCCATGCTAAGTATAGTTCCTAACAGGTGCATGACCAGAGGGGACTGTCAGGGACACAGCTGTCCCCACAGAGGCCAGGATCCATCTCCATCTGTCTCACTGGAGCCCTCCATGCTGCCGAGCCCAGCTCTTCGGACACAGGATGGGGGAGCAGCAGAGATGCAGACAGGCAGGAAATCCACATACACACACACAGGGAGGATGGTTATTCCAGGGAATGCCACAAACAAAGCCTCTGACATCAAACTAATGCATCCTTTGAGGCTTTAAAGACCCCTTGCCACACGCAGGCAGGCTGCCAGCTAACTCATCTCTCTTCCTTGCCATGCTAACAGCCTGATGCCAAGGTCAGGCTCTAAATGAAAGCTGACTGCTCTGTACTCCCCTGTGCCTCATTTGGGGATGCCACAAGACTTGTCAGAATCAGTGGCAGAAAATATCCGACTGGGGCCAAGGCCAAGATCTGAAGTGGCTCCCTCGCCCAGCTGCCAGTCCAGGCTCCCACCATCCCAGCCCCACACCAAGGCCCTTCCAGCTGGGAACTGGGGCTGGGGCTGCAGCTGAGGTAAGACAGTGACACAGGGAGCTGAGATCCCTGGAACACACCTCAAAGTGGACAGCGGACATCAGGAGGCACCTCCAGATGTGCACAGTGGTGGCAAGGTCCTAACTTTGTGGGGGACAGGTGCTGGGGTGATCCTCCTGGACACACAGTTGTCTCATCACTGTGTAGGGCTACAGAAATAGGAGAAATATGGATAAGCAACAACCCTGCTCACAAACTAAAGGTGCTTCCTACCCCTAAAGCATCCTGGAATAATTTCAGGCTGATCAGACATGAGGAAATAAGCATTTTGCAACACCCCACTGTGTGTTCCAGCAGGAACAGCCGATCTGGTTCACAAATCTGGGTCCCAGGATGTGGCTTAGCTTAATGGAAGGGTGATGAAAACCACCTGCAGGGAACAGAGTGGCACGGTGACATCACCACCACTGAAAGGACAAAGCAGGTTTCTGCAGTCACACTGTGCTCCACAGAACCTGCTCCACGCTGTGCTCCAGCCACAGATCACAGGTCTACACTCAGGGAACCCAAGGGCAGCATCTGAAGCTGCAGGAACTGAGCCACAACCAGCCCTCAAAACTCTGCCTGGGGCTCAGCAAAGTGGTGGGATGGGCTGGGTGAGATGGATGTGTACAAATCCTTGGCAGAGGGAAAATCCATTTTCTTTCTTCAGTTCTTTGTTAAAATGAATGTTCAAATGAAACCACACTGCTGGTAGCAATGTCTGCCCAGCAACACCCTCCTACAGAAGGACCCTGTATCCCGGGATTTGGGGCACTGCAGCTGCAGGGGCAGCTCTGTGGCCAGGGAGGTGGCACAAGGCAGTGACAGTGCCATGTGCACTGCCCCTCCTAAGGGGCTCAGCGGGGCTGTTGCATGTGATAGAAAGGTTTGGTATCACCTTAACCTGCTTCTTCAACTGCCTTCCCTTCTTAGGTCTCAATTTTCACCCCCTCCTCAAGGTTTTCAGACCTACATGTGATGACTTTCCTTTCCTCCTTTCACAACAACCCTTTTCACACAGAAGTGCTGACTGAAGCTTTTTGGGTCTCCAGAGACTCTTCCATCACCTCAGTGCTGCTGGGGCTGCCAGGTTGAGTTATCACAGGTCCTGCCCTCCCCTGCCATCAGTACCTGCTCACCAAGGCAGCCCCTGTCCAGCCCAGGCAGAGAAGGGCAACCCTGAGCTGCAGGAGCCTCCCACAATAAGGGAAGAGGCATCACAGGGAAGGAACAGGAAAACAGATAGACCTCCAGGCATCTCTGGATAGTCATAATGGAGCTCAGAAGGCCCCAGGAGGGAATGAGCCACGGGGAGTCACAAACTTTTCAGTCCACCTTGCACCAAGGAGCCTCCCACCAGGCACTGTCCCCACCCTGTGCCCAGCATCCCATGGCTCCTGTGCCACATAATCTGACAACTCTTCCTGTCCCAATCCAACTCCTTCCTGCCAGGTGGAGGGTCCCACTCCTGTCCTGCTCTCAAGACCTGTGTGACTGTGCCAGCCAATACTGTTAAGTCATCTTCCAACCAAAGTCCAGACTAAACCAGGCCAGAAGCAACACCCAGCCCTTGAGCAGCACTGCTGGAACATCTGCAGTATGATGCAATCCCCTGCCTGGCCAGACATGGGATTGTTAAAGGGTTTTACTGCCCTTCCATGTCCTCATCCAGCTGAGAAAAAGCTGAAAACCCCAAAACATGGTTCTCACTGTCTTTGTTAAGCCCAGATTCTGACTGCCTTGGCTCCAGAACTCCTGCCAGCACCCTGCAATGAGCATGGTCACACTCTGAACATGCCAGTGCCCAACAGGACCCGTCACCAAACACAGGAGCAGGGCCACCCAGCACCACAAACCCAGCAAAGGGATCTGAGCAGCCTGGGCCAAACCCCACCTTATCCCCCAAACAACAACCCAGCAGGGTCCAGCTGATTAATTAAGAATCTGTAGCAACATTGTCTGGATTGGGATTGGTCCTGGCAGTCCCAAAACACCCAAATTTACTGCAAAGCTTTCATAAACGGGGTATTGTTCAGTCCCAGCTCCTGGGGCCCTGTGTCTGCATGCAAAGTTCCACTTTTGCTACTGCAGAAATGGCATTCTCAGCTCTCACAGCTGAAGACTCTGAGAACGAGGCTCAAGAATTAAACCCTTCTAAACTAGAAGGATTTGAGGTCAATTTTGTGACCATCTTGGGCACTTCTGGCATTCTTTGTAGTTGGGAGAAAAGGGGCAGAATAGAGGGGGCTTGACCAGAGGACTGGGATAGCTCCCTCCTACACAGGGATTGCTGGAGGCAGAAGGGCTGGCAGAGAGGAGGCACAGGGAACAAAAGCAGACATTTGAGAGACACTTACAAATCAATTTCTAAGCCAAAATTTCCCTGCAGTCACGCCAGCACATCTCTGCAAACATACCTGGCCTCTGCACTGTGGGTTGAGGACAATTTAACCTGGAGTCTCAACAACAGGATTAAGCACTGGATCAGCAGAAAAATGGTTGCAGATCCTTATGATTGCTGTCGGAGAGTGATTGTTTCCCTGAGCACAGCGTGCAAGTGTCGGTGCCTTTGTGAGATTTAATGGCCCAATTATCCCGGGCTGTGTCACCTCCTCCCGTTGTGCATGCCCAGCCCTGCTCTCCTGCCTCCATTCCCCGCTCCCGTTTTGCCAGCAGGCAAACACACCTCTGCCACTCCTTCATGGGGAGTCCTCCACTCAACTTCTCCCATGCTCAGGGGTAGGGGCAGGGAGAAAAGGTGGTCTCTGGGGTGGGTATCTCACCCTAAAGATGGCTACTTGGGAGCAGGACTTCTTCCATGCGTGAAAATCTAAGTTTCTACTTAATTAGCAAAAATCTAACCAAAAATTCTCATTGGAGTTGAAGTCATGCCAAGCTCTCCTCCCAAACATCGCAGTGAGCCATCATCCTGGTCTCCAGCAGCTCCAGCCTCTGTCACACACCACTTGCTCAGCACCCCAGCAGGCTCCCCCCAGCATTCCCAGGATATCCAAGGCTGGGATGTCCAAGGAAAGGAGGACTGACAGGACACTGCCAGACAACCAAGTGCTTCCATCACCTGAGGCAGGTGTGAGGAGGTTACACCTGGCCATAGACCAACCACCCTCCAATTAGCCCCACAATCCCACTCTAAGGAATACCCTGCAGATGTTCTGTGAACAAAGAAACTTACCTTTGGCACATGGCTGCTTGTCGAGCCACACCTGAGCCAAAATCCAGCAGAGCCTTGGGAGTGGTCAGTGCTGCTCCTCCCCACCATAGCGGGGTAAGGCCTCAGGCAGAGTTAATCACAGAACCCCAGAAGGGTTTGGGTGTGAAGGGACCTTAAAGCCCATCTGGTCCCACCCCCTGCCATGGGCAGGGACACCTTCCACTATCCCAGGGTGCTCCAAGCCCCATCCAACCTGCCCTTGGACACTTAATTAGTTACAGAGCTCAGGAAGGGGCATGGACTGGGTGGGGTGGTGGGGAAGGGGCAAAGCTCCTCTTCTGCTCTCCTAAGGCAGCCTGTGGTAGGTCATCCAGGACTTATCCTGAACACCATCAGCTCCTCACTAGGACATCAAAAAGCAGTGTAACAACCATAATTAGAGAGTTTCACCACAGGATTGGACATTTATGTGCAAAAGAACAGCATCTGCAGTGATACCAGCACCAGTGACAGTGAGAGCAGCTCCTGACTGCTGCTGCCTGCCAGCTGGGGTCGGGGGGAATCTCCCCTCACAGGGAAGGACTGCACAATTATGGGCATTATGGGATTTTTATGCCTTCCTTCGAGGCATCCGGCTTGGCTTCTGCTGGAGACAGGATGCTGGGCTGGAAGGGCCATTGGTCTGTTCAGCTCAAACAGTTTTTATGTCCTAATACAAAATTAATGGTTCTCTCACTGTGACTCCATGTGGCAAAGCTGCCTGCTCCGACATTCCAACTGGCAGAGCAGAAGTGGGGCTGAAGAGTCATTTCAGACACCAGCACAGTCACCCTACTCTGTCTGGGGAGCAACATGTTGATGCTGGACCCTGCTGGGCTGCAGTGCTGAGCTCCTGTGCTCGAGGGATCTCTCATCCTCCTACACCAGGGATCCCAGATCCACAAATCTCTGATACAGGTGGGTTGCAGGCACCTGTGCCCTCTAAACCTGACTGTGCCAGCTCTTCAGCAGCCTCTCTTGCTGCCTGTCAGGTCAGGCAGGAACAGCTCTCTTAAAAACTGTTTCAGGACACACACAGAGGTTCTTTCTGATTGTATGGAACAACACCTCATCCATCACTGAGATAACCAGGCAGAGCCACTCATCCTCACTGGGTGACACCTTTTATCTACAAACACCTACTTTGACTCTCAACCAGCCTGTGAACCTATCAGGAGGTTTTTACCAAGCCAAGGGCCTGCTTTCCTGGCTCACATCCAGCATGGTGCTAGAGAGTGGAAGAACTGCTTGCTCCCACCAGGACTTTCTCAGGGTTTCTCTGAACAGTGACTGTGTCCCCCATGACTGGAGCAGGCTGGTTTTGTTGAGCTAATTATTTTGGTGTCCAAGTGGAAGCCAAGCTCTGCAGTTGCTGTGTGTGTGGCTGGCTTGTGGCTTGCCCTGAGGGAGTCCATGGCACTGCTGGGAATTCTCCCAGAGTCCTGACTCAGGCATTCTGCAAAACCACAGGGTCTGCTGCTTCCAGGTCTGTCTCTGCTCCTGGGGCCAGCAGAGGGATGGAAACGGCAGCATTTGACCTGCGGGACCCACACCAACGAGAGGTTTGAGCAGCAGTTGCCTACCCACAGTGCAGCTCCAGAAGCCAATTCCCTTTGTCTTTGTGTCCAGCTGTAAAACTGCAACAACTCCCACTATCCTCATCTTCCTACTTCCACCAGATCCTCTCGAACACCTCTCCACCCCACTGAAGGCTCCTCCCCTGCTCCATGCCACTGCCATTCCCAGCTGCCTCCCACTCTCTACTTGGCAATGCCCACAGCCCTTTCCCACACTCCCTGCCCACCCTGGGTCACCAGCTGGCTGGGGGAGAGCAGGTCCCGGGTTCCCAATCCAGGAGTGCCCACATGGCCTGGCTGGCCCTCACTGGGGCCTGCAGTGTGACACCAGACAGCTCTGCCCACTGGTCAGACTGGGCTGGAGTCAGTCAGTGTGCCCAAGAACAACTGGAGGAGAGCTGGGAATGACAGGCATCGTCACTGCATAGGCTGGGTTGCCTTAAAGGATGGGATCAACTCCCCCAAAGCGACTAACTGTGCACTATGACCCCATGGGGGAGCCTCCATCCTGACCCCAGCTGGCACACAGGTTATTTCACTGGGGAAAAGGACTGAAAAATCAGGACCTGACTCTGAAAAGGGGAACTTCTCTTGGTGGTCCTCAGACCTCAGTGACAAAGGGATGGCACAAAACGCTGAGGCAGCGAAGCAGAGCCCCTGAGCCCAGGCTGTGACACTGCCCAGTGCTGCAGCCCTGCCATGCCCCCTGTGCCCACAGCACTGTGCTGAACTCAGCCTTCACCCCGGCTCTGTCTAGGGGAACAACGTCCTTACTTCTACAGGGATGTTGACCAAATCATAAAGATGTAATGACATTGTCTGGGCTGACATGCTGATCGATGTTTTTCATGCAAAATTATGCTTTCTGAGACTAATAAATATTGATCCTTTTTGTTCCTGTGTAGCACTGCAATAAAGAGTGACTTAAATGTCTGCCAGCACAGTTTTCCAGCCCCCAGCTCCCTGGCAGCATCCGTTTGCATTTCCTGCTGACACTGGTGCCAGTGCCTGATCCCAAGGAGGGCACAGCACCTCTGTGAACATCCACATCCCTCTGTTTTTCTGCTCGTTGAATGGCACTTACGTTACAGTGGTTCATGGGAAGCAATAGGAAATAAATGGAATTGCAGGGAGTGCTGGGGAGGGGGAGCAGGGTCACGTCCTGGGCACATTTAGGATAATAAACAGGAGAAACTGGGCCAAGTGCAGAACAAATAGAGACCTTTACGGCTGCTTGGCAGGGGAATGGTGTAAGCTCCAATGGGCTGGGTCAGACGGCTTCAGACTCCTTAAATCAAAGCTCTGGAGCTCGGCAGCAAGTGCCTGGTGACAAGCTCTGCTGGGCACAAGGATCTATTCAGCCCTGCTGAACTGATCCATGTGGCAGCAGTCCTGCTCCACTTGCTCCTCTTCTGGAGATGGGTCAAGCAGGCCCTGCACTTCACACCCACTTGGCTCTCCCCTCCACAGCAGCGTGTCTGGCTACAGGGGCTCCGGCTGCTCCCACACACACAGGATGATCCCAGAGCGATGCCACAGCACCTCCTGGGTTGGGTTCCTGAGCATTCACAGGGCTCTGGGACCCTCTTGTCTCCAGGTCTCACTCCATCGCCTCTCCTCCTCCCATCACCCCCGCCACAGGAAGAGGAGCCTTTCCCTGTCTCCCAGGGGCGCAGAGAAGGAGCTGCACTGGAGAACATGAGGTGTGAACTCACATCTGGGACTGCAAAGGGATTGATGATGACAGGCGGAGGCCTGGCTTCAGTCACTGCTGCCTGGCAGCCAGGCAGTGATTGGATCTGTGCTCTACACATACTTTGGGAGCAGACTAAGGGATCCATCCATACCCATTGTGAGCAGAGGGGTTCAGCTGCAGCACTGAACCACAAAGAAGGAAGGGCCAAAGGTCCACAGCTCTGCACAATCTCAGGGAAATGTGTCCTGCTCCCCCTTCCCCATACAGACAGCTGAGTGCTGAGATAGCTTTTAAGGCAAAAAAACAACAAATAAATACACTGTCCCTGGACAAGAGAGCTTAAAGTATGATGGCATCTCCCCCAGACTGTGAATGGGTTCCCTGAAGAGCTCGCTCAGTCCTGAGACCCTCCCCTTCCCCACTCCCCTCCTGGGAAAATTCGAGAGGCAAAGGGCTGCTGCTCCAGCAGATTTGCAGGAGTGGGAGTTGAAGAATCAATGAAGCTCTGAAAGCCAGTGGGGAAAGTCATTCTGCACCTTCCTGACACCAGGAATAAATGATTCAGCGCAAAAGGAAAAAAAAAATACAACAACCCTCAAATGAGGCTGGAATTACCCACTGGAGAGATATTTCATCTTGAGGAATTGTGTTTGCTGCAGTGTTCATCTCACTGAGCCACAGCAAGGCTTTAATATCCAGCAAAAGGTCAAACCTAAATGGGAGTTGGTAGAGCCTGCTGGAGCTCTGACGCCAGACGGCTGCACACACACATGAGCTCCCAGCCCCTCACACGGAGCAGCCACACCAAGCCATGGCCTCAAACAGGCAGGGCAACTGAGCTGGACCACAGAGGAACATCTCCCTTCCCAGTGGGATCCCAGACACAGCTCAGCCCAACAACATCCTGAGCCCACTCCCTCTGGACTGGGTACAAAAGGAACAGACCAGCCTTGGGTGTCTTGAGCAGGGTGAACTTGGGGAGAATGCTGGGAGCTTCCAGATTTTCCACTCAAGGAATCTAACTGATGGTAAAGGAAGGTGGGATTTCAAGACCCCTGAGGGGTGCAGGGGGCAGCTGTCAGCTCCTCCTCAGCTGGAACATCAGTGCTCGAGGGATGTGAGAGACTCTGCCAGTGCCCTGCTCCTGACTTGGTCTGAGCCCAGGGTGGTCTGGGGGCTGTGGCAGCTCCCTCCTCATTCCCATCAGCTCTCCATGGACAGACGGTTCTTCCCAATTTTCCCACTTCTGCCTTGGTACTGCTGCTGTCTCACTCACACACAGATCTGCTCAGCCTCTCCTTGGGTAATTCCTAGTCCTTCCCTTGGACTCAGCTCTGCCCTCCAGGAGTCCAGCATCCCTCTTCCAGGCCGTAGCAGGATTCCAGGGTGAATGATGAATTAGGCAGACAGGAGGTGAGGGAAGGCAGAGGTTCCCAGGCAGCTTTCCCCCTACTCTTCACCATGACAAAGGTGAGAGCCCAAGAGAAGCAAGGAGTGAACTGAGCCCTTCCTGTAACATCCATCACCCTCCCAGGAGGGAACAGGGCAGGTCAGTGAGCTGAGCTGGGCAGAGGGGGATGTTACCTAAAGCAGAGCTGAAAATCTGCTTAATCTTCGGGGTTTAGAGCAAAACTAGTCCCAAGCTACAAGCAAACTCCAGACCCTGCAATGAAACAGAAAGATTTGGGAGCCAGCAACCCTCCAGACAGCCTTGAGCCTTCCACCTGCCCCCTCAGTCATCTGACACAGCCAGAGCTCTCCTGCCTTCCTGTTCAAGACCAGTCAATGCACCTCCATCCTGCCTGGCAATGCCAGCTGTCCTTTCAGCCCTTCCCAATGAACAAGCTGCCATCCACGATGGGCACCACGCTGGTTCCTGTGCCAGTGTGGATGAACATCTGCTGGGGAATCACCTGAAACTACCACTCTTGTTTTCACTGTGACTCAAGCCAGATTTCCCAAGGTACAGAGAGATTAAATTTCTCTAAGGTTAACACAAGATAATTTTTTGTTCAAGTATTTACAGTTAAAGCTCACCAGAAAATCAACAGGACTCTGCTGGACAACTATCCACATCCCCCAAAGGCAAATAGGGTTTTTACATGGTATTTCAAGCATCCAGAGACAGCCAGAATTCAGCCCTCAAGAGTGATCCTGGCCCAGGCTGGGTCTGTGCCATACATCCATGGCTCTGAGGGAAGTAGGAAGAACTTGCTGTCCTTTTCTTCCTAATACTGGTGGCCATGTGGACATGGCCAGAGAGGATCACCAGCCCCTCACATGGTCACACTTACAGAGGAGGTGGAGACCATCTCTGAGCTGCACCCAGCAGCCACATACTTGGGAAGCCAGCACTGTGGAAAATGGGGTCAGGTTGCTTCTCCTCGTGTTTGGCTTTGTGGGGCTGTTTGTGTCTCCTGGATGCAAGACCTTCCTGGCAACAGTCTGGAGCTGTCATTTGGATATCTTGTCTTTTCTGTCCAGGATGTTTAAATTCAAGCCTCAAACTTGTGGTTGGCAGGGAACAGGGGCAAACAAACAGCCAAACACTGTGCTGTCAGTCCCTGACAGCCTGGCCTGCAACAGTTATCCCTCCTGTCCATGAGGAATGTCTGAGTACAGAGGCAGTGGCTGGAGGGCCTGTCACAGATTGAAGCTGCTCAGGCTTAAGTACAAGAGAAAATGTTAAAAAGCCCAACAGCCAATAAGTGTATTGAAACATTTGGGCTTTGCTCCCTCCTCTAAGGGTCTGTTGTTTCCCTAGCAGAGGGAAGGCTGAACTCACCCACAGCTGCACTGAACATCTGGGGACTTGAGGAACATCCCCTGACTGTTTCCAAACCTTTCTGTTTGCTGCTCCCCCACCCTAGCCCTATTTTTGGCATGCCAACCTGCATTTCAGGCTCCCCTCACCCACTGCTGCCACTGTTCCTGTGTGCAGTGTGTGCCCCTGAGCCTGAATGGCTTTCTGGGAGCTCTGTACTGCTCAAGTTCGACAGAGCTGCTGTGCAGGTGCAGAAGCTCAGGTGGAAACCGCTCTCTCCTCTCTCTGCTCCTTTCCAAAGGTGAAGGGGTTAGAGGGGAGCTCACCTGCTGCTGCTGAGCACAGGCTGGGTCCCTGTGTGAGGAGCTCTGAAGGGAGCACAGACATCCTCAGATGTTACTCCCATGGCATGAGTTGGCTTTACAGCCCCCTTTCCCTGGGTGGACAATCAGCTTCTCCAGGGAGTCAATGACTTTCTGAGGCTTTTCAAACAGGCACTGGGATGAAGCTCCCACTTTTGAAGGGTTCTCATCTATCCCAGTGCCCTGGGGCTTTCTGCCACATCCACTCTGCTCTCTCACACCAGCTCGTCCTGCAATGCCATCCCATGCCAGCTTCCCTCTCTGCTGGATGCAGAAACACTTCCCTGCAGCCACGGTGTTTCTGTATGATCCCCTAGAACCACCAAGCTCACAGGGAATGCAGGGGTGTACACAACTCCTTCCTCTGGGCTGTCACTGTCATCCCCTCCGACAACACAAGCCCCAGCCCTGCAGCTGGCAGGTCAGCATTCCCTGTGCTGCTGAACAAGGAAACACAGAGGGAATGCAGACAATATCCTAAACAAATCCGCTGTTTACAGAGTCCCCTGTAAACTGTTTACATTGCTGGGCAGAAACCATGGAGGAACAGCAGCTGGAGCTGTTCTTCCCAGTGGGAAGAACTCCACTCCTGTTTGCTCCACTCCAGTGGGAGGGAGTGGAGCTGACGCACGGCTGGAAAGGCTGCAAACACATGAGAGGAAAGAAGAGGCAGCAAAATCCCAGGACATCCCACTCCCCCAGCCTGCCAGGACCTCTGGCTACCCCAGTACCGTCTCCTGGAGTAGGGACGTGGCATGTCCCTGAGGGATGAGGTGGCAAGGACAGCCAGCCTCGGGCTGCTGAGCAGTGCCTGGCTGGTGAGGCTGCTCCCAGAGGGAGCAGCTCTGGAGGGGCCAGCTCTGGCCCTCCCTGGCTCTGGGACACATGAAGTGCCTTGTGACTCTCGCCCCTCGGAGCCGCCGTGTGTGGTGCCAGAGGCCACTGCTGCATCAGATACATGGATAAAAATGGGGCCTCAGAAATACCAGCAAGAACATTTTGAAGTGCTGGCATAAAATAAAAGCCTCAGTGTGCCTCTAATCTGCCCTGTTTCCTGTCCATGGAAAGCTCTTTGAAGTGCCTGTGCACAGGGCAGTGCTGGAGCACCCGTGGCCCAGCTGACCAGGGCCATGTGGGGCTGCAGACACAGCGTGACTGCCCGAGCCGTGGGGCTGAGACTGAGACGGGCAGGAGAGCCCTGGGGGGAAGGCACGGAGGGGTTAAACCCAAAACACACCCTGGTTCAGTCCCCTTCACACTGAAGGCTCGTTTTGTTGCTTGAATAGCTGAACAGGAGGTGAGAAAACAAGGCCTCCACTCAAGGAAAGTGCTAAGTGCTCTGAGCCCAGAAGTAGCATGAAATGGGGTATGTGGGGATGGGCAGGAACAGCAGGGACAGGGAAAACATCCTCCCTGGCATGGCAACTCTGGCCTGCTGGTTGGAAAAGAACAGGTACAGTGATTAAAATGCAAAAATGAAAGCAGGCAAACTCAGTTGCCCAGAGCAGCTGTGGGTGTTCCACCCCTCGAAGTGTCCAAGCAAGGTTTGATGGGGCTTGGAGCAATCTGGGACAGTGGAAGGTGTCCCTGCCCATGGCAGGGAGTGGAACAAGATGACCTCTAAGGTCCCTTTCAACCCAAACCATTCCATGGTTCTATGAATACAGGTATAAAGATTTTTTTTAAAAAACAAAGTGGTTAAAATCACCCATCTGGTGTCCAAGGGCAGGCAGGGACACCACAGCGCTCCATCAGCGAGGGGGAAGGGAAGGTCATCCACATGTACTCCCAAATGTAGAAGGATTCCACTCTCAGCACCAGTCCTGCCTTCGCTCTCCATCCAGTCAGTCTTCCAGGGCCCAGCTGTATCCCTTTCCTGACCAGGAGGAGGATGGAGGGGTCACCCAGCAGAGCCAAAGATCCCAACCAGCAGGAATATCCACTCCTAGGCTGAGCTAGAATAAATAAAACAGGAGAAAAAAACCCAAACTCTGTCAAGGCAAGCTGTAACAGAAGATCATCAGGTTCCTTTGCTGGAGTAAAATTCAGATATAAAAACATTTTTCAGAGCAAACCCCAAAGAAAATTTGTCTAGTTTGGCTTTCACAAGCTTTTGTGGACATACAAAAATGTCAGCCAGCTAAAATTGTGAATGAGAAGGCTCTCCAAAACAAAAACTTGAGCCATTTTGGTTTAAAATAAGTCAGAAAGGACTGAAGCTGTAATCCCGTATGAGTTCTGGGTGGATTTCCTTGGCTGAAAATGACTTTCAGAGTTTGCCTTGAACTGCAGATATTTTTGCTTGACCCCACATGGCTCAGGCCCAGTGACAGGGACCTTCAGATTCCATGGGGATATCCCAGTGCTCCCCAAGCCTTGAGAAACCCACTGGGGAAGGCACAGCTTGGAATAGGTGCTAGGATTTTTTTGTGACTGAGCAGCATTTCCCACTTCAATTTTAATTCTTGGTACTGTGGATCACTTCTCTTCACACAACCAGCCACTTCAGAGCACAGGCAGGTGGAAGATTCCTCCATGCAACATCTCTGGTGTGAGCAGTTTGCCCAAAGATCCCACGGGCAAAGGCAGAGGGACAGCTCAGCAAATTCATCTCCTACAAATTCTGTCACTCCTGATGTGACAAACTGGTCAGCCCATGTGTCCTGCTAAGGGCACAGGGCTCTGATTCAGCTGAGCATCTCCTCCCTACCTGTTCACAGGGGTTTTATTACTAAAAACCACTAAAATCCAGTCAAAATGACCAGGAATTAATCCACACACGTTCCCAGCATGAAGATCCAGTCCCACGTGTTTGGCAATGTCCCAGAGCCACCCACTGGAATGCTGTCACAGACGTACCTGGAGCAGCCCTACACTCCTCTCACAGCTTCCAGGGACAGGCCCATCCCTTCCTGATTCAGAGAGGGCTGGGATATGGTCTGTGCCAGTGAGAGCTGGGGAAAGGCTTCTCAGCAGAGCTGAGAGGTGGCACTGGCTGGTCTGGGGTGAGGGTCAGTGCCCCCCGTGCTTGCCCAAGGTCAGGGAGGGGTGGGAGCTGCCCTCACCCCCACATCTCACCAAGTGTCTGTCTAGACAATCCTCCCCACTGGGACTCCGAGGGCCCTTCCACGCACAGAAGTATTCAGGAATTCTGGCAATTAATTCCCTGTCATCCCCAAATAGCACTGCTGTGTGGAGGAGTGCCACAGATCAGCAATTACGGGGCAGAGGCAGAGGGGAAGGCAGGCACTGCAGGTCACACCTGCGCTGCTCCAGAGCTGCTCTGGCAGAAAGCCCTTACCAAGCTCCAGAGGGAACGGCACCTCCCAAGTCAAACCCAAGTAATAAGATGGTCTTGTAGGGGGAAAGATTAATCATTATTGGCAGCCAAGAATGTGCAAGTCTGACAAAAGCCAAAGGTTTTTTTATTACAGTCCAACTGCAGCTGGGAAGACAATGTTAGCTAAGAATCATTAAACCTATTGCAAGAATAAGTTTTCTTTGAACCAAACCATAAAATGGGAGTAAAATCCTCTTAAGCCAGCAGCAGCTCCTAATGGAACAGACATTATTATTTTTTGCAAGCCAAAAATAAATAAAAAAATTGTTTTAGATTATTAAGTGAATAGATTAGGCTCCAAAATGGAAAATATTTACTTGAGCAAAACCTGCTTAATTTAATACCTACCTCAATTAATTTTTAAGTTTGGGATTATAATTGAATGGAGTAACAACATTTCCTGCCTGTACAAACAGGGATTTGTGAACCCTGTTTGCCCAGAATTCAGGCAGGAGGAGAAGTATCTAGGAAAACTCTGCCTTGCTAACCCCCAGGTAACACCAGTGCTGCTGCACGTGCCAGGCATGAGTCTGGCAGCTCCTGCAGGCCTGGAAGGTGAAGCCAAGGTCCCTTCTCACAGGCGGTCATTAAATCTGGAATGTCTGACCAGGAGGTCACTCTGATATTATCAAATACGAAAAATATTACAGAAAAATGGAAGTAATTTCTTTCTGCAGTTTGATTCAGTCCCTGCTTTCAGGGCAAGCTTGGTGTACTCCCCCAGTGCTTTTCCCTCACTTCCAGAGAGCAGGACATGCAGGAAGGGAGTGCAACTCCAAGCACTCACACCGGCTCTGTACGCCCAGGTGGGATAACACACCTGCTCGATCCCTTCTCTGGGGCAGGCAGTGCAAGGAGGGAGCTGTGTCCTGTGCTCAGGGAGCTTTGCCCACAGCCAGACACTCCTCTGTGCTTTGGACAGTGTGTCTTCCACAGCCCTCACCAGCTGCACTCCCGTCCCCCTCTCCAGAGGGGATCCTTGGATGCTCAGACCTTGCAGGCCTCTAATAAGTTACCTGATCCAGATGTGGCCTCTGCACAGTGGATATTTTGCATCAGCAAGTCAAGGAAGTGGACTCTGCCCCTCTGTCCCCTCAGGTGAGGCCCCACCTGCAGAGCTGCCCCAGCCCTGGGGAACAACAGCACAAGGATGTGGAGCTGCTGGAGAGAGTCCAGAGGAGGCCCCGGAGCTGCTCCAGGGCTGGAGCCCCTCTGGGCTGGAGCCAGGCTGGGAGAGCTGGGGGGGCTCACCTGGAGAAGAGAAGGCAACAGGGACACCTGAGAGCCCCTTCCAGAGCCTAAAGGGGCTCCAGGAGAGGGACCTGGGACAAGGGATGGAGGGACAGGACAAGGGGGAATGGCTTCTCACTGCCAGAGGGCAGAGTGAGATGGGATATTGGGAAGGAATTGTTGGGTGTGAGGGTGGGCAGGCCCTGGCAGAGGTTGGGCAGAGAAGCTGTGACTGCCCCATCCCTGGAAGTGTCCAAGGCCAGGCTGGACAGGGCTTGGAGCAACCTGGGATAGTGGAAGGTGTCCCTGCCCATGGCAGGGGGTGGAACCATACCTTTCAACCCAACCCATTCTATGACTTTATGATTTGAACCACTGAACACTGTCAGTGTCTGTAGAACTCACCACTGCCCAACGGCTGGAAATCCCCACCACTGCACTGTCCTCCCCTTTGATTATTTTTTTTCCCTGAAAACCCCTCCTCAGGGCTGAACTAACACATCCACTCAACACAGTGAAATGCCCAGAACAGCTATAAACCATCGCTCACTATCCCCATCACCTGCACGACACATGGTTTTCCTACAGACAAGGCTTCCTGGAGCAGTTCCACACCCCACTGGCACAGGGCTGTCCCACCATCAGGGTCCAGCCTGGGAAGTACAGCCTGGCCAGTGGCTTGCAGCTGGCAGCCAACTGTGACATCCTGCTCCTGGAAGCACACACTGGGAAGAGGAGAAACATTTGATTACAAACCTTCCTGCCTGGAAGCATTTCTGCTCCTGGCTCAAGCAGCTCAAACTCAGCACCCAGAGTGTACACTTGAGTGTATTTCTGATGTCTTCTGGGGAGGAAGATGAGAAAGCACAAGGGTTTAACAGACATAGACCTTGCTGGCACATCAAAGCTCTGCTGCTTTTGTTTTCCAGACAGGGACCTTGTTGCTAAGTGCTGGTGAGCGCTGCAGGCTGGTCCAGGCTCTCCACACAAATTACTGGTGCAGGTCTGGTTGTATGTTGAGAGAACTCAGTGGGGACAAAAGTGAGAGAGATGTGGATTCAATATTAAAATCTCAAAGTAAAAATGTGGAAAGTCAGATAACAGCAACACAGAAAGTGAGGGGTATTTTAGACCCAAACAGCACTTAAATCCAGGTAAGAAACAGGTAGTCTGCAGCCACACAGAATCATGGGGTCCATCAGAAATAATCACAAGTTAATCAAGAGCTGGGAGCAAGTAGAGTCCAGAGCTCATCAGGAAACAACATGTCACAGGATTATGGGCAAACCTTACAGGGTAGCTGTGATTCTGAAGGCCTCAGAGTCAAATTGTGATCAAAGAGCAACGCAGGCACCAGAGGAAACAGCATGGAACCCAGAATTCTATTCCTACAGGCAAACAGAAGTGAGTGACAGCACAGCAGATCCTTCCCAAATCACCCCCCAGGTCCCAGGAGCAATAGATGGAGGGCTGCTCACGTGACACTGACTGACACGCTGCAAGACTGTCTGTGGGAAAGGAACGAGAGGGGTAATTTTATTGTCATGTACTGCAGGGGGGTGTAAGTAAAATCACAGCATGAGAAAATGACAGTGTATCTGTCTGAGGTCATTTGCATGCCTGGATAATCTGTGGGAGGAGAGCCAGAGTTGCTGTGTTTGACAGAGACAGCACAACAATGTGCCTGGGAATCGGAAGATTTGCAAGGCCTGAAACCAATCTGGTGTTTGCTGCTCCCAGAAACCAGGATGACCAGACTTAATAATTTAGGCTTTCAATGATTACACTTTCCTCCCTCATTATGGGCTGTACAATGGTCTCCTCTTGCTGAGCACGCTGTGGGGATGGCACAGAGGGACACCCATGCTCAGAAGGATGTGCACATCCCAAGGACGTGCTCAGGGGACACAAAGGGACCCTTCAGTGCTCCGTGCAGGTGACGGAGCACAGACAGGCATGAGAGCAGCTGCTGTGGGAAGGCAGTGAAGCCCAGGAGTTTTCAGGAGGGATCTGGAAGAAGGAGAAAAGGCTTTGTTGGTGTTTCCAGGTTGCTCCTCTGCTGCAGAGGGAGTAACCCAGGAGAAAAATGTGGTGGCATGTTGGAACTGGCATGGCTGGCAGGACAACTCGGTACCTCTGCAGTGGGAAATGCAGCTGCTGGTTGGATGGAGCACGGCCAGGAGAACAGCCCGTCTGCAGAAGGCACAGGCACTTCAAGGCTCGTGTGAGGGAGATGAGGGCAGGATCAGTGAGACAGGCTCCGCGTGACCCTGTAACACTGCACTGCCAGAGGCTCCCAGGAAAATCCCAATGATAAGGTGTGTGTCCTCTGCACGGGACTGATAAGTGTGGCAGAAATCTGATTGCTCTGAAAACCTGGGCATCCCAAAGGGATTTCAGCTGGGAGCACAGGAAGGAGAAGTTGGGTTTTAGAGATAACCTTTGGGCAGAACCATCTCGCTTTCAGCAGAGCCCAGATATGGGTATTTAGAGACAGGTCAAATCAAGGAGGACTGAGAGGGAAGACTGGATGGTAGGAGAGAGACATAAAGAAAGGAGCAGGGAAGAGCAAGCACAAGGAGATTTAAAACTCCTGAGCTGAAGGCAGTAGGTAGGTGTCTCTGAAGGGCTGTCAGAAAGCAGTCTGTGAATTAATGTGGACAGTGCAGGATGAGCTAGGAGGAAAGTGATTGCTCTGTGAGTCATCAGCAGGAGACTAAATATGCAAAATTTGTAAATAAGGTCACCCCGAGAGGGAATGCTGAGGAGGACAAGAGGAGGGCTGGGCAAACGGCCAAGGATGGAGCAGGTGAAGCAGCTGACAGTACCTGAGGATTGTGGAGCAGGACAGGCACAGCCTCATCAAGGGCAGGGGCAACCCTGTTCTGCTTGATGAGCAGAGGGGAACAACACACCTCCAACCCCACCAACAGCACCGCCAAACCCAGAGAGAAAGCACAACACCTTGTCAGTAGCCAAAGGCTGGAAAAGACAATCGCACAGCCGTAGCTGGCAGGGAGTTGTGTGGGAGGCTGAGCCTACCCAGCGTTACTCAGCTGCTTCCCAGGTTCTGGAAGAGCCAGAGCTCGTGTTTGTCATTGCTGGGGCAGGAGCAGTGGGATCCTGAAGGCCCCAATTGACCCCAGGCTCCAAAGCCAGCTGGCCAGACGCCACGGCCTGAGCTCACCGTTACCTGGAGCTGGCTGGGAAGCAGAAGGCAGCACGCAGGGAATGGCCAGGTTACCTTGTCACTGGCAATGGCCTCTCATTTGTCAGGGAGGGATTCAGGCAATTTACTGAGGGATGGGGGTTTGCAGGTGTTAGGCAGCCAACCTGAGAGCTCAAGCAACAAAGAAATCCTGAAAAAAAGAGGATCCATTTCTAGGCAGAGAAGCTCTTAGCAAGCCCCAGGCAGAGTGAGGGCAAGGGGGCTGGGAATGGACCAGTGGGACAATGGTCACAAAACAAAAGGGCTGCATTAAAGGACCTACTCTGGCACTTAAACCAGGTTTAACCAACTTTGCTGCTGCCTAATCTGAGGTTAATAATGAGCCAGATGTCTTACAACCTGGAAATTCCTGGCCAAGTCAGTGGAGAAAAGCAAGTGAGGCACTTAACCCTTACATAAGTGGTCCAAACGTTGTTCTGTTTCTGTCTGAGAGTGCACAGCACAGCCAAACTGCTCTTAGGTTTGAAGTACACAAACCCTGCTGGCAGCAAGACACACAGCCCTGGTGTGGTGGTGTGCTGTGCTGAGCAGCCTTAACATCTCTGTCTGGCACAAGCGCCAGAGCAAAGCTCAGTGAGCTGGTCCCAGGGGTGAGTGGCAGAGGATATCCCAAAGCCAGACTCCATGAAATGCAGAGTTGGCCAGGACAAGGCAGCCTGGTCTCCACAGGCTGCTGCTTACCTGTCCTGGCAGTTCAGACATTTTATACACAGCTTCATTTACAAGGAAATCCAGTCTGCAAAGCACAGCTTAGTCCAAATTCCCACTACAAGACTTCATCAGATCACTCCGGGCTCCAAGACCACTGTCTCCATTCAGTAATAGCCATTATCCCCAGGCTGTGTGTGTGCTTATGTTACCCTTCCATTTTCCCTTCAGATATGACAAGCAATTCCTAGAAAATATGTTACAAGCTCCTCTGCTCTGGAGTTCTGCCACCTCTGATTGCACTCATTTGAGCCAAGGATGTTGTTCCAAAGTAAATCAATAAACAAGGCTTAAAAGGGTCCTACAGACACAGACTGGGGGCAGCACCACAGCTCCCATTTGGGCACAGGGAATGGCCCCTGGGAGCCTCCCAAGAAGCTGACAAGACTGTACCTCCTCAAGCAGCTCCTCTAAGGTCAATCATAATGCAGCCCATGAGCACAGTAGGGACTGCTGGCTAAACTTCCCCAGGGAACAGCTGAGATGTGAGTTATTCATCACCAGGAGCTGTCCTGCCCTCCAAGATCAATGGATCAGGCAGACAGGGTGAGGAAACCACCAGAGAAACCCAGCACAAAGCCTGCTTGGATGCACTCCCAGCAGGATTTACAGAGCACATTAACTCCACTGGTTGAGTTACTTGGATTTGGGTGGTTTTTAAGTTCAGAATCTCCAAAGGCTGTGTAGACACAACGCTGACAGCTCAGCCTGAGAGGAGGAGTGCTGTGAGAACATCCCCTCACTCTGCCACCAAACAACTGCTGGGTTTTTACCTGGCTGCATCTTCAGCTGAGGTCTCCATTACCTGTGTGCTGATGGTTGTACTGGTGTGTCTGCCTCGGGCTGACTCAGGACATCTGCCTGCTGTTCTCAGCTCTGCTGCTTTCTCTCAATGTAAAATAAAATATATCATTCAGGGTGGCAGTGATCTCTTATTTTGGTTTTCCTCATGGTCTCTGTTTAGTGCCTCGTGCTCTGCTTCCAAATCCAGCACTGTGTGTGCAGAGCCTGATTAGGGGAATTCACACCACCAAAATACACATCCTATGTGCTCTTCACAAGCAGTTACACACAGCTCTGGAAGAGCCTCCCACACAACACACTGGCATGGTGAAGCTCCTACTACAGACACGTGGGACAAGCAGTGCCACATCTCCTGCACAACAGGCTTGCTCAGCCCCGCAGCACTGAGGGACCTTGCTTAAGGAAACATTTTCTTGGGAATCACAGTGAGATCCCACAAGCTGCTGCTCTTTTTGGTGGGGTCTGTGCTCGTTTGCAGAGTTATTACTCCTCTCCTGTAAGGCTGGAGGCCCTGTTTGATACCACAGAGAAGCTTTCACAGAATCACAGAATCATAGAATGGATTGGGTTGGAAAAGACCTCCCAGATCATCAAGTCCAACCCTTGGGCCAACTCCACTCCCTTTACCACATCATGGAACTCAGTGCCACGGCCAAGCTCACGTTAAAAACCTCCAGGGATGGGGAATCCACCCCCTCTCTGGGCAGCCCATTCCAATGCCTGAGCACTCTCTCTGCAAAGAAGTTTTTTCTCATCTCCAACTTCAATTTCCCCTGGCAGAGCTTGAGCCTGTGCCCCCTTGTCCTATTGCTGAGTGCCTGGGAAAAGAGACCAACCCCCATCTGGCCAGAACTTCCCTTCAGATAGTTCTAGACAGTGACGAGCTATCCCAGCCTGCAAAGAAGGTTCCTCTGAGCTGCACTGAGGAACACAACTGCCAGAGGCCATTCCCATGACATTCCCATGTGCTCAGATCCTCCCTGGGCAGCACCAGGGAACTGAGCTGCACACACCCTGTGGTGCCTTGGTTTCTCTCTGTGCCTTCAGCACAGGCTGCCCTGCCCCTCACTCAGGCAAACTCCAAATTCAAAAGGCAAAATTCTTCCTAGGGTCCATGCAAAGCAGCTCCTTCTCCCTGTACATCCTTGTGGAGCAAGGGGAGCCCGCCCACCCTGCCCAGGATTGCAGAGCCCATCACGTGGCCCCAGTGCCACACCTTCTACCAGAGCCCCTTCTCATGCTGGGGACCATCCCCTGCTCTGGGTGCCTGCAGCACTGAGAACCTCTAGAGGTGCTGACCCACGGGGTAATCAATGAACACAAGTGATCACTTCTATTATCTGAAACTCGAAGGCAAGTCCACTCAAGTCAGAGCTGGAGCTGCACTCGCCCAGGGCACAGCCACATCTGGGGCTCCAGACCTTTGTGCACTCGCTCTCCCCGGCTGCTCAGGGAGGCAGGTGGTGTCGTTCCTAGAAGGTGAATAAATTATTATTGCAAATTACTCTGATGAAGTGGCTTTTATTAGAAAGCCAGACACAAAGGGAGCCTGCTGATTGGCTACCGGTGATGTCATACCCAGCACAGCACTCAAATGCAAAGATGCGAATTTTCTCGTCTGGATTTTGTGTATAATTTTCATTTTCTCCTGGCAATAAAGACTCACCAGCAGAGTCTTTCACCCTGGGAGGGTGGAGGGGGGGTCTGTACTGCTCAAGTGACTGATGAAAGCAAAGTGGCCTTTGTTCCTCTGTCTCGCAGGGAACCCCAGGCTAACAGTTTGCACCCACAAAGGCACTGTGGTTTATTGTTCTACTACAAACCCACCGCTCCATTTTCTTAGGTGGGTAGCAGAGGAATTGGCAGTTTTTTGGCTTGCATATACCTAAAATCATTCTGATCACAGAGATTTTGCTCTTTTACAAGCTGAAGCTTAAAGTGCAGATAAAGTAACAGGCTGGGTATCATTCTGATCCTCAGCAAAAGGCAAGAACAAGGCTTTAGAAACAACCAGGCAGCAAAATCCAACTAATTATTTATTCTCCAAGTTTCACATCGTGTTTTTTCCTCCCTGCAAAGCCACTGTGAATTCTCAGTGAGGTCTGTTGGAGGGGCAGACTCAGTGCTCAGCACACTGCATGCTTTAATTTCTGTTCCCTAACTGAATGTCCTATCACACTAACAAAACTTGCCGAGCAAATGTTCCAGCTGTAACGATTCCTGGATGCAACAGGCACGCAGGTACAGCTCAGACAGTGGCACCCTGTGTGGACAGCAGGCACAGAAGTATCCCTTGCCTCACTGAACTGGAATGAACTCCCAAATCCAGGCAGCCACGTGAAGGCTGTGGTGAGCTCTGCAGCTCCCTCAGCCAACGCAGCCGCAGTTCCAGGCTCCAGCCCTGCCGGACCTGGACACAGAGAGTGGAAGGTTTTCCACACCTCCCTCCCTTTATGTGCCGCCGAGGTGTCAGTTTTGCCGGGAAGGCCAAGCACAACATTTCCAGGCCTGGGAACAGGCTCCTGCTTGTGCCGTGCAAACACTGGGCTCTCCTCCAGCAGACCCAGCACAAATCCCGAGCTGACCCACAGCACTTGCCTATTCCCCTTTGATTACAGCTCTGAAGCTATTTGTCCTACAAGGGCAGAAAACAAAACACATCTATCACTTGGAAGATGTCCTGGAAACCCCCAGATAGTTGCACTGATGAAATTGGACACTGATGCTGCTGGAGAGCTCAAACATAGTTAGATTTGCTGTTCCCAGTCCTGAGGTCACGACTCCCTGCAACATCATCAGCTCCACTTTATTCCAGGTGGCTTGAAGTTGGAAATCATTCTCCCTTATCACCCGAAGATTTGCTGAGCTGCCTGCCCTCTGAGGATAACAGCAGCTGCCCTCAGACTGCTGGATGCTGGATCTGAGGCTTTTGAAGTCCTGAGGGCGAAGGTGCAAGAACAGCCATCCGGGAAGGAGAGTGCCTGACTGCGAATCAGAGCTAAAAGAGAACGTGAAGGCAGCAATCCTAGGAGAGGATGCTGGCTGAGACACACGGCCAGCATCAGCAAAAAGGGCTCTCAGGTTTAAGACCTGGAACAGATTCAAATCACCCCTTTTAGATGTGACCTCCTTTCCTGTCTGAGGGAGACAGCAGAGAGGAGAGGGAGCCATGAATGTTGGATCCAGTCCCTGCTTTGCCAATGTGTGGCTTGGCTCTGCATCCCTCTTTGCTTTTACCACTCCATGGGAGAAGAGGGGGTTATTAAAAGCATCGGAAGAACCTCAAGTGAAACAGTTCTATTGTTTTTTAAGAGCTTTGTTATACATCTCTGGAGCTCTGGCTTGGACCACCACAGACCAGCAGCAGGAAACTCAAAATAGCCTTTGGATATTGAATTACTGTTCAGAACCGTATCAAATTCCAAAATTGCAACTACTGGCCAATAAAAAAAGCCTCTGTAGGCCATAACACATCCACACAGACAGCACAGACAACAAAACCATCGTGCTGGGCCTAACTGAGCTTCCCTTCCCAGCAGCCTTGCCCCAGTCTGAATCCAGCAGCATTATCCCCCCAGGAAGCAGCTGGGCTCTAGGAGAGAACACGGTCCCACCTACTCATCACTCACCTCACAACATGAGCCCCTCTATTGCTTGGCATTTAATGAAATGGGGGGTTGATGTCTCAGGCAGCCCCTCCCTTGCACTTGAGGACAGCATTAGAATCATGCCTGGATTATAATACCCAGTAAGCTGTTCTGAGGTGATATGAATCAAAGCCCTGAAAGGGGGATTGTGTTTAATTAATCGTGGCTGACAGATGAAGGTATCGATCGTAGATTGAGAGGTTCAGGATTGGCCTGGGGGATAATTATCGCAGGGCACACTGTATTAGGGTGATATTTTTTTCATTTCTGGCAATGTAGGAGGGAAGCAGGGGGGAAATAAGTGAATAATTGCAGCTAATTAGAACTCGCACGTACATCCCAAATTAATTTGTTTGAATAATCAACCACCACCAGAAGTCTGATCCAAAAGAAAAAGGAAACAAGTGCTCAGAAAAACCTCAATTGCTCCCATAAATTCTGCAGTCCCAGGTCTGGAATAAATGTTTTACAGAACTGAGGCCCTAAAATACAGAAGGGAAATTGGACAAGATTACTGAGTGGAAACACTTGCTTTTGCCTAAGATGTACAGTAGGTAAGAGGGGCTGGGAGGGAGTGCCGGGTAGCAGATGATGCTCTTGCTGTCACCTTCTCCCTATCCCTATCCATGTGCAACAGGACCCGTCCCGCAGGCCCGCGGGCAGCCTGCCCACCACCCCTCCGCAGGCGGGGCACGGGAGGTGCGGGATGGCTGCGGGGATCAGCCGCTGCCCTGCTGTCGCCGCGGGGTGAACGCGCGAGGTCTGGGCGGGCGGCGGGGGCAGATGGAGGCGCACCCCGCGCCCGGCCCGCGGGACCCCCTAATCTCCCACGGCAGCCGCTGCTACAAACGCTCTCATCACGAACGCAGCGGGGGCAGCGCGGCACAGACAGGGAATCATCTAGCAGGGGGTTAATACAAGGACTGGAGCAGAACAAAAAGCCTGTCAGCCGCCACAAGATGTGCTCTCCACCCCTGCCGCCCCCCAGGAAATTAAAAACTGGAGCCTGTGGTGTGCACTGTTC
>VWZD01004439.1:0-48419 GCA_013396695.1 Sakesphorus luctuosus | reverse complement strand
GAGAACACGGTCCCACCTACTCATCACTCACCTCACAACATGAGCCCCTCTATTGCTTGGCATTTAATGAAATGGGGGGTTGATGTCTCAGGCAGCCCCTCCCTTGCACTTGAGGACAGCATTAGAATCATGCCTGGATTATAATACCCAGTAAGCTGTTCTGAGGTGATATGAATCAAAGCCCTGAAAGGGGGATTGTGTTTAATTAATCGTGGCTGACAGATGAAGGTATCGATCGTAGATTGAGAGGTTCAGGATTGGCCTGGGGGATAATTATCGCAGGGCACACTGTATTAGGGTGATATTTTTTTCATTTCTGGCAATGTAGGAGGGAAGCAGGGGGGAAATAAGTGAATAATTGCAGCTAATTAGAACTCGCACGTACATCCCAAATTAATTTGTTTGAATAATCAACCACCACCAGAAGTCTGATCCAAAAGAAAAAGGAAACAAGTGCTCAGAAAAACCTCAATTGCTCCCATAAATTCTGCAGTCCCAGGTCTGGAATAAATGTTTTACAGAACTGAGGCCCTAAAATACAGAAGGGAAATTGGACAAGATTACTGAGTGGAAACACTTGCTTTTGCCTAAGATGTACAGTAGATAAGAGGGGCTGGGAGGGAGTGCCGGGTAGCAGATGATGCTCTTGCTGTCACCTTCTCCCTATCCCTATCCATGTGCAACAGGACCCGTCCCGCAGGCCCGCGGGCAGCCTGCCTGCCCACCACCCCTCCGCAGGCGGGGCACGGGAGGTGCGGGATGGCTGCGGGGATCAGCCGCTGCCCTGCTGTCGCCGCGGGGTGAACGCGCGAGGTCTGGGCGGGCGGCTGGGGCAGATGGAGGCACACCCCGCGCCCGGCCCGCGGGACCCCCTAATCTCCCACGGCAGCCGCTGCTACAAACGCTCTCATCACGAACGCAGCGGGGGCAGCGCGGCACAGACAGGGAATCATCTAGCAGGGGGTTAATACAAGGACTGGAGCAGAACAAAAAGCCTGTCAGCCGCCACAAGATGTGCTCTCCACCCCTGCCGCCCCCCAGGAAATTAAAAACTGGAGCCTGTGGTGTGCACTGTTCTCTGCGGGAGCGGACGGGGCAAAAGGATACAGAAGGGTAGGGTGGGAAGTGGGGCGTTGGGAGTGAACTGTTTGTCCCAACTGCTGTTTCTGATGCGATGTATCAAGTGCAGTTACTCTAAAGGACCAGGTACCCGGTCTTTCCAAACCTGGTGAGACCAAGGCACATTTCCGTGTGCTGTTGCAGCAGCTGCTCTTGGAGACAGTGCACGCGATCCTGCCAGGCCGGAGGGCCAGGCTGCTCTGCCTGACACCACTGAAGTCCGTGCTAGCACGTTTCCATGGAAATGGAAAGGGAACGAATGCCTGTGACATGATATACCTTTTCTGATGCAGATTTGGACCATTTCTAACATCTCTTTCTAGTGACAACCTTCAGGACTGGATATTTTAAAGGCACAACCAAAACAGAACAAGAAGGGGGAAAAAACCATCTGATGGTATGAATCGAAACCCTCTATCCTTTCTGGTGACCAGCAGCTGAACTCTAAAGCACATTAATGCACTAAAACAACCTTCTAGGTAAATAGACGCTAGTGCAAAAATAACATAATTCGCAGGCTCCTTGTTTCTCGCAAGTGGATCGTGACGATCTGCCCATCCCCTCTTCGGGCTGTTTCGGGTGAAGTTTCCAGCGCCCTTTCCCCTCCAAGGGCTGCCATCCCTGCGCTCGGAGGTTCCCTGGCTGTGGCTGTGAGCCCAGCCCGGCACTGCTACAGCTACAGCAGCGGGCCCGCAGCGCCCTCTCCCGCGGCTCCGGGGTACCCCCGGCACCGGGACAGCCCCTGGCCCGGGCACCTCCGGCACGGGCACCCCCGGCACCAGGACCCCCCGGCACCGGGACACCCCCGGCACCGGGACACCCCCTGGCACGGACACCCCCGGCACCGGGACAGCTCCTGGCACGGGCACCTCCGGCACCGGGACAGCTCCTGGCACGGACACCCCCGGCACCGGGACACCCCCTGGCACGGGCACCCCCGGCACCGGGACACCCCCGGCACCGGGACACCCCCGGCACCGGCACCCCCCCAGTACGGGCTCCCGGCCACATTCCAGGGCCTGCCCGGCCTCCGGACAGGTCCGCAGGCACCCAGGCATCGCCCGCCGAAAATAACCCCGGCAAGCACCCAAAACAGCACCGACTCCCACGCACCTCGAGGGATTCTGGCGAGCAGAGACAGTGTCTTTGCCACTCCACTGCTTTGCAGCAGCGCTGGGCACTTCGGATAAAGGTGAGGAGGTTCACAGAGGTTTTACTGGGGGCCTGAGTTTGGCATCTGCCAGAGGAGTGTGGAATAAAGGATTTCCCCTTCTCTTGGCCGCCAGTCTCTGCCCATGACCCAAGGTGTGGCTGCACCTCGTGGTGTCCTGAGCAGCCAAAAACTCACTGGTCTGCTCTGGTACCACCGCTGGGGAGGATTTACAGAGCCTCTCTCAGCAGCTGCCCATGTCCCACTGTCCCAGCACTGTGCTCCACACCACAGACCTGCCTGCCCTGGGGCCTCATCTCTCAACCCATGGGTGCAGCAACATAACACATTGTAGGAGGAGAAACGTGAGATATTTGTGAAGTCAAAGGCAAAGCAATGACAAATTTTGTCTCTGCAGGGAGTTTGCCTGGTTTGCTTGGGATTATTATCATTTTAAAGGGCAAGTTACTGCTCCTAGTGCTGGGAGCCAAGAAGCTTCATGAATACAGATACATTGCACAGACAGAATAAATAAAGTTCATCTACAGCTGTCATTTTGTATTTCAAGTGGGTGAAAATGAAGTGTCCCATCCCTGGGAGATCCAGAAAGGGCTCTGGCCCCTTCATTAGACACAGAGAGGAGGCTGGACATTAAACACAGCCTGAGATGCTCAGTGATTCCACACTGACAGGACAGCAATGTGCTGGAGATGTCAGCCTTCCTCCATGGAACAACACCACGCCCAGGAAGCAAAGGTTTCCTGGCTCCAGGAAAATACTTGAAAACTGGAAACACTCCTGACCTTCCTCAGTGCAAGGGACCAGCATCAGAGCCAGACCCAGCTACAGCCACAGAACGCTCAGCACCACGCAATGGTTGCTGGAATAAAGTCAGCAAAAGAAATTACAAATGAAATAAAATGGGATTTCAATTGACCAGAACATTTCATTTGGCCCAAAGGCAAATGAGAAGCCCAGGGCTCCCTGGGAACCAGAAGCAACAGCATTTTCCAGCCCCGCTCTCCCCAGCATGGGCACTCACAGCATCTGGCCAGATGTGCCCTCTGGTCCTACCCTGGCTTGTGCACCAGCACCTGCTGCTGGGAAATGGCTTTCTGCAACATCCCCTCCTGCCACGTTCATTTCAGACAGCAAAAATAAACGTCACATCTCTCACATCATGTTACATGTTCTCACAAATCTTCCTGGCCAAAACATCCCCTGGAACACCAGCCCTGATTCACACACCACCTGACCTCAGGTGGTCTGGCACCAAAGGGATTTCCTCCGGGCTTGGGAAGGTTGTTCCTTCTTTTGCTGCCAGTGTGAAAGCTCCTGTGTGTGCTGTGAGGGAGGTGAGATGTGGGTGAGTGCAAGCCAGTGCTGTGTTGACAGGAGGCTGACTTACACAGGGTTGTAACAGGGCTGAGAGTCTGCTCCATGACAAGCTGGTAGGTCTATGTTTCTCCTGCCTGTTGCTGAGCACATCCCAAGAGACCACGTACATCCCTGTCCTCCAAGTCTCATTCATCCTACGCCTGCAGTGAGAGAATGTATTTGTGGTTTCAGTGAACTATGAGAGAGAATTCACCTGCTCAATGGATCCTGCCAGCTTCCAAGAGCATGATTTATCCACAAAAAGCAGTGTAACACTGTTACAATCTCCTGGTGGTAGTTTCAGGCGGTATTTTGTGTAGCAGTGACAGAGGATTTGGCTTTTCTTAGCACTTCTCTGCTTTGCCTGGGTTCTTCCCCCACTGCTGGCTATGGTAACATTGAAAGGATCGGCTTCAGGGCATGCGGACAACAAAAAGTGAGCAAGTTCTCCTGTTGGTGCTCCAGGCTGAGGAACACACCAAGTCCAAACAAGACGCAGGCAGGTTCCACATGCCCCCGAGTCTATCACTGAACATTCACACTCACTGCAGCATCAAACATTGCACTGGGCTGCCATGCCCACCTCTGGCAGCCCCAAAGACTCCCCTCTATTGGCTCTGTCTCCTGCAGATGTGTTTGTGACAGCAGTCATTGCTGGGCATGGCATTAACCCCAGGAGAGTGACAGTGACAGTGACACTGCCCTGGCAGAGCTCTCCTCGCTGAACCCCCACCAGTGCCCACAGCTCCTCACTGATGTGGGCAGGCCCCACGGCCACCCCTCCCACTGCACTGCCCTCAGCCCCCTCCCAAGCTCAGACTGGCTGTTATTCCAGCAAACAAGTGAATCCCAGTAACGTGAGGACACTTGCAGAGTCCTGGCTTTGCAGGACTGGAGTTTATAGTTTGTCCTTCCAGAGTGACATTGCAGAAGAAAATCAAAATGCATAGAACACACAAAAGGAATCTTTAAAAGGCATTTTCTGCTTTAGGTAGCTGAAGAGATGAACAGGTCTACATTCACTAGGTCAGCCTTGTCTGAGATACACAGGTCCTTCTCCCTGCTTTGTCCTTCTGGCTCCGTCCACTTCCCCAAAACACCTCATCCAAGTCTCCTGCCATGCAACTCCCAGGTCAGTCTTTCCAGGGGGCTGCAGTAGCTTATTTGTTTCAGTATATGCAGACATGAAGTGGGACCTCCCTGGTGCTCCTCAATCTTCACAGAGTAGCAAATATTCACAACTCTAAGTCCATCTTGCACAGTTTGCCCTCAGATTGCTGCTAACTGCACTAACTACACTCTGTGTTTTCTTTTACTCAGAATAAAGATCTCATTTTCCCGTTGCCTTGTGGTATTTATTACTGCAAGGTTCCTCAGGGTCCCAGCTCTGTGCCCTTGTGTCCTGTTCTCCTCACACAGACACAAGCTGCAGCACTGTCATTTCAGCAAAACACACCAAGGGCATTTTGGGGGCACTAACAGTGGCATTTTACAACTGCTCCTTGGGGATTTGACCCCCTCCTTCTTCGAATACCCTCTGTCCTTGAAACACAGCTTGAACTTTTCACATGAGACCACAATTGGTAAACATTCCTGTGCTATTTAGAGGCATCTTTGCTCTCTGGATCACAGTGACGTGCACAGGAAAGCCACTGCTCTGCTGCCACTCCATTTACTGGCAACAGATGACACGGTCACCTCTCAGTTCCTGTCACTGACGGGTAAGACCTGCCATGGTGCACTACGTGGATGTGAATGTCTCCCTAACAGCTGTCTCTCTGGTAGGGCTAACTGAAGGCTTGCAAATATATGAAAGGTTTGGAAGGAATCTGGAGTTTACACCTCCTAATGGTCTCTGAACTGGCAGCACACGCCTTTCCTGGGTCAAGTCCCGACCCCAGGAACCCAGCAGGTGTCTGCCACGGGCTATTACCAAACCAGGATTTCATTTTAGGTTTATTCCCCCAGCTCTTGTTAGCACACTAATGACTTGGTGATTATGATTTGCCTCAGCTTCTGTCTTGAAGACACGTCTGCCTGCACCTGTCTGAGAATGTCACAGACTCCTGCCCCTCCTGCTTGCTGTGCTGCTGAGACAATGAATGACCTGCATGAGAAACCCTTCCCTTGGGGTTGAAGGGCAGCAACATTCCCCTCATTTCACAAAAAAGCCAAGGGAAAGATTCCTGAAAGCTTCTGCCAGCCTAGGAAATGAACCTAAATCCCTACTCAGAGGGATTCAAGTTTAGCTCCTGTTTATGGCACCTGCCAACTGAACATGCAGGTCCAACCAGCCCTGCCAGGAGCAGGGCAGCACCTTGTCCACCTCCCCTACCTGTTACCAACGAGCAGCACAGGGCTCACAACTGCTGCTCTCTGCCCTGCCAGGCAAACACTTCTATTTCAGTGGAAATGCTGAAGGCTGATGGAAGTCTGACAGTCCATGGCTAAGCTGCACTACAGCACCAGCTGGCAAGTGGGTGGAAATGAATCTTTTGTCAAACAGTTAAACTGCCTTTTCTCCACATTAATTAATTCACAAAGAATATATCCCTTCATGGGCTTCACAGCTGCAAACAGAGCCAGTCTTGCCTCCCCTGCACTATCTGTCAGTTGTACCATAAAGAGTGGAAGAGCTTGCTCTGTTATTACTCATGTGATCAAACCATGGGAAGAAAATCCTGGCCCTGGCTTTCAGTTCACCTGAGGTTCTGAGCTGCCCCACATGGGTTTTTCTACACCCAAACAGGTGGTTCTGCCTTGTGTCTTGAGCACATCCACAGGACCACGACCCCAGGCAGGAGCCCCACACAGACTCACAGCCCAGCACTCCTGGTAGAGCCCAGTTCTATTTCCAGCCTGAATTCACCTCCGTTTGTATGAACTGCCAGGTGTCTGTTTGATATCTCCGCCACAGTGGCAACCCTCAGATCACATGTGGCTTCCCATGGACCAGATCCAAGGAGTGATGGATGGCTGGACGAGTGCCCAGCTGAAAGCTCAAGGGCCCAGCAGTGAGAAGCATCTCAGCACCTGTGTCTTGACAGAGACAGGAACAGGCACAGCCCTGCAAACCCAGCTGTCCACAGGCTCCTGCTCCTCATCTGGTAACAGGGATACTTGGATAATCTCAGAGCCTGCTCATCAGGTGCTCAGTGCACAGCTGTGCCCTCTCCCTGCCCAGTGTCCAGTGCAGCTGCCCAGATCTGTCATTCTCACCTTCAGCTGCCAGCCAAGTGCTAAATCCACAGCAGAGTTATCAGCTCCCTTCCTGTAAGGGAGCTTTATTCGGGAAAGGCTTCCTCATACACCTCCATATTTGGCATCTCAGGACTCCACTTGAGGAGAAAACCAAGGTCAGTAACATCTCTCCTCTCCAGAGCAGGACACAAGACAGTCATGGCACATCAGAGTGCAGACTCCCACAGCCCACCATCTCACCTCTGGAATAGAGGGATGAGCCAGCCAGCCATCACTGCTCACCCTCTAGACACAAAGGACTTCACAGCCCTCTACAGCATTGCTCTGGAGCTGAAGGGTTCCTGCTTAGTCAACTCTTCCTTGCACAGAGACTGGTCTAGATCAGCAACTGTTGTTCTTCCTTGCTCATTTTTTATACTCTGTAGCTTTTGAGGTTGATGAGCAACCAAAACTGTCCTTGTAAGCCTGTGTGTAGCTAAAGAGAGTGTTCTGCCAGCAGCTGGTTCCTCAGGAGCAAGTAATTGAAAAGTCTGAGCGCTCCCTTTGGAGATGAATGACCTCCTCCAGACAGCAGATGGAGTAACGACTTGCTGCTGAGCTCTTCTGCACATGTGATGTTCCAGCTCGAGGCAAACCAGGAAGGACAATCTGTCTTAGCCTCTGCTGAGAAGGGAAATGTCATTTCTGAAATCCAGAGAGCAGCAGAGGTAGCAAAGCATCAGTTTGCTTTCTGCTATTGCTTGGGTAAAGATGAAGGAGGAAGAGTCTTTCTCAAGTGTGTCCAGCGTGGGAGAGGCTTTCAGAGCAGTCTCTCTTCTCTTCAGCCCACCTGCCTCATGTTCCAGAGCACAGACCGTGGTCCCTCAGAGCTACAGGCACAACAGCCATTCCTACAAGAGATGTGCAGTGCTCTGGGGCTGAGATGAACCACCCCACCAGCCCAAGCATCCTGAGGACACTGAAGGGAAGCATTCAATGACACAGAACAGACAGGGAAAATCATACACAGACTTGCACAAGGAAGTCTCTGGAGCCTGAGCTGGTTGGTCCCCCAGCAATTTCCCTGAGAATCCACCCGTTTTTCACTTTGATCTCTTCTGGTTAGCTACCTTTTCTTGTCACACACATTGCCCAGCCTAGAGGCAACACATCCTCACAAAACTTACAGGTGCCAAAAAAACTACAAAGGAAAAAGGAATTTCATGCTCACAAAGCTGCAGCAGTATCTATACACTCACATCAGCAAAACCAGACCTCAAATGATAGTTATAAAAGGACAGATTGTGTTCAGGATTTCTGTGGTTTCCAGTGTTTATAGTTTTATTTCCAGATCATAAGATACTTTCTTTGAAATCAAGCCCTTCCCCATACAATCAGTTTCAGCACCCCCCTGTTTCTTCACCTCCTCCCTATTTTATAAACCATTTTCTTGGTGTTCTGAGTGTGCATCACTTTTCTCAGCCATGTTTCTCCTTCTCTGTTTCATTTTACACCAAACACTTCCTGTCACTCACACAGAAGGAAAATACCAGGGATGACTTTGTCACTGCAAACTCTCTGGCTCAAACCTCTGTGGACAGATCTAGAGCTGACAGCTTTGCCAGGCACCACTATTTATGAGCTGTGTCTGTTAATACACAACACAGGGATGTATGAGAGTGCTTTACAGAGTGAACTATGAAATACACAAATAGGTTTGGCAGTCTCAGAGGTGAAATTCTGAAGTAACTGCCTCTCAGAAGACCAATACACACATTCATTGCAAAATCTGATTCAGGGCTTCAGTTAGCACGTTAAAACATGCCCAGCTCCAGCACTGCACAAGGCACGTCCTGTCAGTCGGCAGATGAGCCGCCCTGGGAGAGCAGGACTGTCCCCGTGACTGCCACAGCCCGGAGCTCCTGGAGCTGCAGCACAGGCTGGGCTCACCTGGCTGAAGATGAGGATGAGGAGCAGGGGTGGCCCTGGGGCTGCTCTCAGTGACACCCTGTAAGGCCGGATCTGCTGGGACAAGCAGCGTGTACCTGATGTCACCACCACCCCACGGTGTCCCCACCCTGGGCCATCCTCCCACAGTTATGTGAGTGACTGGAATGGCAAACTGGCAGCTGAGCCAGCAGGAGAGATGTGCTCCCCACAGAGACACACCCTGTGCCCCAGCCCCAGACTGGCAGTTCCAGACACGCATGTGACACTCGCTGAACGGGGAGCACAAACAGCCTGTTTTCATACAACCCTGAGAGCACAAGGGTATTTCTGCTGGTCAAACTGTGGGGCTCTCAGCCACAGATAAAGCCTTTTCCCTCCCTCCTGCTCACACAAATCTGACCTGAGGCTGTTCCATCCCTTGCAAAGTACCCCCAACAGTCCCCACACAGAGCACTGCAAGCAGACAGACCCACAGCACAGCAAACACTTGGGCTTCTCTATTCTGGTCTCTCCAGGCCTGCCTAAATCCTCCTTCTACAGTCCTACAGTCCTCTGCCACAGCCAGGGCTTCAACCACAGCCTAAAGGGCTGCAAATCAAAGGCTTCTCAGAGATCCAGCTTTTGACATTTTTCTGGAACAGTAACAGAAATCAGAAATGTTGGACTTCTGGTGTGTAATTCTGCTGGTGGGGTTGTTCTACACCAGTTTGTTAGTTTGAGGTACGTGGTGAGGTTTTGTACCACAGGAGAGAGGTCAGAAACCAAACCTTTGAAGGCACTTTCACATTTCAACGACACAGCACTGCTGTTAGTGCTGAAATGATGACAATATAAATTGTAACACCTACAATACAGAATCCAAAGTACACATGAAGAGATACAATCTGCACAACACTCACCAATGAGTATGCAAATCGGATGGATTTAGGGGACTAAAGAATAATTTGAGAGTTCTGGTTTCAGAATTGCTTCCCAAAGATAAGACTGAGCATCTGTCATTCATCTCCTATCTTGCCAAGCTGAGAATACATGAAAACACTTAAAGCATTGCTCTGCTCATGCATACCCATCCTTTGTTCTGAACAGCACAGCACACCTGTAACACACCTGATCACTCACATGACTGTTCACAGGGCCACCCCTGGCAGATAAACAGGGCCCTGTTGTTCTGCAGCTCTCAGCACCTGACAGTGTTGCAGTGGGAGCCTCACAGGGGCCAGAGTGGAAATGCACTCACAACACCTTCATACCAAAGTTTCCTCCCTTCCTGAGAGCAATTTCCTGACCTGTCTTCTTCCCACGAAGTTTTTAGTTGTTCCATCTCTATTGATCTGAACCATTTGCTGCAGAAACAGTGGAACTGTTCCCAGCTCAGCAGTCAGTGCCACCACCTCTAATTGCTCAGGGTGTTCCCCAGCACAGGGGGTGGTTCACACCTGCTCCAGTTCCCATGGATTTTCTGGAAACCAGGCTGGGCACCACAGGGTGTGAGCCACCAGCACTGCAAACCCCAGCAATTTGGCTACAGCTGAAAGAAACACATCAAATTGGATGTGGATGCTGCCAGCTCCAGTGCTGCTGTCTCAGCCAACATGGAAACTGTTCTGAGGTCTCAAAAACTGGGAGGGGGCAAGGCGTCCAAGGAAGGAAGATTCATAACCAGGGAGGGAGGGAAAGAGATTCCCTGTGCAGCAACACTCACTTCTGCAACACCAAATCTGTCCAACGTGGTACAGATTCTGCAGAACATCCACACAACTGGCACCTGACAGCTTCAGACTCTTCCCAGCTCTCATTCTGGGACCAGATTATGCTGATACCAATTACTTTAAACTGGGATTTGCATCTTTCCCGTGCGATCCTACTGAAGTGCTACACTGCTGAGGAGAGGTTTGCAACTGCCAAGATGTGAAAGAGTGTTTGTTATTAACACATCACTACATGATTAGGGGCTTGGCAGGGGGCTGGGCATTCACATGCTTTTTGCTCTGCTGCTGACAGCACAAGATGGAAGTCTCCAGGTACCCCGTTAGGTGACAAGTGAAAATGAGTCCTGCGGCCAAAACGAGGCAATTTGGCACAATTTAGTGGAGAGATGGCATTTTCTGCCCAAAAAGGGCCCAGAATTGGAACAGCATGACGTGTTACAGATCGAGATTGAGCTGTGCTGGCCAAGCTGAGTGGGTGTCTCACAGAGCAGAGCAGCAGTGGGTGCTGAAGTCCAGGATTGAGATCTGCTGGCAGAGCTCAGATGGGGAATGTTGCCCAGTTTCAGAGAACACCACGGAGTCTGTATTTTAATTAGAGTTCCTCTGCTCATCTGCACGGCTCAGCACAAACTTTCTGAATTTCACAGGCCTTCTGGACCCATCCAAAAACCCAACCTTGCCCTTTTTCCTCCTTGTCCCCCACTGGAGCCTCACCAGTAGTGACCACTCACCCCGATGTTTTCTCCTGTTGGCTCCCATGAAATGTGCCAGGTAAACACCAATTCCATGCACATGGACTGATGTGTGAAGAGTGTCCAGCCTGGACTAACTGAGGCCTGTGACCAAAGGCCGGGATTTCAGGGAGCAGTCTGATAGCAGGGAAGGTGTGATGACATGCATATCATGGAATCATAGAATTTATTCGGTTGGAAAAGACCTCCCAGATCATCAAGTCCAACCCTTGGGCCAACTCCACTCCCTTTACCACATCATGGCACTCAGTGCCACGGCCAAGCTCACTTGAAAAACCTCCAGGGATGGGGAATCCACCCCCTCTCTGGGCAGCCCATTCCAATGCCTGAGCACTCTCTCTGCAAAGAAGTTTTTTCTACTCTCCAACTTCAATTTCCCCTGGCAGAGCTTGAGCCCGTGCCCCCTTGTCCTATTGCTGAGTGCCTGGGAGAAGAGACCAACCCCCACCTGGCCACAACTTCCCTTCAGGCAGTTCCAGACAGTGCTGAGGTCACCTCTGAGCCTCCTCTTCTCCAGGCTCAACACCCCCATCTCCCTCAGCCTCTCCCCATAGAACTTGGACACACAAAACCTGAATAACTGCCTGGGAAAGGCAGGGAGAAGAGGTGACATGATGGGAATGCTGGACAGGACCATGCAAACCCTGCCCTGGCTGCTGCCCAGTGTTTATCAGCTCTGGCTAAAGATTCCACCCCAGGCACTACGGATACGCATGATGGATCCCAGCAACAATAAAGGAATTCATGGTTTGGAAAAGCTCCTCCCCACCCCACATTGTGCACAGGCCTACAGTTTATCTGGCCAAAGTAGGTCAGAGGGAATGTGTTCATTTGCATATGTAAATTCAGCTTAACAAGGAGTAAAGGCAATTGCTCCAAGCTTGTGAGTTCAAAGTAAGAAAAATAGATCTTCAAAGCTCCTTGGGAACTGGAAGCTTTGGCTCTCACCCCTCTCTGCTGTTTCCTCCCCTTGCCCACCCTCAGTCCCCTTCCTCTTGCCTCCTGCCTAATGAGGCTCTGGCAAACCCCCATTTCTCCAAAGCAGGCCTGTGGTCAGGAGCTCAGTGAGGCCAAAAGCTCAGCCACGGAGGTCTGGCAGCCCTGAGTGGCAGGAGGTGCCACGTGTGCAACTCTCCATAGCCAACCTTCAAACAAGCAAGGAAACACACCCTTTGTCTGCTTCCTGCACAGAAAATCTTCCCACCTTTCTTCTTTTCTTGCTAAAGGGAACGAGTTCCATTTCCAATAACTGAGGACTGATTAAAGCCATTGTCCCCCAGTCACAAGCAGCTTGTACCCTGGAACAGTGGCATGAAAAAGGTTTCCTATACAAACCACTTCATAAAACCAAGGAAAAGAAACAAACAGAAGCTTTTGACATTAAGCTTTAACTCTTTCCATTCTAAAAATCCCCCAGATCCTACCTTTCTCTTCCCATGCTTTTAACAAAGTATTCCAGTGAAAACTCTTGGAATTAGTGTGTCACACCTTTGAAACGACACACAGAAGTAATCAGCTTGCTATTTCCATAATTAAACAGGTATTTAATTAATATCATTTATTCAGCCAGAGTCAACTCCTATAAATCCAAGAGCCCTGTGTGCCTCTCCATTATCTCTAACAAAATCTTGGGTGCTGGGTGGCTCAAGGGAAGAAAATAAGGAGCTTGATTTCAGTTCTCAGCTGACACTTTCACCTCTAATTTGGCTGTTGGAGGCAAATCTAGATCTCCACTGGCTTAAAAATAAATGTCACCCCAGAAATGGCTGTTTAGCTCTTTAATTGAATGTGTTCTCTGAGGGAACTTTTTCTAAACCTTTTATTTTTGCTGGCAGATGGTAAAATGAATCTTTCAATTACCTTTGCAGCCTCATTCGAGTCCAGTGACAGAACTGCTCATGGAGACTGAACACCAGCAGTTTATGGAGACCAAACAGAGGCAGCTCCTCCTGAGCAGCTTCGATTTTGCTGACACAGAAACTGGACCTGTTGTAAAAAAAGACAACTTTAGTCACCAGGGCAGCAACTGCATTAGCACCAGGTGACAACTAATCCCCCCAAATGGAACTGTGGCTGAATTCCCCACAGTACTGCTGTGTTAGACTGTGTGCAGCCAAACCCTCTGTCAGCACAGGGCTGTGAGGGGGTCCCTGAGCGCTGCCAGAGCTCTGGGTCGGGGCTGCCCTGTGGGCACGTCTAATTATGATGTTCTGTGACAAGGCTATAAATACTCACAGTCCCACAGGGGAAGCCCTGATTGCAGCAGGGTTTTTGGGCAGGTAGTGGCTCTGTTCTCACACTGCCTGCCCAGATTGAAGGGCTGTTTGTAACAGCCAGGGCCTGGCAGGCCGGTCCCCTGGGGAGTGCGAGTGTGGAACCCGCGAGGTTTCATAACCACAGAGATCCAACAGCAGCCAGAAAGGCACCAAAGGGGAAACAATTCAATTTGTTCAAATGAAAAAGCTACTGAGAAAACCCAAAGACCACCTGAGCAAAGGAAAAGGGGGGTTACAAATTAACAGAGCAGCTCTGGAGGGCTGAATGTGGTCTGAGAGAAGATGATGATGTTGTTACGAGGCACTTCAGCAGGAACTTAAATATTTGAGGAGAAAGAACTGTTTGAAAGATTCCTTGAAGAACAGGGAAAGCAGAAAGGCCTCTAGTTCATTTTCAGCATTCTGTTCTTAACTCCATTATCACAATGCTTTAGGTTCACCCAGTCAGTCCCCCTGGTCACCATCCACTGCCACGTGAAGAGGCTTCTCCTCACTCTCTCCTTGCCCAGCAATTCCAGCCCCCACCGTGCATCTGTCCTGCCCACCTTGTGCTCTGAGGAGCAACTTCAGAGCAAGAGAAGAACTAATTAAATGAGGAAGTCCTTTATGGCAACAACCAGTAAGAAATGGAACCTGATGGGCAGCCAAGTGAGCCCTGAGGGCCAGTCAGGAATTCATAATGGCTGCTGGCTGAGTACCAATCCTTGCATCCTAAATAGAAGGAAAAAATCAACAAAGAAACCCGCCTTCTGCTATCCCATCTCCTTTACTGTTTGCTTTGTCAGACTCTGAGGAGATGACAATCACTCACAACACAGAATTGAGCAAGAAAATTGTCGGCTGCCTCAGCCAACGCACCGTGGCACACAGTTGTCAAACTCCTGCAAATTCTGTTATAAAGTCTCTGAGCAAACGTTCCTGTGATTTCTAAAGAAGGCCAGAAAAACTCCCTTTCATTAAAAAGGGAAACCTCCCTCTCTCCTCACTGCAGCTCCTCTGTGCTGGAGGGCAACTCATCCTGGAGAGGGCACGGAAGAGGGTAAGGCCAAGAATCATGCAACAAAAAAAGAATTTAACACTATGGCTGGTGATTGGCTTCAGTCAGTGCCTGGTTTGCTGGGCACAGGCCATTAGAGAGCCTTTGGTGTGAGGCAGAGGAGCACAGCCAGAGTATTGCTGTGCCTGGGCACAGCGCAAATACAACACAGACCACACCGGTGTTGGGAAACAAGAAACAGAGAAAAGGAGCATCGCGAGGAGGAACGCAGGGAAGGGAGTACCACATACAGAGGAGGGTGTAGGCACAGTGCTCAGTCAGACTCCAGCTCAGCGCTGCTGAGGGCCTGACACCACGGCACCGCTCACCGCGGGCTCCTCGCCCTGGTTCCCGTTGCCTGGGGGAGGCCATCCTGGGCCTCCGGCCGGGCAAAGCCGTGATGGAGCCGTGACGGAGCCACGATGGCGACGCCGCGCCGCCATTTCCCCTCACGACGCGCCGCGTCGTCTGCGCCGCCCGCGCTATTCCCGTACCGCGTTACGCAGGTTGCGCAGCCGGCGCGCCAGGCCGTACGCAGGTTGCGCAGGAGGAGCGCTATTCCCGTACGGCGTTACGCAGGTTGCGCAGCCGCCGCGCCGGGCCGTACGCTAGTTGCGCAGGCGGAGCGGCGCGCCGCGATTCTCGAAGCTGTTTACGCCAGCCGCCGGGCGGCGGGGGCGGGGCGCTACGGAGGCGGCGTAAGCAGGACCCGCGGGCGGCTCCGCCTCGGCCGCGGCGGGGGACGACGAGAAGGAGGAGAAGCGGCGGCGGCGGCGGCGGCGGCGCGGGCGATGTGGCAGCGGTCGGTGTGCGTGGGCCTGCTGGCCCTGGCGCTGGGCTACCTGTGCGTGCTGGGCCCCGAGCTGCCCCCCGCCGCCCTGCGCCAGCTCTCGGCCTCGCTGCTGGGGACGCTGCGCCGCGCCCGCTCGCTGGAGGCGCGCACGGTGGCGGCCTGGCAGGCGGCCATTGTCCGCCCCGCGCGCGGCTGGGCGCGCGTCGCCGTCGGGTAGGTGCGGGAGCGCGCCCGGGCCCGCGGGGTGTGCGCGGTGTGCGGTGTGCGGGTGTGCCTGGGCCTCTGCACCGGAGTGGTGTGCGGAGGGGTACCTGCCCCTCAGGTGAGGCCCCACCTGCAGAGCTGACCCAGCCCTGGGCAACAACAACACAAGGACGTGGAGCTGCTGGAGAGAGTCCAGAGGAGGCCCCAGAGCTGCTCCAGGGCTGGAGCCCCTCTGGGCTGGAGCCAGGCTGGGAGAGCTGGGGGTGTTCACCTGGAGAAGAGAAGGCTCAGGGAGACCTGAGAGCCCCTTCCAGAGCCTAAAGGGGCTCCAGGAGAGCTGGAGAGGGACCTGGGACAAGGGATGGAAGGACAGGCCAAGGGGGAATGGCTTCCCACTGCCAGAGGGTTAGATGGGATATTGGGAAGGAATTGTTGTCTGTGAGGGTGGGCAGGCCCTGGCACAGGTTGGCCAGAGAAGCTGTGGCTGCCCCATCCCTGGAAGTGTCCAGGGCCAGACTGGATGAGGCTTGGAGCAACCTGGGACAGTGGAAAGTGTCCCTGCCTATGACAGGGGGTGGAATGACATGACCTTAAAGGGCACCTCCCAACCCAACCCATTGCATGATGTCCCCAGGAGAGGCAGAGGCGGGTGCAGCTTCTCCCCACGGCGCTGCTCAGTGACCCAGAACGCTCCTGTGCGGTGATTTCGGGGGGCTCTGGGGTTCAGGCCCCTTTGGCAGCGTGCAGAGACCTTACACCCTGTAAGACAAACTTACATCCACAGTCTGAGGTGCTTGGAGCTCCTGGCCCATCCAGCATGGGCTGGCAATAAATACATACCAGAGACAAGTTTATAAATTGGAGAAGGGAGCAAAGAGCCAAGGGAAGGGAGAGGAGAAGGCAGGGGATGTTGAAAGCACCTGCACATGCACAATGAAAACCAACACCCTTTCTAAAGTGGAAAGAGAACAAGAGGAAAGTTCAGGAATATCACATTGATCTTAAATGCTGGTTTTAAGTGTGACCATTAATCTGCATGTTATATATAGCACTTGACTCACTTCCTTTTAAATAGAAGGACATGGCAGGATAACTTGACTTTGACTGGACAATTTGGCCTTCAGGTGCTGGAAGGAGTTCCCCACCTCCATGGCTGTGGAGCTGTGTCAGCAGAGCAGTGTGACTTGGTTTCATACCCTGGGGTCTTTAATGATTCATTAAAACATAAAACTGGGGCTAAAATTCTGCTTGAGCTTATCATTTCTTTTCCCTGCTGTGCGAGGAGATTTCTCTCTCCTCAGTGCAGGAGATAATGCACATCCAGAGGATTTCTGGGCTGGTCACCTCGTGGACTGGAAAGCCTGAGGGCTTTTCCTGTCCTTTATTTTGTGTGATGCAGCTTTCCCATGCTGTGGCCCCCGTGTCCCCTGGAGGTCCCTGCTAAGGAGGAATGCTGGATGCTGGTCTGTCCACACTGACATGGAGCAGGACCTGGCCTGGGGAGTGTGGGGGGATGCAGAGAAAGGCAGAGATCCTGCAGAAGTTGTATAGATGGTTTGGATCCCTGTCAGGGAATGTGGGGCAGAGGAACAGAAATGGCACTTGACAGCAGGTCCACAAGGTGCTTAAATAATTGCTGGTATTGTCTCCTCAGGAAATACTTGGTTTGTGTTGGCATCTCTGAAACCACAGGGTGAAACAAGGGCAAGTGTTCACAAATTGTCTTCCTGGGGGCCTGGTTCCAGCCAGAAACCTGTTCTCTACTCTGAACTAGACTATGATTAAATTGATGTTATTGGTAAGAAATGGGGACTGGAAGTTAGACTTTCCATAAAGCCTGGATGGACCTGCTGAAATGGTTCTTATCCCTCCCTAACTATTGCAGGATTTTTCTCCTGCTTCCACTGTATGCTATTTCTGGAGGTTAAGGATGGTCCTTTAGACATTGCAGTTTTCAAATATTTCAACTGACAAATTGCTCTCTTGACTTCTTGTAAACAGAACCAGCCTGAGTGGGGAGTGTGTGTGTGGGTTTGGGTATTATTAGGAGCAGCTGAAACTCAAGAGGCTGATACAGCAGCCTTAATACTTGTAGTTTTGTTTTTAACAGTTTTGAATCACATGCACATTTTAAACCCCAAGTATATGTATTTTTGAATTTTTAAGAATTAGAAATTACAAATGTCCTTCTTGTTGTGCCTGTTCCTATTTTGAGCGAGCCTAAGGCAGGAAATGAAGCAAACCTGTCTTGTAATGTACTCAACCACCTCTGGGCCATGAGCTCCCTCCTCCTTGTTTTAATTCAGCAGAAAGTTAGAAATCCCTCTCAGGCAAGTCAAAGGGAGAAGGCTTGAGGAGAGAATTCCTGGGAATTCCTGTGCCTTTGTGAGAGGTTTTGTTCATTTGGTTGGTTGCTGTCCCCCTGAGCAGCGGGTCTCACTGAGGGTTGGTCTCTTCTCCCAGGCACTCAGCAATAGGACAAGGGGGCACGGGGGGCTCAAGCTCTGCCAGGGGAAATTGAAGTTGGAGAGCAGAAAAAACTTCTTTGCAGGGAGAGTGCTCAGGCATTGGAATGGGCTGCCCAGAGAGGGGGTGGATTCCCCATCCCTGGAGGTTTTTAAGGTGAGCTTGGCCGTGGCCCTGAGTGCCATGATCTGGTAAAGGGACTGGAGTTGGCCCAAGGGTTGGACTTGATGATCTGGGAGGTCTTTTCCAACCCAATCCATTCTGTGGTTCTGTGATTGTCTCACGGCTGCCTTTGGGTCCATGTGGGGTTCCCAGGACACCTTTCCTTGTCTCCTCAGCGTCAATGCCTGCGTGGACGTGGTTCTGTCCGGCGTGAAGCTGCTGGAGGCGCTGGGGCTGGAACCCGGGGATGGGAAGAACCACGCGGTGCTGAGCTCCGGGCAGGACCTGAGGGAGGCCTTCACCCACTTCATGGAGCGCGGGGCGGCTGCCGAGCGGTTCTTCAGCGACGCCGCAGCGTTCCGGGACATTGCACGGACGGCCTCGGAGCACCCCGCGGCACAGGTGGGGCTGCCCCACCACAGCCTGGGGCAGCGTGTGCCTGCTCATCACTGTGACCTTCCTGTTCCCTCTAGAGAGAGAGCAACTCCTTTAGGAAAGGAACCAGGGGTGTAGCTCGAGTGTGTGAATGGTATCCCGTGGGATTCTGTCCCTGCTGCAAACAGGAGGGCGTTAAATGGGCTTTCCCCTGCTGACGTTCCCAAAATGAAATGTCAGATGCCTCTTTAAGAATGTTGTTATATGGGAGTCAAATTGGGCTGAGGCTGTGAAAGTGGCTCTAACACCTTGGAATGAGGCAGGGAGTCAGGAATCACCTGATTCGTAGCTGGATTCTTCCACTGCCTGTTTTCTGTCAGCAAATCCAGAATGGTTTGGGTTGGGAGAGACCTTTAAAGTTCTCCTCCCACTCCCTGCCATGGGCAGGGACACCTTCCACTATCCCAGGTTGCTCCAAGCCCCATCCAATCTGGCCTTGGACACTTCCAGGGATGGGGCAGTCACAGCTTCTCTGCCCAACCTCTGTCAGGGCCTGCCCACCCTCACACCCAACAATTCCTTCCCAATATCCCATCTCACCCTGCCCTCTGGCACTGGGAAGCCATTCCCTGTGTCCTGTCACTCCATCCCTTGTCCCAAGTCCCTCTCCAGCTCTCCTGGAGCCCCTTTAGGCTCTGGAAAGGGCTCTCAGGTCTCCCTGAGCCTTCTCCTCTCCAGGGGAACCCCCCCAGCTCTCCCAGCCTGGCTCCAGCCCAGAGGGGCTCCAGCCCTGGAGCAGCTCCGTGGCCTCCTCTAAGTATCTGTGACCCTCCTGACAATCCATATTAGTTTTTTTCAAAGCTCCCATTAGAGTTTTCTTACTGGGAAGTTTGACTTTTCTTACCTGAGGAAAGGTGAGAAGGTTCCTCACTCCACATGGGCACAGGTACCAGGTTTCACCTCAGTCTCAAACTGGAGGAAGAACTGTTGCAGTTTTTCAACAATTTTCCAACAAACCCACGTGTCACCCACTGCCACAGAGAAGCTGCACAGGAGTGAGGGCTGTTAATGTGCTGAATGAGCTGATTTTTACAGCACTGTTAATGTTATGAATTAATTGATATTTACATGGCCATTACCTGAAGATGAGTATTTATATTAAAAAAAAAAGAGAACACTCAACTTGCTGAGATCTCACAGAGAGCTGTAAAGTTGTTTTGCCTTCAGCCCTATGAAGCTTTAGTAACTTGGGTACTGCTGGACCCTGTTGTAAAAAGCCAAAATCTCCAGCCTGTGCTGAGGACTAAACATTTGTAAAGGTCCCAGAGCAAATGGGACCCACCCCCTGCTGTTTGTTTTACAGCTCTACGTGGGAGGAAATGCTGCTCTCATCGGGCAGAAGCTCGCGACAAACCCAGACCTGAAGGTACACACACACTGCAGCCATTGCACACTGTTTGCTGGGCTCTGATTTGCTTGTCTCACGCTACTTCTCTGTAGATTTTGGGGATCTGGCAGTTATTTCTTGGGCTGTGGTAGAACCTACAGTTGGCCTTCCAAGTTTGAAAGCGCAGCTGATTTTTAAAAATGGAATTAATAACTTTTTAAAAGTTGTCTAGGTGATGTTTACATTTTGGCCAGGGACATGGCAGGGAGACCTTGGTTGTTTTGTTTTGCTTTCCAGATCCTCCTTTGTGGCCCAGTTGGTCCCAAACTCCATGAACTGCTTGATGACAACGTGGTCGTGCCACCTGAATCCATGCAGGAAAGGGATGAATTCCATCTTATCTTGGAGTATCAAGCAGGTACCTTCCCAAAGGCTGACTGTTATCTGGGAACATCACTGAGATTGATGAACAGACCTGAGGGGTGTCATTCTGTAGCCCCACAACACTAAAATGGGCCCTGAAAAGACAAAGGTACCATTTAACCACATGGAGATGAATCTCAGGGTAACTCATGTAATGCTGGAACAAATCCATGTGCTTTCTTGCTGCTGCTGGAACCCATTTAATTTGAGATCTCACCATGGAATAAACCAGTTTGCAGCTCCTTGCCTGTGTTTGCTCCACCCCAGGTGAGCAGTGGGGCCGAGTGAGAGCTCCCACTGCCAACCGCTTCATCTTCTCCCATGACCTGTCCAACGGCGCCCTGAACATGCTGGAAGTGTTTGTGTCCAGCTTGGATGAGTTCCAGCCAGACCTGGTGGTGCTTTCGGGGCTCCACATGATGGAAGGGCAGAGCAAGGAGGCACGACACAAACGCCTGATGGAGGTGAGAACCTGGAACACCCAACTCTCCTTGATTTCCACTCCGGCAAGGCCTTGTTTTCGCAGGCTGGAAGGTGTAGGTGGGCTGTGCCTTCAGCTCTCCCACAAGTCTCAGTGTTGCCTGCTAAAAGGAGACTGGGAATGCAGGAATAGCAGAAGTCTCATGCTGTAACACTGCCTTCTCTTAGATCCTGTGGGTTGTCCAGGGAAGAAGGGCTGGTTGCCTGGCTGGAGAATGCTGACCTGGTCACTGGGCTTGTCTGGTGGCTCAGTCACACCTTTTCTATCCCAGATACCAAGATCATCCAGGTTGTAATCAACACTTGCATTCCTTAAGCAGCATCTGTCTTACACCACCTGTTTTACAGCCCCTTCTGGTGCAAGGCACTGGCCTTTTTCTGTGTTCTGGGATCAGCTGTTCTACAGTTCCTTCACATTTGTGAGGTTTTGGAATCAGTCCATTAGAAAGGTGCTGAGCTGGGTGCAGTTCAAGCTTGGATACAGTTTTCCTGCTCTGGAATTCTGAAAACTCAAAGCTGTATTTATTTCCTCCCTTCACCAGGACATCCACTGGTCAGACATCTCCATTTGGATTTGTGTTAAAATCCATACACAGGAAGATTAAAGGATGTGTAGCTCAAGTCAAAACCCTTTTTCTCCTTCTGTTTCTTAATAAACACATTTCAGTGCTGGTTTTTTCTCTTTTTCTGTAGGCTGTGGCCTCGATCTCTGATATCCCTACTGACATTCCCATTCACCTGGAGCTGGCCAGTATGACTGATCAGGATTTTATGAGCAACATTATGCATCAGGTAAGGAAAATTAAAGGACATCTCTTTTTGTCAGGTTCAGCATCACAGAGCACACACACTGGAATGTAGAAGTGAAAACTTAAAATATGGAAATGAAAATTTAAAATTAGGACTATCCATTCAAAGACTGAATTTGAGCTGAGTTTATAATTTTAAAAAACCCTCAATTTCTTGGAAGAATTTTTTTGCTGCAGATCCTGGTGGCTCCTTGTTCATCTTGACACAGCTCTGTGTTGACTGTTTCATGTGGAGTTGATGTTTTGTTTCTCTTTGCTTGTCAAGGTGTTTGTCTAGAAAATTAATTGCACCAAGTGGAGTGTGTCCTTGGCTGAGCAATTCTTGCTAATCTGGAGAAGTGCAGTGAATTTGGGCTGCACCTCTGGGAAAGTGTGTGCTGCTCCTGGTGAGCACACCAGGATCCTGCAGAACCCACCCCTGAGGGAGGAAGCCCAGACCGTGAGATTGGCTCAGTTGGTTAAAACTTGGTTGTAATAACACCAAGCTCATGGGTTCAATCCCCTGTGTGGGCCACTGACTTAAGAGTTGGACTAGATGATCCTTGTGGGTCCTTCCAGCTCAGAATAGTCTGTGCTCTGCAGAAAAACAGTATGTAGGACTACTCATAGACCTGCCCGTCCCCCGAAGGCAAACGCGGTTCCCGTGTTTCTGTTAGCAGGTCTTCCCCCTGGTGAACTCGATCGGGCTGAACGAGCAGGAGCTGCTGTTCCTCACTCAGGCTGCCTCGGGCCCCCACGCCTCGCTGGCCTCGTGGAGTGGCATCCCCGACGTCGGCGTGGTCAGCGACATTCTCTTCTGGATCCTGAAGGAGCACGGCAAGGCGGCGGAGCGGCCGTCCGACCTCACGCGCATCCACTTCCACACGCTGGCCTACCACATCCTGGCCACGGTGGACGGGCACTGGGGCAACCAGGCGGCGGCGGTGGCGGCCGGGGCCAGGGCCGCGGGCATGCAGGCCTGCGCCACCGACACCATCGACACCAGCAGGGTCCTGCTCCAGGCCCCCCGCGAGTTCCTCACCTCCCACACGGAGGCTCCCGCCAGGATCTCCCTGAACCCGGACGAGCCCGTGGTGCACTGGCACAGGGAGGGCATCTCGTTCCACTTCACGCCCGTGCTGGTGTGCCAGGACCCCGTGCGGACCGTGGGGCTCGGCGATGCCATCTCGGCCGAGGGGCTGCTGTACTCAGAGGCGTTCCCTCAGTAGGCAGCCAGGACCCTCCTCCTCCTCCAGCTCTGCTCGGCACCCTCGGGTGGGACTGGAGGCTGGGGTGCCATAGGAACAGAACGGGGCGTGGTGTGTTTTCTGGGTAGAACTGAAAAAGAGCCAAAGAATAATTCCAGGTATGAACTGTCGGCTACATTCCAGTCACCCGGCAGTGACTCGAGCACTTCAGGTGCAGGTGCAGATGTTTTAGTATTTAATGTGAAAACTGGCTTTGTCTTAAGCAGGGGGGAGGGACACAGAGACCAAAATTCGTGGCTGGTGCAGGTTTGCTGTTGCAGCTCAGAGTGGATCATGTCTGGTAGTGCTGGGAAGTGCAGCAGCAAAATTCCCTGCTGTGGATCCCAGGGAGAGCACAGCAGTGCCGACCCTGCCTTGCCACTGGTAAATTCCAGTTGAAAGGCCCGTGGCTTGTCTCCTCCCAGTACATTGCAGACTTTCCCTTTGCCCAGAGGGATGATGGAATTCTCTCCTGGTGAAAGCACCTCCCCTGTCCCCAGCCCAGAGGGAGCCACGGGCCCAAAATGTGATGCAGACTGTACCTCCTGCAGGCTGTGCAGGTGATGCTGAGTACCTGGGACTGAAGGTGTCCAGCTGAGCCCCAGCAGCCTGTGCTTGGCTTTTGGGAAAGCAGAAGTGAAGATAATCAGGGTTTCTAATTGGGGAGAGCTCTGTTTCCCTGCCAGGTGACCCCCCAAAGCGTTACTTGTGTTTGCTGCACACTAAATCCCTTCTCTGCTGAGAGCAGGGGCTTCCAGCTGATGTGTTCCAGAAATGCTCTTGAGTGCTGGAGACTTGTGTCTGGTTGTTTGAGAGTGGTTGTGCCAAATTCTTCAGTCTCCCTGCTCTCCATTCGGAAGGGTTAATATATTAGGGAAGGCCCCTCTGGAAGCTCAGCTGCTGTAACAGCATTTTCCAGGTAAGACTGAAATGAGGAGGCCTTTTAGGGTTTGCTGTTGGGGTTTACTTGACTAGGTCACCAATAGTTTCTTTGCTCTGGCCTTTGAAATTAAAAAAGCAGAATCATGTGTCCTTGTTAAATACTTTGCTCCTATTTTTTACCTCTTCACAGCCACACACTGCAAACTGCAGAGCCCCAGCCTGGGTTTTGTCCCCTTCCAGCATGGTTTTGTGTCTGGCCACTTCAGGAACTCCCAAGTGTGTAGCTCTCCCAGACATTTTGCAGTAGAACTGGATTAAATGCCCCCAGCATGTCTGGGCAAGCCTGTGCCTCACCAGAGCTTGTAGGAGGTTGTTTAAGGTCAGTCCTTGTGTCTGAGTGCAGGGGAGGAGAGTCTGTCACTCAGGGTGGAGTGATCTGTTTCAGTAACACCGTCATGCTGCTGTCAGGGATGTTCTGTTGGAAAATCCATCCTGAATGCTCGGCAAGGATAAAAATTGGCAGCTGTTGTACTTGTACTGACTCAGCAGACAATGCTGGCTGTCAGTGTGTATTCAGCTCTCCCTCTGAGCAAAGTCTTGTGTGTTGTACAGAGCAGAAATGCAGTCAGTGCTGGGTTTCCTGCAGCTCATCCCATCCTGAGCTTCCCTTGCCTCTCAGCATTTTATCTTGGTGTGGGATCTTCTTAAGACTGGAAGTATTTCTATGCAGATTATTTTTTTAATATTATTATTGATAAACTGTAGCACAGGACTTTGAGTTCTGTTTTAGTCTTCCTAAGTGAAAAAATTAATTAAAACCCCTCTCCTTTCAGCTGTCTGAGAGGTCCAAGGCCATTAGCAAGGTTATTTAGCAGCCTGTCATGGTGGCCAGGGCCACCAAAGGCCATGGACCTGCCACCTGGAGAACTGGGGCATCCTGGGTCCCACTTTGCTCACACTGGGCCAAGCTGTGGCTTCTTGATTTGGAAACCAAATTAAACACACACAGGCTGTCCCCAGCAATGGCCCTGCTGCTGTTTCACTTCTCTGTTCCACACACACTTCCAGGGATATGAGGCTGACTGGACTGGCATTCCCTATGGCCACTTAAAAGCACAGGACTGCACTCCAGACCTTGTCCTGGGGTAAAGCTGTGCTTGTACTGCACAGGAATTTTTTTAAGCTACTTTGAATAAATAATTGCTGTAAACAATTATGGAAAAGGAGCTTATTGCTTAGAAAACACCTGGGCAAGAGAGCTAAGCTGTAGTTGTTATTAGTTCCTCTTCCTGCTGCTCCTGTTCTTTCTGCCCAGGGAACATCTCTCCTGTGGTGCCCTGGGAATACCTGGCACTGAGTCATGTCTCCAATGGCAGCTGGTGAGGGCCAGGCTGCTGCTCTGTCCAGAGGTGCTTTCTCAGGCCCACAGAGCCCACCTGCCACCAAATTCACTTCCCAAGGATGATCCTTCATAGTGTGAGCTGTCCCTGGGGAGTCAGTTCTGAAACAATCTATATGATAATAACTGTGCAGTGCAGGGAGGGGCCCAGCAGCCCTCCTGCCGTTCCACATGCTGTGAACATGATGTGCTTAACTTCCCTCTGCCTTCCTAAGGCTCTGACAGGCAGGGTGGCAGAGCTCCTGAAATCCTTCCCTGCCCTTGCACAGCTTCAGTAGTGACAGCAAGGAAAAGCTGCTCCAAAAGCTGCAAAATTACCAAAGCTTCAAAATCAGGCTTGAACTGGCTCTGCTGCCCCTGATCTGTCTCCACAAATCATAGAATCATAGAATGTTTGTTCTCTCCTTGAAATCCACAGTGCTGGATGACTCAAACCTCAGCCAGTCTCACACTTCCAACACTTCCACTGGAGATCTTTCTTTACCTGTATTTTGCTGGAGATGCAGCAGCTGAGCTCACCATTGTGACATCTCTCTGTGATAAAACTTGTGCACTTTGGTATTTCCACTTCTGTGTCCCTGCACCCAGTGCAGCCACCTTGGATAGGTTTATTTTGTCATATCAATGATCCAAATTGTTCCCATCTTTTCCATGCCTGTCCCTTACTGAAGGTCAGGTGGTGGATTATTTGGAGGTGTGAATCACAGGAGGCTGGCAGAGTCCCAAAGGACACGTTCCTTTGCTGAGTCCTTGGTGTTCTGCCAGGGGAGAACCAATCCCAAATCCAGCTCTTTCCTGTTTAAAGGCTCTTTACCTATTGTTTAACTCTCTAAGGGGAGTCTCACAGCACTACTAAGGAATTACCTTTTTTTTTACTTCTGTGTTTCCTGGTTACCTCCTGTTGGGATATGTGAGATCCAGTTAGGTGTGCTCTTCCCTCCCAAATCCCTTTTTACAGAACTGGTGCTGACAAATTCTTCCTGAGCCTTTAGCAAAGACCTCAGCAGCTGCTCTGACCTGTGCTGGATTGCCTTAAAGCTCAGCTCCTCTCCTCAGCCACTGCAATCCAGAGCTTGGACAGCAACAGAGCACTAGATCTATTCCAAAACCCCATGGAAAACTCTCAGCACTTGTGCTTGGCTTTTTTATAACTATTTATTCTGTAAGGATATACTGAATTACCAGGAATTATGTGCCAGCGGGTGACCTTTCCAGCCACACCCTGAGAAGATTTGAACAGTGGGACAGTTCTGTGGGAATGGCACAACAGAACTTGATTTCCACAGCCTAAAAGTTGGGTTGGGGCTCTTTCTGGCACCTGCAGCTTAGGTAAGCAGGAAGCCAAGCTTAGGAAGGCTGAGGGTTGCCAGGGAGTGACCAGCTGGAGCGTGTCTGTGCCAACACTGGGCACCGGGTGCTGCCTCACATGTCAGAGCGATCTGTTCAGAGCAACTCCTGCCACACAACGTGCTGCCTTGCTATTCCTGGGATAAGGAAACTCACCAACTTTGAAGGAGAACAGGAGGAAAAACAGAGTAAAATACTGGGTTTGATTAAACTCTGCAGTAAAACTTGGATCTTGGAGCCGAAGTGCTGGTCCTGTCTGCTCACAGACGTCAGAGCACGTTCTCCTCCGTAACAGATGGAGCAGTTCCTTGTGTAATATCTCAAGTGGATCCAGGCTGAGTTCTCAGGGAGCTACTGATCCAGACTGGTGGGAGGATGTTCCCCCAGCAGAGGGAATGTGCAGGTTGGAAATGGCACACGTGGCCATTCCTGTCTGTGCCGGGAGCCCGGGAAGGCGCCTGTTTGCAGGAGCCGGGATTGGCCTCTGCTGAGCAGATCTCGCAGCACTGAGGAGCACAAATGCTGGCAGGAATGAGCTCATTAAAATGCAAGTGGGGGACATGAAAAAAATACCTTGAAATCCTCCCTTGGAGTTTCTCAAGAAAGCTGCTCCTTGGTGCAGCCGAGGGAAAGTGGGTTCAGAGCACACCTGCATCTCCCATAAAAACATGGATTTGGGGGAGCAGTTTGGTTTGAGAGAGTGGTAACACTTTCCTTGTGGCAGAACTGGGTTTTATCTTATAGAAAAGTCTTGGCAGATGAAGTACTTGTTATAACCCATGCTCCTTTTGAGTGCATTTACGTGTGAAGCTTATTACTTCAGTGAAGTTTTACTTCTTGAGCACTGGGCTTGTCTGTCTCTGTAGAGGAGGCTTTGGCAACTGAAACCCACTTCCCAACTGGGAAATCTAAATTTTTAACATCTTTAAGGCCCCTGTGTCCACCTTGCTCAGGCACAACTGAGCAAACATGTACAGGAGCATGGCAGGTATCCACTAATCCTGCCTGTGCCTGTGCCATAAATCAGCATCCAGTTGTCTCAGGGACCTCAAAACCAGATTTTTTGGGTTGAACTCATATTGCTGGATGAATAAATTATTACTCTTGGCTGAAACAAGTTCTTGCTGCCCAGGCATTTGTATTTGAGTGTCTTCTAGTTTGTTTTCTGTGCAGCAGCCAAGCTGCAGAGAACCTTGTGAGCTCTGTGATTTACCCTGGCTCATCAAAGACATTTTCCTAAAAAGGGCAAGAAAAATCCTAAACCAGATGGTTTCTCCTCCCCTAGAAATTAAGCTCATTATTGTTTTCCATCTTAAAATTTCCATTATAGGGGAAAAAGAGAAGATTAGAATTATGGCTGATGCCAGAAACAGGTTTTGGAGCATAAGGTGTGATTTCCAAAATCCCTCAATGCCTCAGTGCAGTCCTGCTGAGGAGTCCCTTGCTTAATTCCAGCTGAAAGAACAGTCCAGGCTCATTACCATTAGCACAAAAAAACTCTCCAGAAAGATCCTAGGAATTTACTGTGTCCAAATGCCATCATCACCAGACCCAGGGGAGGAGAGGGGACAGGACAGGAAATTGCAGTACTATTTATTATCCAACTGGAATTACATATTTAAAAATTCTTCCCAGGAAGTAGGAAGGTGCTACTACTTAGTTTTATAGAAGGAAAATTGGTTCATTATCTGTGTAACCTTTTCACCAGAATATGTATTTCAAATAAATCCCTTCACAGGTACCTTCAAATGCTGTATGTGCCCCCTATGTGACATTTACCCTATCAAAGCATCCCAGGACAGAAATCTGTCCTGAACTCAAGTTTTGGGGCTCAGGTAAAGAATTCCCAGCCCTTTCCTACCCCTGCTCCTCACCTCTTCCTCCCAGGCACTCTGTTACACGGCAGGAACTCCCAGAGTAAGCATTTTAATGTGAATAAAAATGTCTGCACTGTACCTGATTTACCTGCTCCTTGTCTGCTTTGTTTCAATTTGCCAGTGCTCCACAAAAAATCCTGGTTTCTTCAGCTCCTGGCAGGAGGGAACCCTGACAGGAGGGAACCCTTTCAGGAATGCTGCCCTGGAGCTGCACTGACAAAAAACTCAGCGGAGAGAACAGCTGGGGGAGAAAAAGCCACATCTAAGATCAGGAGTTTGGGCCATCAGAACTGAGAGGAAAGGGAGGGTTCCTACTCTGGTGTTTTCCAGGGAGCAGGACAGCACTTTAGCTCCTGGCTGGGCTCTGAGGATGCATTAATGTCACTCTGGGTAACAGCAGCAAACACAGCCCAGCTAAGGGATGGGACAGACCCAGGGCCCTGGTCACGCTGCTTTTATGCTGCTGCTTCAGAGAAGTTTCCATTACTAACCTTCCTCTCTGTTAATTATGGAGGGATACAATCCAACAGTGCAGAACTAAAAGCAGGAAATACATTTTCAAACAGCTGGGGAGTTTCACCAAGAACAGAGCCCTGAAGCTTCAGTTTGCTGTTTCTTTATGGAAAATCAGCCAGTTCAGCCACTGGAAGGGTTTGGTCCCCCTCGGGATCCTGAATCCCAAGGCACTACTGCTGGCTAAATGTACTGGATGCCTTGGGATTGTTCTGGAGGGCTCACACCCAGCCTGTCGAGAGCTGGAGCCCCATCCCCCAGCCTCTTGCAGTGACCACACTAAGAGAAGCTACACACAAACCTCTTTGGTCACTGCAATGACTCCCGGGGACACGGCCGAGCCCACGTGCTAAAATCACTGACAGAAACAGCTGCATCCTCACTAAGTGAGGTGGGTGAAGCCCAGTGGGGCAGGGGGAGGGCAGGTCCCTTCCCAAGTCCCAGGCAGCTCCGGAGATGCCCAGAGCCTGTCCTACTCTGCTGCCTGCCGGCTCCGGCGCTTCTCCTTCCCCGGCTCCTCGTCCCCTGCAGGTGCTGAGTTCTCCTCAGGGCTCGTTTCCGAGTCCTGTTCTGGTTCCAGAGGCAGTGAGGGAGACTTTGCTGGCATAGCTGGTGTTCCAGCACCTGGGGAGAGGACACAGGTAGAGTTACTCAACACATGTTTTGTCTATTCTTTTTGCCCTCCCGGCAGCATTGGGATGCAGAATAATCACAGCTATTAATTACTCTCAGATTCTCTCTGCCCAGCATTAGTTCACTGATAAGGAGTTATCTGAGAGATCTGACAGCCCTAAGTCATGGTGAAAGGAAGCTCAGCTACAGTGTCTCACTCAGCTGTGAGAAGTCAGTACAAACTTAGGAATTAACTCATGCTCTGCAAGAGAAAACAGTTCCCAGAATCCCAGAATCCCAGAATGGTTTGGGTTGGAAGGACCTTAAGGATCATCCCATCCTACCCCCTGCCATGGGCAGGCACACCTCACACCAGCCCAGGTTGCTCCAAGTCCCATCCAACCTGGCCCTGGACACTTCCAGGGATGGGGCAGCCACAGCTTCTCTGCCCAATCTGTGCCAGGGCCTGCCCACCCTCACAGGGAAGTGCCACTTTCAGCTCCACTGAAGTTGGTTTATGCTCAAGATGGAGCCCAAAACAAAGTGCTGTTTTAAGTTCACAGCTTTAGCAAATTCAGGGGGAGTTTCCAGGCAGTTAAAGCAGCTACTTACAGAATTAAAACAGGACAGAGGTTGTTTCTACACTTAAATTTAGGCTGACAACTGATGTTATGAACCAGCTCTGTTCTCTGATAAGGACAATAAAGTCCTTCAGGTAAACCCTAATCTGGTGTGTTTTACTTCATAGATTTCCTGGCTAAGTCTTCCCTGCATGGTAAGTTTATTCCATGTGTGAGAAATGGAACAGGTCCTTAGGGATGCCAAAGAAAGAGGCCTGCATTACACAACCTCTCTCCTGCTTCAGAACAAGAGTGACAGAAAATCACCACGAGGAGCCACATCTCTGGCACAGCCCTCGGCAGACAACGTGGGGCCAGGCTGGGAATGGTGGCTTAGGAGATGCTCCTACCCAGCCCCAGCTGTGCAGCCCTTGGGGTAAGGCTCACAGCACCTCCTGAGAACTCTCAGTCCTGTGGCCCACACTAAATGCAGCAATTTCTGCAAGGCAGGGCCTGGCTGGGCAGCTTGGGAGCAATCCAGCTGCAGTTATTGTTGTAGGAGAAATGATAAAGTGCCTCAGAAAATTGTCCATCCTTTCCCTTCTCTCCAACAGCCTGTCTGTGCAGGTCAGCTCCTGGGCTCTTCCAAAGGCAGGCAAGAGATCTGGTTGCTGGAACCCTCTCCTTCCCAGAGCAAGATTTCAATCCCATGCTAATTGGAATATTCCCCATTGTGCCTCAGACAGGAAGGGAAACTTTCCTGGCTTCCCACATCCCTGCAAAAGCAGGAGGGTGTAATGCACCACAGAGAGCACCTTCCTTAACTCAGAATCTGGGAAAGTTGTCACCAAATACTGACCTCACTGCTGTGTAAGCAAGTCAATCCCTTCCTGGACATGAGGGAAGGGATATTTCTCTTCCCTGCTCCCACAGCCCCACCGGAAGGAGAAGCAGAGCAGCCTCACCTGAGGGAAGCTGCATGGTTTTCCCATACCCTGCAGCAGAGGACATGGCCTGCCCCAGAGCCTGGTTGGAGCCCAGAGGCTGCTGCGTGCTGGAGGATTTCCCTGGTCCAGCAGCTCTCTGCTTGGATTTGGACTCTTTAGAAGGCTTAGTCCACACCAGGCTCTCCCCAGCCTGCAGGGCAGCTCCCATCTTCTGGGCCACCTCCACCATCTGCTCGAGAAGCACAGAGAGAAGAGCAGTGTAAGCAGGAACTCTTCAGACAACAACAAAGGCAACATCTCCACAAAAAACCCCGCAAAAAGAGAGCTGTGCAGAGCTGGCTCGGTGCTCAGGGGAAACATCTCCACTAATTCATTCCCTTAATTAAGAGGGAGTCTTGTCTTGCTGTGTATTGATTGAAGAACTTGGTTTCAAAGAGCAGGAACGAAGCGAGCAGCTCTCAGCAGGCACCTGCTCTGCTCAGAAAAGCTCATAAGCACAATTTCTTCCTAATAACTGGACTCCAAGTCCAATCTCCTCCTCCCCTGTTGCCAGCCCTGGTGTGGCTCCCCAGCCCTGCCCCAGGGAAGGACATACCTCAGGGTCAAAGTCGGGGGTGCTGCCCTCCCTGACTGCGCTCACCCTCCTCTCCATCTCCCGGTACTGGCTCAGGGCCCCCTCCTTGTCGCCCTGGTTGTAGAGCAGGACAGCGTAGTTCAGGTTGATCAGGGGGTTGCACCTGCAGCAGAGACATGGGAGGCACCTCATTCCCCATGGGAACACTTATCCAGGCCAGAAGAAGGCTCAGGTGAGCCCCAGCAGCAGAGCTGGACACACCTCAGTGCCCGGCACTGGCAGAGCAGGGGCTGCAGAGCCAGAGCCCTTTGGGAACACGGTCGAGTCCCTCGTGTTTGGTGACACACCCAGGTCTGGGCTCAGCAAAGCCTCCCCATGTCAGTGACAATATAAATCCCTCCCCAACAGCCTCCCTCTCTGGACAGCCAGTTCCATGCCCTTGGGGACCACCCCAGGACGGTCTCAGCTCTCCCAGCCCCTTGCTCCAGGGACAGGCAGAGCAGTGACAGGGGCTTTCACCACACTGTGAAAGCTGATCTTTCCCTGACTTCTCCCAGACTCTCCCAACATTCCCAGTCTGTAGGAGAACAGCTTGGCACAGGAGAGGCAGTGGAACTGCTTTATTGGTTTTATCTTACAATCTAACATGCTGCAGAACTGGCTGTTTTCATTTCAATTCCAGACCATGCTGTTTACATTTCCACTCCTCACCTCTTCTCTCTCCTTCCCCCTGTGAGAACAGACACAAACTGCAGGTACTGTTATGGAGAAGCAGTAGGTGATAGCCAGTACAAAGGCCCTGAAGAGGAGACTCACCACAGGCAAAACACAGGTACCTGCACACTCCTGCCTCCCTTCCTGCATAAGGATTTCAAAAGGCAGAACTGCTCCCTATACTCTCATTTTCCACAGTATCCATTTTCTTCAATAGGATACGTTCACCCCAACAGCACTTCCCACCCGGCCCAGCGTGCGTGGGTGGGTGGAGGGCTCTGCCCACCCCCAGGTCCTGGCAGGAGCCCCCGGGAGCGTCCCTGCCCACAGGTCAGGAGGATGCTCCGCGCTCTGACAGTGCATGAGCGAGGGACTGGTGCCCTCTCCTGGAGAGTGGCTGGGATAACTGGAGCCATCCACGGACTGGGGGCCAGGGCAGAGGGACAAGTAATGGAGGGAAGGATCCTGCTGGCATTGGGCAATAAATGAGGTGTCACCTGCAGGCCCTGACTCTTCGTTCCTGGCGAGGTGACAGCACTTCAGGGAACATGGCTGTCAGAAGAAATCTGATTGCATCTATAGCCATGGTTTCTCCTCTAACTGGGAAACTGGAATGCTGAGCCCACCACAGAATAAACCCTCCTCCCTGTCTTTGCCAGAACACTGAAGAGACCAGACAGTCCTGGGAACAGCCAGTTTAAAATTAATCAAACCTTGTGGAGCTAATTCACCACGTTCCAGAGCAGAGAAGCAACATGACAGTCAGAGAGAAATCAACAGCTCAGTGACTCCAGAAAGGACAGCTGTGAGCTACAGCCAGGACTGAGAACACCTTTCCTAAAGGCTTTTCCAAGATGTTTTCCATTCCAGCCCCTAGCATGGCACCCAGGCCACTACAAAAGCATTCCTGGCAATGGAAATCAACTCCACACTCTTCATCCCAGCCAAACAGCTCTGAAGGTGCCAGCAAAGGGAGCTGGTGGGGACACAGCTCCAGCCACACAGTAACTGGTTAAAGCACGCAGGGTGTCAGCTGAACCAGCCTCACACAGTCTGGACTTCCCTCCCAGCAGCTGGCATTCATTGAGGGTTTATTTTTCTGGTCAGACTGTAGAGCTGGAGCATCCCAGGAGTGCCAAATACTTGGGCTAAGTTGAAGAACCAAATTTCTATTCCTTTGAGCAAAGCACACAAGCCCATGACTAAGGAGTCTGAGAAATCTTTAAGGTCATGTCCTGCCATGCTGGGCATGGAACGGTGATTGGGAATAATATCCTGGAATGGTTTGGATTGGAAGAATCTTAAAAACCATCCAGTCCCACCTCACTGCCATGGACAGGAACACCTTCCACTATCCCAGGTTGCTCCAAGTCCCATCCAGCCTGGCCTTGGACACTTCCAGGGATGGGGCAGCCACAGCTTCTCTGGGGAACCTGTGCCAGGGCCTGCCCACCCTCACAGGGAAGGATTTCTCCCTGAGCTCTGACCTCTCACCACCTTGTGTGGCCCCTGCAGGTGGGAGGTGCTTCTGGCTCGGCTCAGTCCCCAGCACACAGCCTGGGCTCTGAGTGTGCAAACAGCCACAGTAAACTGGGGACAGAGACAAAACCATTGACAAATCTGAAATCATTTTGATTTGCTGCCTGAAATGATGAAATACTATGAAGTTCAGCTTAACATTTCTGAAACCAAATGCTCTGATTGTAAGACCTAGACTGCAAACATAGATGTTGTTAAGAAAAACAAGGAGCAAGGACTACCCCGCTGCCCTTTTATTTGCTTTATACAAACTTCCTGCCCATATTCTGCAGCTAAAATCATCCCTCTGCCCAATTCAGTACAGGCTTTATCCCAGGCATCTCACTGCTCTGCACAGCATTCAAACTTTGGGTTACAAAATATGTTTTCTTCTACTGAATCTGCTCCACTGTGTATAAATATTAACTGAAAGGAGGGCTGGAATCCAAAGTCATCCTCACTGACTCACTAACCAAACAGCAAAACAAAAACCAGCTTTGCATTGGTCTGAAATAAAATCCCTTTTCATTTTTTAGAGCTGACTTGAATTAAAAAAAAAAAACAAAGTGGTTTCAATGTGCCACTTGCATAGAATAAAAATGTTTCCCTACTACAAACCACGCAGGGTCAAAGCAGAGCGAGGGGCAAAGGGAACCAGGTGCAGGGAGACAAAGCCACACAGGGGACAGCTCTGGTGACACTCACCTGTCCAGGGCCACGGCTTGCTCATAGGAACACTTGGCATTCTCAATGTCTTCCAGGTTGGTCAGAGCCACTGCACCAAAGTAAAACACACACAGGAGTTGCTGTTTCACAAGGAGTTCATTTTTAAGACAGTGCTGAATACAGTCATAAAACAGGTGCCAGCAGGGCTGTCTGGACTGCTGTCAGGATTAACCCTGCTGCTCACAGAATCAGGAATGCCTGGGCTGGGAGCACCTTAAAGCCCATCCAGTCCCACCCCCTGCCATGGGCTGGGACACCTTCCACTATCCCAGGCTGCTCCAAGCCCAGTCCAACCCTGGACACTTGGAGCAGCCAAAGCTTCTCTGGGCAACCTGTGCAGGTGCCTCACCCCTCTCTGAGTAAATAATTTCTTCCTAATCTCTAATCCAAACCTGCTCTTGCTGTCACTTCTGACATGTCTGTCTCATTTCATCCCAGAAATATCCAGTGCTGGAAATCCACACCCACTTCTCAGGCAACCCAACCCCAAACTCATACACATAAAGTCTTTTCCAACATTTAATCTGGATCTGACTGCAATTCAACCTTCTACTCACCCCAGAGAGAACAGACTGGGGAGGAGCTTCTCACTGAAGCCTCTGTGTACTATCTCTTCACTTCAGCCCACACTTTGTGTCCCTGTGCTGTTGCATCCCCCCAGGTGTGTCCCAGCTGGAGCAGGACCATCACACACCTGCCAGGAGCATGTAGAGCTCTCCCATCCTGGGCTGGAAGCTGATGGCAGCACTCAGGAAGTGGAAGGCCGAGGCATATTGCTGCATGGTGAGGTGCACCAGCCCCAGATTGTACAGGATCTTCCAGTCAAAGGGAGCCAGGTAGTTTGCCCTCTTCAGGCAACTGATAGCCTGCAAAAACAGGGACAAACGTGCTGTAACAGCCTGCCCAGAGCACACCTCCTGCCTGTGCACCTCGTGCTGGCACGGAGCTTGGTGGAGGTGGGAGAACAATGGGAACACGAGCCTTACAGCCACGTATTTCTTCTTGCCGAAGAAGCACATGCCGATGTTGTTCCACAGGGGGGGGCTCTCGGGCACGGCGCTGGCCACCACCTTGTACTTGGACAGGGCAACGTCGAAGTCGCCGTGGGCCTGCATCATGCTGCCAGCGGCCAGCGTGGCCTGGGGACAGCAGGGACTGCTCAGGGACACGCCGGCCCACACAGCAGGAACACAGCAGGGCTCAGTTATCCAACTAAAACCATCTCATGGGACGCTATTTAACTTTTTCAGGTGTTTTCTTGTAAGGACTGCCCAGAGCAGTGGTGGAGAGGAGATGGGGACTTGAATCTCCTATCACAGAGCAGAACAGGGTGAAGAAGGTCCTAAGTCTGCTCCTTCCTGCACTCTCTTAACTGTCTCAGAAATGAGAGAGTTTGCCCAAAGAAGCTGGAACACATCCCTGGAAGTGTCCAAGGCCAGGGTGGATGGGGCTTGGGGCAACCTGGGCTAGTGGAAGGTGTCCCTGCCCATGGCAGGGAGTGAAACTCACTGATCCTTAAGGTCCCCTCCAACCCCAACCAGTCTGGGATTCTGGGATTCGATCAGTATCACAGTATGATAATATTTTAGTGCATTTTTGGGGAGACAGAAGTATCTCTTAAGAGTCTGAGTCTCTGAGAAGATCTGTGCACTAATGGATTCTTTTTATCACCAAGCACAGATAGAAATAGTTCTGGTACAAGTTAAATGGGGAGCAAAACATACTCGAGCAAGACATATGCAAAGCTCTCCTAGTTCACACTGACTGGTTGATACTGCAAATTAGTGGGAAAAAAAGGAAGTGAGTACAACACACTATATTTAAACCACTCCAGTTAACTCCTTCATAAGATTTCACAGTGACAAGTAAAATTTGTAAGTGTAAAGGTGTTTTCACAATAACTCATGTTTGTCAACCACACATTTCAATGCTCTGCACTGTCAATAGCCAGAAAGGGAGAGAAATGAAGGAACACCCCTAAAAAGGGAAGCAGTTCCACAATCAGGAATGAAACCTGGATGCCAAGCTCAGCTCTCCAGGCCAGAGCCAAGGGAATATACAGAGCAGCTGGAAGCACAGACAGGATTACCAGCAGATGGGAGAGTAATATAATGCAGTATCACTGGGATCTGTGCTCTGTGCTGAGGAGTCACAGGACCCAGCACAGCTCCTGGGATTTTGGGAACAATGCCTAGAAGACTCTCCTTCCAAAGTAAATTCCACCTGGATTTGGTGCAACTTCAGATTAAAAACCAAAGGGATCAATCTAACATCCCATCTTCTGCCTCCTCCCCTTTCCCTACCTCCACACACCCAGCTCCCCACCCAGGGAAATGTCCCAGAAATGTATTTCAGACAAAGCTCTCTGGACATGATCCCTTCCAGCGTCTCCAGGCCCTGGACAGAGATGGGAGATCTGATGCTGGAATTGGCTTTAGGAGGTGTCCCTTCATCATTCCCACTCCCCACAGTACCTTGTAGTTGCCTGGGTCATATGTAAGCGCATTTCCAAGGTGTTCAAAAGCCTTCTGGTAATCCCCAGTCTGGGAAAAGAAGGAAATATGCATCAGGAATTCAGGAATAAGGGGGTTAAGAAGGAGAACAGGTGCTTTGTGAGCACTAGAGCTTCTGCTTTGGTTACATACTCACAAAAGGGAATTCTACAGTGCTCTCATGACACACACATGTTTCTGTTTGACCACAGAACAGATTCTAAGACTTCATTTGTGCTCTGACTTTTCCATACCACAGTGAGCTCTGGGTTGATAGTTCTCTGCTCCTTTATCCCAGAAAAAAGGCTATAGATTGTTACTCTGCACCTCCTCAGTTCCCTCACCACAACTTCCTCACACCCCAGGACTCTTCTGTCCAGGTGAGAAAGATTTCCCTTGTCTTCCCATTGACTGCAGGTGTTGGTGGGCCTGACTGTGGCCAAAAATGAGCACATGACAGGTGAGAGTCACTGAAATCCCATGGACTGGAGCCAGGTGAGCTCTCAGGTCCCTTCCAAATCAAACCATTCTGTGTTTGTGAAAATAAACCAGCCTGAGAAATCTGTGTTTTCAACTGATTTCACTTAAAGTGCATTCAGTTCTACTTCCTGCCATGGGCACGGACACCTTCCACCAGCCCAGGTTGCTCCAAGCCCTGTCCAACCTGGCCTTGGACACTTCCAGGGATGGGGCAGCCACAGCTTCTCTGCCCAACCTCTGCCAGGGCCTGCCCACCCTCACAGGGAAGAATTTCCTCCCAATATCCCACCTAACCCTGCCTGTGGGAAGCCATTCCCCCTTATCCTGTCCCTCCATCCCTTCTCCCCAGTCCCTCTCCAGCTCTCCTGGAGCCCCTTTAGGCTCTGGAAGGAGCTCTCAGGTCTCCCTGGAGCCTTCTCTTCTCCAGGTGAGCCCCCCCAGCTCTCCCAGCCTGGCTCCAGCCCTGGAGCAGCTCCGTGGACTCCTCTTCCTCCACTACTGCCTGTTTCTCTTTGCTTGTTCACTCCTTGGGAAGGTTACCTGTGGAACAATCCAAGGCCCTTCCCATCCATCTCCCAGACCCAGGGATAAGCACCCCTTTGTTATTTAAATCAATTCCCATTTTCCTCTGTGGTGCATTAACACTCACAATTCACATATCCCGCTCTGCTTTTGTGGGATAACTTGCAAGACTCCTGCTCCAGAAACAAGGTAATGACTAGTCATGCTTTGTTATACTTGGAGGATTTATAACAGAATTAGGGTGGTTGCCAAACAGAATTCCTGCTCTGGCTCTGGTCCAGGGAATCAACTTGCTTTTAACAGCAACAAGAAGATACAGAAAAGCAAGTTCTGTCCTGTTAAATTCAGTCTTTAGAGAAAGAAGTGCAAGTCATGGGGAGGTGGATAGAAATGATTTTGAAAATAATTAAGCTCATGTGATATCTAATAGCCTTCAGTACCTGCAGGTACAGCAAGCCCAGGGCTGTGAGGAGGTCTGTGTTTTCTGGAGAAAACCTGGAACACAAAAGCCAGAAGGGTTTTGTGGATTTGCTTATCAGCCCTTCCAGAACAAGGTAAAAGCAAACATGGAATAATGATGCTACATTACTCTTGTACCACTCCAGGAAATTCATTTCACTGTTATTATTACACACAAATATTACAACAATTGCCACCATGGGGACTTTGAAAAACACATCACCTCAGCTTCCCAAAGGTCCTCTGGATACCAGTGGGAAGGCAACAAGGCTCTGCGGGAGAGATCTGGACATGGAATAAGATAATGTGGGTTTGTTAAGCTGCAAAGTGAGTCTGCATCAGTGACCTGGAAATACAAAATGGGATTTTCCATCATCTCCCATAAACCACCCTGTAAATCCATCCATCCTAAGCCTCTCAGGCCACGTGGGACAGGCAGTGCTCAGCATTTGTGATGGATCCTACACAAACTCCTCATCAGACTTTCAATTCACCCTATAAAAAGATTACAAATAAATAGGTTGGAAACAACAACCTAAGACAAAAAGCAGAGAGAGATACCACGTGTGGCCTCACCACAACAGAAGTCAAGACTTAGGAAATCTGGTCTGCACTCTTACACTGGCACCACTAAACCTCAACCAGAACAAACTGGCCGTGCCTGCTGGTACACAAACATGGAATAACAGATTATCCTGGAGCTGGAAACAGCAAATAAAATACAACAGGCAGATGAGAACAAGAGAAAAAATGGGAGTGAGGAAGAAAGGGAGGCAGGGGAGCAGTGGGATAAAATGCATAAACCTGGTAAGATGCTTAGCAAGGATTAATTATGTAATAAACATTCTAGATTAGTCCCAGTGCCCACCCAGCCCAGCCCACTGTCAGGGAGCCGAGGGCAGACATGTAAGGAAACACTGGGCAGCTCTTCCTGCAGCTCCTGCTTTTCCTTGGTGTTGGCCTCCACTGCAAAGCTATAATTTAAAATCACTGGTAAATCAGATGCTCAGAAATGCCCTGAGCGGGTCCTGAGGAGCAGAGATGGGGTGGGATAAACTCCTTGTGCCCCAACCCACCTCTGGTCTCACATTCACAGCTTCCACCCGCAAACCACTCCAAGGGGACACAGCATGTGAGACCCAGCCAAGGATCTGGGACAGCCAATCAGGATTAGATTGTTCTGGTAGATAAACCTTTGGGACTGATGAAGTCAGTTTTGGATCAGTTTGCTCCCAGGCATCTCCATCCGTTTGTTATTCCACTTTCTTGGCAGCCCTTCCAGCAGCTCCCTCCTTCCCTGCCACACTGTCAGCAGGAGCAGGAGCACAGCTGAGAGCAGAGACAGCTGAAGGGCTTGGAAGTGCCAGCTTTGCTCAGAGACTCTATAATTACCATTAGCTTTTTAATCATGGCCTCAATTCAGATCTGGGACACCAATCAATTTTCTCCTGGCATAGGATGGGAATGGGCAGATGGAAAAAAGAGTATTTCTTACTCTACAGCTTTCTTATAGACTCCAATGGCTTTATCCACCTCCCCCTCCAAGAGGTGGATTTTCCCCAGCATCATGTAAGTCAGGTCATGTCTGTTGAGCTCCAGGGCATTGTTGAGCTGGTCTCGTGCCTAAAGACACAAGCAGAGAGAACAACAAAAAATGGTAAGTGATTACAGAGCCCCCACTGAAGCAGCAGCCCAAGAGCAACCCCCCAAGCCAGGGAAGGAGAAGAGCCAACAAACACCCCCTGAGCCCACAGAACACGAAACCCAGCCCAGCTAATTGTTGGAACAAGCTCTGCAGCAGCAGCCACGGGCTTTTAGGGGCAGGAAAAGACAACACAACGTGCTTCAAACCAAGCAGGAGGCAATGGCCTCCCAAGAAGGAGAGAAGCAGGGACCTGTTCCTCGATTTTAGTTTGTTTGGTTTGAGGGAAGCTCCAGATCTGTCAGGTGAACAGGAACTTTACAGCCTATTCTTCCCTAAATGCTCATTCCAGCAGTGAGCATGGCCTGCCAAGTGAAAATCCCAGAGATGTGAGCAGGTCCCAGTCTGGAAGGTGTCAGTGCAGACAACAAACCCCAAGTGTGAACCTGCACTCTAGAGCTTTCTGTTCCACAGGGATGCCTCAAACAGGGAATGCAGCTGGGGATTGCTGCACGGGCCACAGCACCCACCAGGAATAGCAGCAGGGCCCAACTGGAATCAAAAATGTTCTGAGTGCTGGTTTTTCCCTTACAAACTGGATCAGAGGCAGTCCAGGGCTCACCCCTAGCACCCAGGGGATGCTTAAGTGAGGAGCTGGGAATGGTGTGCTCAGACCTGGGACTAGAGCTCCATTTCAGCTTTCAAGTAGTCCTTTTTTAGCTCCAAAGCTCACAGAGTTGGTGCTGCCCACACTGCAGCCATGCTCTTCTGTGACTTCTGCTCCAGGCTTGGGGCAAAAGGAGCTTCAGACACAGGAGCAGAACCTTTCCATGGAGGAAAGAAAGGTGCCTGCTGCACCCCAGGCAAAGCAAGCCCCAAACTCTTCCCTCTGGATCCTGCCAGACCCAAGGGGCAGCAGGTTTCCTTCCAGAACTCTGCATGAGGTGCAGCAGTTTGAGCTGGAGGAACAGTTGGGGCTTTACCATCACATCTCCTGCTTCAGGAGGATGGACCTGGATTGCTGCTCCTACAAAGCCAGCACTGTTCAAGGGTCTGGCTTTAAAAGGCTCAGAGACAGAAGCAGCTCTTGTTTGAGCACAGCTGGTTTTCTGTCCAGTTTGAGGTTTCTCAAATATTCTTTTTAAAACCAGAAATGCTCCCTGAAAAATCCTAAATTTCAGAAAAAGCCTCCTGCCCTGCCACAGGCTCCCTTTATCCAACCTCCCTGACCTGCAGCTGACTCAAAGTAACTCAACACAAGTGGAAACAGAGACAGCTCACAAACCTTTGCTCCCAGAAACAAACGCTGAAGTCAAACCTCCTCACTGGCTACGGCTGCAAAGGACCCGCTCCAAGATACCAAAGAGAGGGAAAATTTTGGGATGCTTCCTGCTTCCCATTGGCATTACCTTGTTGAAGTGTTTCAGGTACATGTAGCACACCCCCAGGTTGTGGCTGATCTCCTGGATGGAAAAAAGCCAAACTCAAATCAGCATAAGGTGAGAAACAGAGAATCTCAGGCAGTAACAGTCAGCACTGCCCACACCCTTCTGGCTTTGCAGAGCAAGTAAACCTACAAATTTAAGTTATTTCAGGCACCAACAGAGCTTAAGTGGGATTGTACATGAAGGATTACAGACCACTGAGACAAAAACCATATAAATGACAAATGTCTCTTCAGAGAACAAGGAGCACAGGCTGGTTCCTTCCCCATGATGTCACTCTCCCAGACTAGGGACGCTACCCTCATGGTGGCTCCCAGTCTGGCTGTACATCACTAGGACGTGCACCATGTCTAGCCCAGCTGGGCTAAACTGGAAGATATGTCTTAATTTTCCAAACCAGAAGTCAATCCTCAGAAGGGCTGATACTCCTCTGGCTTTCTAAACACAGGTTAGGATGATCACTTAGGGATCCTAAATACTTTGGTAGGAACCATCTCCTACATACTCTGGTAGGATCCTAAATACTCTGTAGGATCCATGCCTCAAATTCCTCACCCACACTTTAACCTGCCACCTTCCCCATCCCAGCACATCTTGGTGAGCTGAAAAGCAAGGTCCCCACTCCTTGTTTCTATTCTGCTGACATTTTGCTGCTTCCCCAGCTTAAACAGCCTTGACCTTTCAGAGGAAACTCTCTCATTTCCTCATTAACACCCCCTGGAATGGCATTTTCCTCCATGCAGCCTCTCCAGCTGTGTAAGACAGCGCTGAGCAGTGACTCCTGGGTGCTGCAGAACAAGGCAAGAGCACAGCCTGGCTTTGCTTCCAGACCCAAGCCAGGAATGGGAAATAACTCATAAAAATCCCCACTGACATCTGCCTGCTGGGTTGCAAATAGGGTTACAGGATGCCAAGGAGCTCAGTTAGCAAAGGGAATGCAGGTGGGAAAAAGACCCAGGGCAGAAAAGGTTTCTGAGTTGTCTGGCACAGGGTAAGTTGAATAAAACCAGAGATATCCTTGTATCCTGAATTTTATATGTACTGAGCAACAAATGAATGAGCTCACTTACTGCAAGCCTATCCCAGAAACACTCCTGCAGGCAAAACAGTCCCCTGCAGAAGGCTACCAGTCCTCCCAGTGCCACAGCTTTCCCTTTGCAATGCTCTTCCTTCTATGTCTCTTTATACAGAAGGGATAATCTAATCATTGCTGCTGTATTTTCAATGGTGTTTTGCATCACAAAAGCTTCCTCAATTACTCAAGTGTGTTTTAATAACTGATGGTTTCCAAACACTTCCCACACTTCCCTCAAAGTGCAGACATGGTTGTGTTAAAACCGATCCTTTGCAAAGCTCAAGTTGCTCGACTCCCTGTGCCCCAAGACACAGTGTGGGGTTTTGCAGGTGGAATGGTGCCCAGGTCCTGTGAGCCCAGTCAGGCTCAGGGCACAGGCAGTGAGAGCTCACCCTGCCTTGGGACCAGCCTGCAGCTCCTCCAACAACCTGCAGCTCCCTGGACACTCACCCAGTCCTTCTCATCGAGCTTTGCTGCTTCGTTGTACACTTCAATGGCTGCCTTGTGCTTCCCCAGGAGAAACCTGCAAAAGGATTTCAATTCTTTTGTTTTTCTTGCTTTCAGACCCTGCTGTGCAACCACTCTCACCTTTGCCAGTGAGAAATGATGCTATTTGCTGGTTCTCCAGAGAGCTGCATGAGAAGTTTAAAATCTCAGCAATCTCAGCACTCCCTCTCAGGGCCAAGTTCATCCATCCTGACATTACTGGAGATGCAAGGAATGAATTCCCAGACTCTGCAGCCTGCCTTTGTCTCCAAGGAAAGAGACAGGTGGCCTAACAGAACATTCAGGGGGTCTGTAGGGCAAGTTTGCCCAGCTCAGGTGAGCACCTGTAGCTGTGAACTAGAAATCAGTGTCACCTCAACGCTTAAACTCCAAAGAAAAAGAAAACACAGTATCAGGCAGGCAGATTGTAACAGAGACTCTGCTCAGAGAACAACCCACGCTTCTGGGAGCCAACCCAAGTGCAGATAAGGAGGAAACATGTCTGGAATTAAGCAGCCTGGGAGAAAAACAAAACATGGAAGGTCCTGGGTGGCACATCAAAGAGAAACAGTACACCACCACTCACAGGGATCGTGCCACCTGCTTGAGGTTGTCAGCGCTTCGAGGGTTCAGAATGGAACATGTCTGGAAAAGTTCAAGAGATTCTTGAATCTTCCCCTCCAAGCGAAATATCAGAGCTGTAAGACAACACAGAGCAGGCAAATGAGTGCATTATCTGCAGGAAAAACGTGCCTCTGACAGCAGGGAGGGAAGGGGGGACAGATATATTATAGCAACGCTCCTTTGGTCCTGCCCACTCCTGCAGCACTCCGGGCAGATGTGTCTGGGGCACAACACCACACTCTGCCTGCCTGCAGAAACCTGGGGCCAGAACACGGGCTGGAAGTCCAAACCCTGGGCAATTGCTTGTACAGACCCAAATCCTACAGTAATCCAGCAAATCTCTGCTGTCCCCACCACTTGGAATTGGAATGCCAAGTTTTGGGGGACTTTTTTGGGGGGCCAGAGGGCAGGGCAGGAAGAGGAATTCCATCCTTAGAGCCAACAGTGAGACAAAATCACCTGAGGTGGGGAGCTCTCACCGAAAACAGGCAACTGTAGCACCATCAAACACACACGGAAGGCCAAGAGCCCACAGTCCAAGGAGGGATCGGTGACAAACACAGAGAAAACAGAAAACCCCATCTGCCCATTTCATGTGGAAATCCCAGACTCCAAAACCAGACAGAACAAGCAGGGGGAAAACCCCCAAATATTTCTTACTTAACAGCTGTATGTGTTTCCCTCACCTGTTGCCCTTCTTACTGTTCACTCAGTCTCCAATCAGGGGTGACAAAATGAACCTGGGACGTACCTTGGACATAGACAGCGTATTCACAGAGCCCTTGGGACTCCTGGAGCTGCTCCTTGATGACTGCCTGGAAGGACCAGAGTTGTAAACTTGCATCATTTCAACAGAGATCTGATTTCACTCACAGAAACCACAACCCCACCTGTGATAAGGGCACTGGACTGTGCCAGGAATACTGGGGCCATTTCAGTGTTCCTCTCTTCATTCCTATTCCCAAGGATAATTAGATACTACCTGGGGAAAATGCCACGAGGTATCTCTGGATAAGGCACCTGCTGATAAGGGTATCTACTCCAGGCCATTTGTGAAGAAATAAATTGAATTGGAGCAACTGCAGCTGAGTCAATGAAAGCCAAATGAACAAATGAGGAGGGCATGGGGAAAAAAACCTGATGGAAATGTAAATTCCTGCTGGCTACACCCATGCAGCTGCCAGTCTGGGCTGAGGGTGCAGTTTGGACATATTCCACAGTCATATGTGACCTGGAATTATAAAACTGGTGAAAAAGAGTGACCTATGGGAGGAGGAACACTCTGGGTAGGAAGCAAGGGCATCATTTCTCCTGAGACTCCACTTCTGAGCTGAAGTGCAGGAGACAGAGGCAGGTAAGAATAATGTGGTGCTTGTCTGGCACTCCAGATGTGTCTGGTCAGTACCAGCATCCCCAGGCTCTGAGAGGGGTGTGAGTGAAGGACCTGAAAACTGAACCTCAAACACAGCACATGGAAGGAAAACCGTTATTGAGAAGGTTATTACTCAGAGGATATTAACTGAGAAGTTATTACTGAGAGGAAGGAAAGTTATTACTGAGAATCCTGACTCGGAAGAAGAGCTGAAGCAAAAGGAAGAGCAAGGCTGGGCTGCTCTTCCCTCACCTGTATCTGCTAACTTTTCTACACAATTTACAAAGTGCATTACTGTAGAACATTCAGCTCAGAAATAACCACACATCTCAGCTTGGATACTCTGTGTTGCTCCATCCACACAAGCCCAGATTCTCAGAGCAAGAGAGGGCAATAGAGAGCTGTCTTTCAGGGAGATCTGATTAATTCTATAAACCCTAAAAAATTCCACAGCAAAAGGCCCTGAGATGAGAAATATGATCTGTAATCCCAGCTCTCTCCCCCAGGTTTATTTAAGCCACAGACAGAACTCAGACACGCTGGCAGGAGACCAACAGTCCCTGTGTGATTCCAGGGGATGCTGCAGCCACAGGCTCTGTCTGCACCTTCCTGGAGGGGCACCGAGAGGGTTAAAATCAGTCCAATGCCTCAACTCTGGGGAGTTGATGTTGGTAAATAAACAACTTCTAATGGCCTTTTAGACCACTGAAAAATATGGAAGCTTTTAAAACCTGTTGGAGAGGGAGCACTGAGTAGGAAAGACCAACATTAATTAACACCACAGGTCACTTCTTTCTTAACTAAGCCTTAACAGAAACCTAATGGATTTTAACAAATGCCCAGACTCTGCTCTAACCAGGGAGTTAACAGCAATTTAGGCCTTGGGGGATTCTGCCCATACCTCTTCTGGTTTGGAAGGCACCAGGCCCAGGCAGCAGGTTTGAGAATGTCACTTCTCATCACACCTAAGGGCATCCAGGTGGGCTCTGTAAGCCAATGGAGAGAGGCAGAGAGTCCTGAGGGCAGCCCAGCCCTCCTGGAGCTGCATCACCCCCTGGCCAAGCCTCTCACCCCCCAGGGACTGATGAGCCACCCTGGCACACTGAGGGGCCTGTGCTGGGACAAATCCAGCCCTCTGAGCACAATTCCCTCACACCTAGGCAAAAGGATGGAAGGCCATTTAACCTGCCATGGTCTGGTGCCAAACTCTTCCAATTTTACAGCAGGGAGCTCTCAGGAAAGGTTTTGCTGCCTTTTCCTTGGCCAGCAAGGCTGGCCTGCCAAGCAGAGGAGTATTTATGAGCTGTCTTCTCTTGATCTTTTCCCCCTTCTTTTCCTTGCTTCCATGACTGATGAAGACATGGAGAAGTCAGTGTTGCCATTATATCATCCACTTGTTATTTTCTCTGGTTTCCTGAGCCTCATGTTTTTGTTTTCTGTACTCTGTGATTCTACACCCCATCACAGCAACTTACACAAAGTAATCCAGTCAGACAACACAAAAGGGAAACAATATTCTGTTCAGAGAACTAGTCCAACTTTTGTTACATCTGTTCAACCCAAGATCTCAGATGAAATCACTGTGCTGATGATCCAGCCCCCTGGCTCTGTTAATTAAGAGCTCAATGAATTTCCTCAGCCTGCTCTTTCCTGAGCAGTCCCTGAAGCTTTTCAGCAGAGAGACAAGTCTTGACCAACCTGGTGTTTCAGAAGACAAAAAGTCTTTCCAGATCTTTGCACAGGACAAAAGCAGAAAGAGAACTCTTATTCCCCTCCTCCTGCCTGCTGCTGCATCATCTTCCTCCCTCTTAGATCATGGAATGGTTTGGGATGGAAGGGACATTAAAGCTCATCCTGTTCCACCCCCTGCCATGGGCAGAGACACCTCCACTAGATCAGGTTGCTCCAACCCCAATCCAGCCTGGTCTTCGACAGCTCATACTCATTTTATCAGGAAAACACACCATTTAATAACAATTTGCCATTTCCTTAGTCCATGAACAGTTATAATCCTAAATAAACAACCAATTCCAAGACCAAGGGGAATTAAAGGGTGCAATGGATCATGTGTAAAATGAAAGAATTTTGCTCAAGGGTAAGCAGGGTATTTTTTATTTATACTTGGTGGTAATGTTTTCCTCAGCTGGAACGTTTTCATTGCATCTCTGCAGTACCATCCAGACCTGCGCTGTGGAACTGTGTTATTATCAGTTTGGAAAACCAAATCCATCACTTGGAACAGGAGGGGTTTGCAGTTCTTTCCAATTTTCCACTCCTAAAGACATCCTGAACTCACATATTGCTCCAGAGAGCTCCACACACAGACCCTGGAGGCAGCCAAGGATTTGAGAACATTGGAGTCATTTTACTTAGATTTTCTGTTGGTCCCCTTGTTCCAAAAGAAGTCAGGAAGGAGGATGCTTTGAAAACTGTCAAGAAAACTGGTTTTTATAGCATCAATAAAATAATTCCCCGTGGGAAGTCCCCGAGGCAGCTCTTACCTTGCACTCCTCGTAGTCCCTGCGGACGTAGAGCAGATAAATCAGCCAGTTCTTCCTCTCCAGGATCGGCACCTCCGGTGCTGTAAAACATCCACATGTAAACATGTAAACCATCCACATCTACATGTAAAACATCCACAGGACACAGGGAATCAGCAGAGAACCTGGGAGACAGATTCCCAACCATCCCAGCTGCCAGCACAAGGCAACTCATGCCAGAACTGCCACTGCAGCGAGCGGTGCAATCAGTGATTTCACCTGAAGGCTGAAACATGGAAAGCTAACGAGGCTTGGGGTTTATTTTACTTCCCAAACTAGTGGAGAAAGTGCCTTGCTTAGGACAGACACCATGAAAGATCTCTTAGGAGAAAACTTCACCCTGGCCTAGTGGAAGGTGTTCCTGTCACTGGATGGCATTTAAGGTCCCTTCCAACCCAGACCAGCCTGGGATTCCAAAAGCCTTGAGGCATCGGCTCCTTCTGCAGCAGATCCTGGAGGAAACAGCTCCAAGCACTGGCCATGCCTACATGTTAATTCAACAGCAACACTGGAGGAAATGAGTTGGATTCACATTTTGAAAGTAGGGCAGAAGAATCAAAGGTCTTTAAAACAAATTTCTGGGAGTGAATGCGCAGGAAACAGGCAATACACACAAGAGGAGATTTGGGGGATGCTGGCAGTGAATAATTTAAAAGGGTCAAACTCAGGTCTTTGAGAATGTGAAGGGACTGTGAAGCATCACTGAGAGGTGCTGTGAATCACAGAATCAATCACAGAA
>VWZD01004435.1:70808-90695 GCA_013396695.1 Sakesphorus luctuosus | reverse complement strand
TCACAATTTCAAAAACCAAAAAGACTATTACAGGAAAATCCCTGCACTAGTGACGGAAGGGGAAAGCTCGAGCAGGATGAAGGACTTTTTACCTATGTTCAGGCTTTGACTGAGATAGTACATATGTAGTAATTATTTAGGAATTATTAGACATGATGAGAATATCTATGACACAGATACTGAGAAGCTGGTAAAACAGAAGTGATCTCATCAACAAAAGCTAGGTTTCAAAGGCATCTGCTCGATCAATTAGACTTGGGTATCTACCAGAGAAGTTCATGAGACTTCCAGCCTTAGAGGAGAGAAACATTTAGTAGTCTGAAAGAAATGAATTTAATTCTTTCTGAAAATAAGCATATCACCAAAAAAATAAAGACTTGAATGATACTTTGTAAATATTATTAGGAAAATTAAATTAAACTTTGTTTTAAGATATATTTGGAAATTAAAGCAGCACTTAGAGAAATTTTCATTCAAAGACACATGGGAAGAATAAAAAAATAAGAGAAGACATGACTGCTTGGAGATAAAGGAATAGAGGACTTGGTAGGAGTGAGGTTCAGGCAAGCAAAGTTGTCAGGTAAATGTTATTTGTTTCTATCAAACTCTTTGTGTCACTGACTCTCAAGTCAAGGAAAACTGTATGTAATAACAAAAATAATAGGAAATATTCCTCAAAGCAGCACTGATGGAGTTGTACAAAACTATCAGTGTCAGTTTTCAAAGGGCTATTTTGTTTTAAAAATGTTAATTTTACAGATGTGATACTTAAAGCCTCTGAGTCGTAGTGCTGTGATAGCTGATGTAAAAAAAAGGCAAAACTTCAGCACAAACAACCTAATGGGAGAAATGCAAAGAAAAGGCAAGGATCTATTTTTTTCATTTCATTTCACTTTTTTATTTATTTGAAACAAATACATCAACAGAATCTCATTCTCCTAGGAAAAGTAAAATTTTCATTGGCACAGTAATTTGGAGAAGGCAAGAAAAAACAATTATCTAAATTAAATCTACTATAGAACAAGACACTATGAGTTTAAAAATATTTTCTTGATTGGTGACAAGGATAGAGGTGAGCAGGTACCCAAACTACACATCTGGACTAAGAATTACCATATACTAAATCTGTTAAATTTTAGATGGATGACAGAAACTTATGTCAAAGCATCTTGTTTTTCTTTTACACTAAAGATAGTGACAGCTTTTCAATAATTATTTTTTTATCTTTTATTTTTTATTTACCCCAGAAAATTCTATTCTTTCTCTTTTTGCACTTCAGTTTTGATTTTTTACTTTAAAAATAGTGCGTTAAAAACACCAGCATCATCCAACCCTTGTATGAGTCACATTTTATAAGTAGTTGATTTCAGAATATAACAAAAAACCTCTTCTGTGCTATTTCACAGCAGACTCAAATAAACTGGCAACTAAGGAGAAGAGCAGTCTGTCTCCATAGCGCTTGAAATATCTAGTTACCATAGTACCCACAATTTTAAAAGATTGGTCATTCCAAACAGTTTAGTAGGAGCACAAAGGAACTAATCCAGGATGTATTTAAATGCTTATGTCCTATTTCAGTTAACAGCAAGTTTTACCAGACAGCAAGGGCTTTGTTTAATAGCTTGGTCTGTTACTGTTTCTTTTGCTGTGTCTTGCATGGAAAAAAAAATAGTTTCATGATGAAAAAGACAAGCAATAAATTTATAATTACAGTTTTTAAAGCCAATCATCTCAGAAAACAAAAAAAAAATTCTCTTTGTTTATCTGTTAAATTCTGCCCTGACAAATATTTCAAAGGGTCTGCCTAAGCAATCTTTTACAGATAACTCTAAGCAGATTGAGTAAATCTCTCTGACAGTGAGAGGCTATAGATATTTCCAAAGCTTTCCATCCTATTTGTAGCTGTTCATTTTCAAATCCAATAACAAGTATTTACTTAATTCTTGTTAGCTGCTTTGTACTTTTTTATTTCAATTCCTGCAATAACATCTTGCAAAAGGACAAACCATTTGATAGAGAAGATTATGGGATATCCTTTGGAATTGTGATTGCAAGTAGGAAAGTGGACAACCAAAAATAGGATTCTGTATACTTGGAGAAAAATGGAAATGAATACAAAGAAATATTTGAAAAAATATGCTGAATGGCTGAAACTATGGTTAGTGGAAGTAGGTGCTACAAAAGCTTTTATTTTTGTTAAAAATTAAAGAACTTGAGTTTGATTGCAGAGTCTTGTCTTATGCATGGATATTATTGCTGGCTTTGGAGCTTACACAATTGTTTTACTGTATACATACTAAACAATGTACTCACAATATAGCAGAGATTAAGAGCTGCTGAAAGAATATCCCAAGTAATGGTTGAGTGCACTGATGATCAATTTACATTTCTTAGTTATATGTAAGACTGGAGTTTTTAACCTAGTGAACTCTGGTAAGAGGAAAGAGTTGGAGTTTTGATGCAAAGTTAGGTGCAAATATGTGTTGACCTAAGCTGGTAAGAGTGAAACAAAGTTTTCTGAGTGTTTAAGTGAGTGTGCATCTCAAGGTACATCTCAGAATACCAAATACATCTGACTCCCACTCTGTAAACAGCACAGAAAAAGTGAATGTCTATCTATTTCCAGATCCTGTTCTTGAAAAAATCCTGCATTTTTTTATCATTCTACAAAAAAAAAATCTATCAAGATAAGAGAAAAACTGGCTCTGCTGCACAAGTAAAAATTTCACTTTACTTCTTAGTATCTAGCTCCCCAGTCATTTAATCTACATACTCATGAATAGTTTGTGTTTAAGAGACAAGAAAATATTTAATTCTGATAACTAAAAGCAAGAAAGGTGTATGATTTACCATGGATTGTTGGCTCTAGCATGATAGAGATTGTAAAGGGCCTCCTCACTAGATACTTGGGTGCTGAGGTCTGCAACTAGGTCTTTAACTTCTGGTTGAACGGATTGAAGGGTACATTAGCAAAGACAATTTGTACTGGGAAGTGTAAGTTTAATTTGATTCCCATTTAAAGCAAAATAATTGCATATAAGCTCATACCAGCCATGCGTAGAAACTGAAGAGCTAGTTATGCAGAAAGTTCAATTCTTAGTTTAGAACTCTTGGATTGTCTAACTGAAATGGGATTTATTACCTGCAGCACAGTTCTGATCAAGTATGTACAAATATATTTGTATGCCTCTTACATGGGAGAAATATCAAACATGCACTTTTTGCTATAAACTATTCAAAATCAATTTCAAATATTACACAATAAATAAAATAGACTCTCTTTTGCAATTGATGTGTATGAGCATTAGAAGCAAGTGACCAGAAAATTTTTTAATTGACTCAAAATTGTCAAAACCATAAGCACAATAGAAATAGAAAATCCTGCTATACAATCTAGGCATAGATTCTGAAATTCAGAATATCTGGCAGGTGAGCTGTCAAATCTGTATCTGGCTTTGGGGATAAATGAAGCAAATCCAGGATCTTCCTCATTCTTTTGCCAAGTAACAATAGCTCCTTAAGGGAAGTTCTCTCAAAATGGAATTGCAGCAACACAGGGACTTTTAAACCCACAAACTGACTCCTTATAAAAATTCATACTGTGACTGGTTTTGCTGGATAAGGCAAGTAGCCATGTGTATATTGCTGTCCTGTGAGGGTTTCCTCATATATTAGGAACACCTAGCTGTCTGTTAAGGGAAGCAAATACAACACACATACATAGAACAAGAGTCGGGAGCTCAAGTGTGTCCTTCACACAATAAGCATCTAAAAATGTTAAAGTGCCTTGAAATTACAGTAACCTTATAATCCTTTTTCTCATACTATGAAACACAAAAAACACCTCACCATTATTCCAGAAGCCTAAATTCAATAGACCTCTGTTTCTCTTTATGAGGGGTTTTCAAACCTGGCAATTTCACAAACATCACCAAGTTTTCCTGCTAGTTACCTGAAAGAAAAGTGAATGACTAGGGTGTAAGCTGGATAGCAATTAGAGAGGACTGGCAGATGGCAGCTGAGCACGAGACTGGCAGTGGAAAACCGCAGAGCAGACAGCAGTGCTTACAGTGATGACAGATTGCCTGACTGGAAAAAAAGCCTGAATTCTCTTGTGTGGTTTCCCCTGGTGTTTTAATGGTGGACATAGAAGCTGAAATTTAGCTTTGAAGAGATAATCTAAATTGAACATGAAATGTACACTAGCTATATATATCCTTTTTTTGTCATCAAAATGTAAGCCCTTTCTCTTATGACTATGATGCTTAACAGAAATCTGCAATGTCTCAATGGATACAACTCCACTGTGGTACTTCTAAAAATACTAACCTGATTACAATAAATATAATAATGCAACACATAAAAATACAAATTCCCCAAGAAATTTTTGTATTCACTGAAAGGGCAAATCACTTTTAAAAATTACGGGTTTTTTTACTGGTAGACCTTATTTGACTGCTTAATCAAGATAACCTTAAGTCAGACCTGGACTTCATCCTCCCAGTTCTTTGAGGTGTGAGTTTATCCACAGTGTCTATGTACAGACTGAAGAATTTCCAAGCCCTCTCATAGTTAGGTCACCTTTGTCTAGTGGACTTTATTAGCACAACAATACTTTTCAATATTTCTCATTTGAATAAAAAAATGTTGGTCCACCCTTAAAATAATTCATATTCCTTTTAATCCTATGCATTATTGTTTTATGAGAGCTTCAAAATGACCTCTACTGTTTCCAAAATCAAGTGAAAAATAGCAGAAGTTCAGGTAATTCAATGAATATTGGACTAAGATGTCTGACAACCATCACATTTCATTTGTTTTTGTCAGAATCCAGGGATTATCAGGCAGTCTTTAGCAGTCAAAAATTAGCTTTACTTTCAGTATTCAGGTCCATTTTCACTCTCCAAAATCGGTGATCTTATCTTATTTTTGCTTTTTTTTTCAGCTCTCAATTCTATTGAATTGCTAATTTAAAAAACTTTCGTAACAATGTTCTAGTCAAAACTGTAGATACTACAAGTCATGACTGCTTCTTGAACTTATTTTGCTCTGTCCTTCCTATAATATATTATCTGTGGTGCTGGTAGTTTTTATATCATTTTGATGCTAAAGATCCTTCAGTTAAAATACAAATGCATCAGTTGTTTCTCTCTGACTTTCGTAAATACCTTGCCAGCTGGGAACAGACTTTCACTAATTATATCACCTTAGTAGCTGTTACTGCCATCAATATTGCAAACCTTTGCTGTCCATTCTGTTTATTTGTGCCACTTTCCCCAACACTGTATACTTTGTGAGTGGACTTATTCTTCTCCATAAACTCAAATAAAATGTGAAAACAAGGAAAAAAATTACTATTTTTAAATTTCTCAGTGTTAATGATTTTATGTATTGTATTTATTGTTTATTAGATATATTTATAATGTTTTCCATTTAGCACATGGCTTGTGGCGTGTTGCATTTTTAATTAAATTAAGCTTATTCAAATAAAATTTCTGTAAAGATATAGTTTAGGATTATGAAATCTGAGTTCCCTTAATAGTTTAATATGCTTTTTCATGGTTCACAATTTCTGTCATAAGTGAATGGTGCAAATCTGTTTTATATGAAAATAAAGAAGTTTTTTAAAGTTATCAGAAAGAAAAAGTTGGTACTATTTTCACTACTGCTCTCCAGATTAAAACAAAACAAAACAAACAAACAAAAAAACCCCAAAAAAACAACTTGAAATATCATAAAAATGTATTTTGATAGGCAAAAGGCCTATATTCATAGAATTATTTTTATATGAAAATGTCAATTCTGTGATGTAGAAGAACCAGAGAAGTATGAGTTCTCAATAAGTTCAATTTGAATTTTTATTTATATCTTACGTTTAAACTGCAAGATACGTAAGTAAGACACATTCCTGGCCTACTTGTATGCTTACATTTAAGTGTATGCCAAGAGATTTTGCAAACACATAAATTGATCTGTTATATCTATAAACTTTTTAGACATCTAGTATTTCATGTAGATGTAGCCTTTCATCTTAATATTCTGTCTGTTAACAAATTTTATATTCTAAAGAAAAGCTTTCAAACAATTTATGTTTGAAAAAAATATTTAAGTCAATTTTGACTCCAAGACCACATCATGCCTTTGATAGCTGTCATCCCTTAAAAATAAATAGTTAAGTTGCCAAATACTTTTTTGTGTAGTGTAAATGTACAAAACATTGTGCACATGAGGATCTTTGTATCTCAATTTTCCCTTGAATTTTCTCCCAGAAGAAAGACATATACCTACATTTTTCTTGTAACCATATGTCTAAGATCAAATGCTTCACCTTAATTAGAAACAGAAAGGAAGAGAATGATGAAACACAACCCTAACATCATTATAGCCTAGTATTTTAGACTGTATATATTGTACTATAGATTTTCACTATGAATTTTATTAAAATACTGTTCATCATTCATAATAGAAAAGACCATATGGATTAATTAGAAAGGAAATTAATAGAAATAACTAAGTATAATTAATCCTAAAAACTAAAGTTTCTGGTAGGAGATGTAGTATGGATCATGCTGAGAAAGGCAGAAATGAGAGGTAGCAAGAAGAGAAAAATCTACTTGTTGACTCTAGCAAGAAATACATACTCTTCCTAAGCCCCAATTTTGATTGTTGTAAGTCTTTTCTCTCCACATTAGCTTTTATGTAGCTCCTAGGCAATTCAAAATATAAATTAAACTATTCACTATGTTGAAATTTCTTATTGTAAATGTACCAGTCTAATTTCTCATCTCTGTGAAGGAGATAAAAATTGGTACATTTTAGGTTCATTAGATGACACACTGGACTTACATTGGACTTTCAGAGGCTTGTTGCCTTCCCTATTCTTCATTTTTACTCTTTAATATCATTTTTGTTTCCACACTAGTTCAATTTTTCTTTTAGGCAGACAGTCTTATTTTCAGTTGTTCTTTCTTTTTTGATTTTTATTTTATACTTTTAATCCCTTGCTTGACAAATATTTGACATTTGGGAAATTAAAGAGGCACAGGAACTTAAAATCTTAATAAAAGTTTCAGATTAACAATACCAAAATAACAATAGTATATTACGAAACAGACTGCTAGAACACACTGAAGTTGAGCTCCTATTGAGAGTTTCTCATCCTACTGCAATTTTTTGTACTTATTTTCTCTTCCCAAGATACTGACACACAATGTTTCCGTTCTTTCATTCTCTTGCATTCATTTCAAGTCTCTAAATTCAAGATGCAACTGTGTGGTGCAACTCGCACCCAGAGGGTTTTATATGGCCTTCTTCAGTCTACTGTAGACTGACAGAAGATGACAGGGAATTCTGGGAAAATGCTGCAAATTTTTTGTCCTGCTGTGATTTAAAAAGCTATCTCTAGCCAGGGGCTGCTTGAGCAGATAAATCTTGGATTCATCTGGCTCCTTTGTGTGTTTTTGTGTTTGATCCTGAAATTCACCTCCTACCCTGTTTACACCAGCATCACCCCACATTTCCTTATTGTAGTGGAATAAAACTTATACCGGCCAGTTTTCTGTCATCTGGAAAAAACTATACAAATAGGTTTTTTTAAAAGATTTAAATACTCTCAGTTAAATTAGCTATTTCCTTCTTTCTTATCTGTAAACTTTGAACCACAGTGGCTTTTAGCTTCTCTACTTTGTTTCAAATATAAAAAAGGAATCCCATACTTTTACCCCTTTATGTAAGCTCCAAAATATTCTGGAATGTCACTGGATTTATGAACGTTTATGAAAAATAACTGATGAGAAACAGAGTGTAGGTGATGAGAGAAGGAGTTTAAGTCATGCCTAAGAGTTATAGGAGATAAGCTGAATGTCACCGCAGCCCTCAAGAAACATGCTAAAGAAACAACTATTTTACCAAAGGGAGAATTCTTCTTGGAATTTCTTATATAAATTTGAGAAAGGATATTTAAATTACTTTAATAATTAGTAACTAACCTTTTGCAGTTATTCCTCTTCTGGCCAATGTGGGAATATCTTATCACTCACCCAATTCCTTCACATTTGAAAAGAAATAATAGCTTTGCAATGCAGATCTTCAGTGTAATGTTTTATTGCACAGTGGAGAGCAATAATTTTTTATAAACAGGAAACGTATTTCTTTTGGAATACCTAATGTTGTTTCGATCATCATTCTGCATTGAACATGATCACTGCATTTAATTATTATTCCTTTTTCATACTGTCCACCTCCACGTAAGAGCAGCACAACTTCCACTATTGGGAAATCAGTGAATTTCCCGAGGAAACATGCTGGGTTCTTAACTCTGTAAATATGCATGGATTTTCCACACAAAGTTTGCTCAGCTCATAAGAGAAAATGAGCAAGTCAGATGTTACTGGCTTCCAGAGTCAATACATGGCTATACACAAAATAAAAAATTTTGTTTACATTTATTGTGAACTCATATTTCTTACAGTGCAATGAATCTAAATTTTTACAGTATCTATTTTTCAAACCTCTCAAATTCATTGTCAGTCTAATATGTCTCTAATGGTTTATGGGCAAAAATAAAACTAGAGTACCATCAAACTTCATAGTTTTTAAAGGTGTCAATTATAAACACATGTTATAAATGTGTTACAAACAGAAGAAAAGCTCATTGTCTTTCTCATGTGTGTTTTCATCAAAATTTTTGAGCTCATTTGAAGCTTTATGATTTTCGTCAGTGATCAGGGATTTGTATCACTGAGACTTCTCTACAAAGAAAGGAGTGTAGAAACAATCAGAATCATATATTTTTTTATAAAATCATCTCTCACTATCCGACAGTAGCTGAACACACATTTTCTCTCAGCATGCCATAATTGTGAAGCAATATGCATTAAGCTTAAGCTGCAAAAATGTTTTGTTCTTAAGTGTAACACACCAACAGAAACTGCATTGCCTGGTTTATAAAGATAAGTTAAACAAATGGAATTATACAGATTACCAAATCAACAACTGAAGTCTATTACTGCATTGAAAGTATAAATGGGTGAAAATACCTGAATATATGTTTGTGTATCTATAAATATTTGTATATATATATGTATTATTCATTTATTTATTTATATATATTTTTGCACACATGCCAGTGATTAAGAGGAAAGAAGCAGCAGATTGGATAGAACTCAGGAAAAGGAGTTATTAGGGAGAGGCTTACTTGCTCGAAGTCTATTATTTTCCATCACAGTGGATTCTTATTTTTTGAATAATTTTAAACTAGCTTACAAAATCCACTAGACAATGCACAAAAATATATTGGCAGAAAGATGAACTGACCAAACAAATTAATAAGCCTTGTTTATCTCCACATTTTTATTTCTATGAATACCACAGTCAATTGGGATTTCATTGGAAAAATCTTAAACTGCAGATAAGGAAATTTTCACTTTGGTGCCTCATATCCATATTTAAGGCTCAATATGTAACATTAGAATAACAATAAAAAATTTAGCATCTGTTATTTAGATTTCTTCCATTTACGAGACAAATACTGTGTTTGCATAAAGTATACAGGGAAAACACAAAGTTATTAAGTTATTCTAGGTTTTCCACTAGAATTAGAAGCATTCTAAATAAAAATTCCAAATTTCTCATATCAGTCCCTGAGGAATCTTGAAGTTCCCTCAACACTCAAGTCATAAATAAAGATAAGTATTGAAATAATATTAGAAAGGAGCAGATAGTCTAAGTTTTTCAACCTATTGTAAGTGTTTCAGTTTTGGGGCAGAACCACAGTCTCTACTCTGGATGCAGGGGTGGGTCTGCTTATGCCAGTGCCATACATAGCACACTGGTGACAATGCCATTTATAGCACACTGGTGGCATGGACTTCCCTGGAGACTGTACTTGGAACCCTGAGTGGACCACTTGGGTGAAAAGAGAAGGCTGGTGACACTGTGCAGTTACAAGGAATGTTGGATCATGAGATGTTCTTGAGAAATGAGAAGCTTTGAGCAGATAATTGAGTAAACATACACAAAAGATCTCCAGGGCAGAGCATGTTAAATAATGCAATAACCAACAAACACAACTCTTACTCATTCAAACCTTAGGAACCCTTCAGCAGCTCTTAAACTGTCCTACAAATATCACTTATGTCATATGAGCTATCATAAAAGTTAAAGGCTGATATTAGACTGTATGGATAAAAATTATAACGATGTTACCCAGCTGCTTACAAGTTTTGACTAAGTAGCTATTACTGCTGGAGAGCTGTTGGAAAGGTTGAGGCCTTTTGAAATGATTGTGAAAGCCAGGATGAATTCTCATTTTTGATGTACTGGAACCAGAGGCACTTTAAAACATGGATCTCAGTGCTTAATAAGTCTATGCTAAGAGATAAAAGTTACTATAGATGGGACAAGGGGATGCATGGTACTGTATTTTCACGCTTTACACATAGATTTATATTGAGAAAATAGAGATACAGTGATGACTTTGTATAGCATTGTATACCATTCAACGTGACAATGAAATACTCTTGCTGTTGTGTTTTCTTGGCATTCACTCTTGCTGGATTGTTCTGCCTTACAATATATATCCAAAGAATAAAAAGTAACATAATTTATGCTATTTCTCATAAATGTTCAATTTGCATCCCACGTACAGACACCTGTTTGAAAGTATTTTTGGATGTAATTTTCATTTAAATGTTTAAAGGTTTCTTAGTCTGTTATTTTGCTCTTTCAGCATTTTTATCTGTGGAGGGAATGTTTTGTTACTAGAAAAAGTATTGACACAAAGTCAGAACAAGATCTACCTTTTATATTGACATAATAAAAACTGCCCAGAAACCTGAAACCTGGAAAATGTATTGGAGTTTATCCTTCTTATCAACTGGAAGTGAATGATCTTGTAAAATACAGAGCACAATGTTTAAAATTTTACTGTTAATCTATACCACAAGACAAGACATTGCTCTGAACTACTCACAAATGGTGAGGACACTTTCAACATGAATGAAGCTCCAAAATCTCACCATATCAAGCTTCAGCATGTGAATCATTCCATTAATGCCTGTGAATGACATACTTAATGACACTCCTCGAGGATGTTTACCAAAACTCCTTAAACTTTGCAGAATGGACAAATAAAATCTGGAGTAAATCCGTAACATGTTTCTGTGGTTTGAAATGTCATATTCCAAACCAGAGGGAAACTGACCCTGTTTTCAGTTAGTAAATTGTAACTTGTTAGGGCGTCGTTTCCAGCGCTGTTTTCTATTCTTTTTATTCTTTCTGCACAAAGAAAAGAGTGGTCCTTCATATTTGTAATTCATGTTCCAAGCATATTTAGGCTCTACATTGCAGAAGTACACTGGGGGAAGGAACTTAGAGAATACTGCTTTGAGATATGTGAAAGGAGATATAAGAAGGGGTGGTGTTGATTTGACTGAAGAAAAGTTTTCAAATTTTGGAAGACTCCCCATCACTTCAAGTTTTCATATCAAAATGTATTTGCTTTTCAAAAGTTATATTTTGGTAAAATTTTATGGTCTATTTTTCAGGTTTTATTTTTTAAATTTGCAGATTTTTCTTTTTTTCCTTTTTTTTTAACAAATCACAGATAATAACAGATAATAATAAAGGTATTTTCAGTTCAGAGGCATGGTGACAACTCAAACTTACAAGAAATTATATCCATTTATATCACGTAAGCAATATAGTTAGAAGGAGTTACAGACTATGAGAAGTTAAGAAGCATCTATAGGTTGAAACAAAGTCAACTAAGTTAAATAGAAAACTTTCCAATTGTTTGGTGTGCTACGTACTGGCAGCAAAATCTGTATAAGGCCATTTTTCATAGATGGATGCCTGCAGTTAGAGCTAAAGAAAATAAGTGGAAATGACTGAGGTGGTTTGCTGGTATATAGCTTTCTCACCTTTGTTAGGTGGCTCCATAGAGGCAATAATAATGGCAGCACCCATGTCTGAAGACAAGAGCAGCAAGGTCACCATTTGGATGCAGCCAGCCTTGACCAGTATGCATTGCAGATAATAGGTATTTAAGACCTCTAATCTTGTGCCAGAAAGTCTTACTGGGCCAGATATTATAGGCAGAAAAAAACCATATCCTTCCATCTTTCTGTCAGGAGATGTATTTCCAGCCAGTGGAAGGAATTTCATGAGGTAATGAGGAGGATAGTCCTGGTATACAATGACATCCAACATCAATATGCAATTCACTAAAGTCTGCTATCACCCTGGCAAAACCAGAAGAATTCCTTAGTGATATATTATCCTGATGTGAAAGCAAAAAAAAAAAATAAAAAAATAAAAAAAATTAAAAAGTGACAAAATCAAGAGCAATTGAACTACAAATTACTGCTTCATAACCACAGAGTCCCTGCTGATGTCCTGCAATCTGTCAGCCTGTCCTACTCAGTGACAAAAAAGATTTCAGTTTAATTACCTTCATGCTTCTAGCTTATGTACTGCCAGATTCCTTAATCACTTACTACAGCTGGAAGTTGATGTTTTAGCCATGGATTTTATACTTTTGTGGCTGCCTTGTAAAGAAATAGTCAAACTTATTCTAACATTGTTTATTTCTCCCCTAAATGAAATAGTTCATTGTTTGTACGGAAATACTAGTTTGATAGAACCATTGCAACCATATAACCCCATAATACAGTATCACCATTGCTTTTTACAAGCCATCATTTTGTGCTGAAATTGTATGAAAATGATTCCAACTGAAAGATAGAGTGGGTATAGTACCAGGTAAGCTGGAGAAAGTTAAGCATGTAACTGCATTGTTACTGTTCTTTTTCTGCAGCAATGAAATCTGCACTAATAATGATTTTGGTCTTCAGATTTCAGTTATACTAACAGTAAATTCTTGGCTTTATTTGTCTATAAGGTATGCTTCCACTTTTCCTGTAAACAAGATTTTGAGCATAATGCTGTATTGCCTCAGGGTAATTCAAATGAGTCACCGATCTTAGGTCTTAATCATGTTGTGCAGAAATAAAGAAAACAGTCATTCCAAATTACTTTCTTGTATGACTCCCCAGTCTGTCACCTATTATAATCTAGTCTAGTTTTGGGAAACAGTTTGTCAGTCCAGATACTTTCTCTCTCAGATACTTTTTCTCATATCCCCAGAATGACAAAACACTCTGACAAGATTGGAAGAGGAATGAAACAAACACCAAGGGAGAGTGACAAGTAGGTTAGGCTGATAAGAAGGTTAGGCTATCTTTACTTCTGATTTCTGGAGAATTAGGACTTTGAGGATAGAGGTAACAAACAGATGATGGGAGAAGAGAATGGATTTTTGGCAAAGATACTTAGTTGAGGGGGGGAAAAAATAGAAAAAAAAATATTTGAAAGCAAAAGCTTTTAGTGTAAAGTAGGGGAAAGCTGTTAGCCAAACAGGAAATGTCCTGGGAAGATAAACTGTATATGAAGTGGTGAACTGTATGCCTGAGACTTGGGCTTCCAGGGTTTCATCCCATGTAATGACTTGTACATCCTCACCACAACTTTAGCCTGAGCAGGTTAGCAAGGAACACTGTTCCCAGGAGGTAGAATGGATGAGACCACTTTGCTTGGAGGAAGGTGGGGAGACAAAAGAGGGGTTGAGGCATAGGATGGCAGATTATGACATGTGGCTCCTGGACAGAGAAGCAGCTCAGACTTAGGTATTTTTTGTACTAGTTTAGATGCAGTCTGATATGCTCACTGGGACTCCTGAGAGAGGGGGAAAAAAAGGGTTTGTATTGCTTTGTGTTGCTCAGAAGGGCAGATGCTACAATGGGATGCACAAAATCAAGGCTATTTACATGAGTACCTGGGAAGACTGGTGTACAGATGAGGCTTGCAGAAAGTCGTATTTGACAAAGTACTAATTCACACAGTATTAGCAGGAGATACTCTTTATTCCATGATGCAAAATTTATTTGTATGTCCAGAGCAAGTCAGAGTTATCACAGATGAGCTTTTTTAAGAAGAAGAGATCATATCATACAGGCACAATTGGATTTGCAACTGTGTGACTGAGAACCATATGTATCAGAACCCTGATACTTATTCTGAGTAATTTTCACAGAGCATAATATTCAGGTACTCTAAAAAACACAGTACGGTTTCAAAATAGTTACATACAAGTTTAATACACTGCAACAAGAACACTGCAAAAATCTGTCAGGACTTTTCTAATATGAGTGATCTCTTATTATAACAGATGATGAAGTGCAGGAAATGTAAGCATGTTATCTTAAGAGAAAATAAGGAAAACAAAAAAGGGCTGAAATTTAACATTGTATGTCATGTTATAAGTGGCTATGGTGATTTTTATCTTACTAATATCACTAATGCTGCCATTCCATGAATCCATTTTTAAGTGAAAGAATGAAAGCTACAGCCTCATACTGGAACAGATGAGAAGGCATGGGTTTTTGTTTTGAAGAGAAATGACACATCTTGGAATTCCAGGCTGGGATGAAATCTGTAGGTTTCCATCCACAGAAAACGTTGCTCGCTTATTTTCTTTTTTCAATCAAGATAAAAATTTCAAGCTAAAAGAGACTAAAAATATTTATTGAGTACAATTCTGAATTCCTTTGTTTGGAGTTTAAAATGTTTCAGGTATCGAAGCATTTTTTCTTCTGTTCTCACCTTGAGATACAATTCTTATTGTGCAATTAGAGGTTTGAAAATATCAGAAATATAGTCATCAACTAAAGCTGTTACAGTATCTTTCATGCAACTAAAATGCACTTTAAGTACAAAACAAAAACTCCCATGAAAATATGTGATTTTAATTTACTGTTGAGAATGATTTCATTTCTAAATATTAAAAAACCTCCAAAACCTACTGTCTTGATAACATTTACTTTTAATATGCAAACTAGAAAGTAATTTTTCATTTTCCTATATTTTGAATAATGTTACAATAAAAATGTTTATTTGTTGATGGCCACAACCTGGTAAAAGCAAGTTTGTGTCATGCGTGCTAGTCTCACCATGTATAGCTTCACACACTTAAAAATAGTTAAATCATCATTGACAATATATTTTTATAAGAAACTGGAAGGAATAAGGAAATTAATGTACTGTTCATTGCTCTGTTTTACTAAGCAGACTTAAAGGAAATGAATATAATTTGAAAATATGTGAAAACAACAATTCAAATAATTTTTATCAATGATACCCTGAAAAACAAAGCAGAATACTCAGTCTTTGTACTCAAATCCAATGGCAATCCAGAGGATAAATAATAAGAAATGTTATTGAAATAATAGGAACAACATATCAAATGAAAAGTCAGACATCCCAGGCATCAGTGTAGTTAATTATTCTTTTGTTCTTTATGAACAAAAGACTACTGTGCTGTCTGATCATGCAGTGTTTGTTTGATGCACCTTTCTTATGGAAACTGGAAATATAGATTCAAGTCTGACATTTGTAATCATGATCAATGTGAAAAGATGCAAGAAAAAATTTAAACAAGTATTGATTCACAACAAACAATTTTATTACTATTATTTTTGTTTTCTGGTCACCATTTTCTTAAAGCTTTCCTAAAACCAAGTTTTTATATGAGTTCTCAGTGTTTGCTTTTCATTGATATGAGTTAATAAAATATTGTTTTAGATCTATATGTATACCTTGTTCAGATTCAGAAAATTGAGTTAATTCTTTTATTATTTGAGGACACTTTCTACTCCCTTTCCTCCCTTTTAATTGTTCCATCAATTGTCCAGCTAAAGTTTCTTGTAGAACTAGTTGAGAAAATATTGGTCTTAAGTGTTCCTTGTTTGGAGAATCCTGTGATTTGTATATAAAATTTATACCATCATTAAATTCCAAAACTCACAGATGCATGTTTTAATTCTCAAACTAAAAGAAGTTTGACTTTAATGGTAGTTGTGCAGCTTAATCCCCTAGTCAGCTTTGGAAATCTAAATATGAAAGTCATGCTGACAAAATAAATTAAGCAACAACCTACTCATCCCTTTCATTTCCTAAACTCAGAGAAAAGCTTAAGAAAAGGAAAAATGAAAGTAAAGGTTGATCCTGCACCTGAAAATTAGCAGTGTGGAGGCCATACTAAGCAACATGTTGGGGGCTGAAGCAGCATGTCATTTCACTGCAGCACAAACGCAGTAAGACCAAGGTATCTGACCTAAGTGACAGAAAATAGCTGTGGTCTAATCAGGACCCTTCCCCTTGCCTCCCTACAGACTTACACCAAAAGTGGAAGTCAGACATACATAGTCTGATAGTTTGGCTTAAAAAAAAAAAAAAAAAAAAAAAAAAAAAAAAAAAAAAAAAAAAAAAAAAAAAAAAAAAAAAAAAAAAAAAAGAGAAAAAAGAAAAGAAAAAGAAAAAGAAAAAGAAAAAAGCCTTCCACTCATGATCTCAGCTCCCACTATCAATCTGTCTTAAGCTTTGTTAGGCTATTTGTATGTTTAGTAAGCTTTTAAAGCATCACAAAGTTTGCTTTTCCCAACATTGTTAAGGCAATGTGGCTCAGGCAACATCTTTTCCTTGTCATCAGGGCATCTAATGCAACTCATTTAATTCTGGAAAACTCTTCTGAATAACATTTTGTATTGAATGAATTTGGTTATCTGAAACACAGTATAACTAAAATATAGGCAATACTACTAGACTTCACTTACAAGTAATTTGTAATGAAATTAGAAATTATTAACTTGTGCAGGTCCATTCATTCAGTAGATTTACATATGGTCTCAGAAAAGCAGGTTTATTAGCATCATGCTATGTCCTGCAGACTTGTTAATTTATTAACTCAATTATGAATATCGCATCCTAATGAAAAAAAAAAAAAGAACCAACAAACTCTTCAGAAACTTGCACTGATTATTCCCTCACTTGTCATTAAATAGCTTTTCTGTATGATAATTAAGGCATGTATAAAAAAGAGAAACAGAAATGTTCAAATGCAGGTACAGGGTGTTTGTATAACATTCTGCTGATACGAATCTCTGTAAGTGGTGATCAAGCCTAAATATTCACCTCATACATATCCACTGAGCTTCACTATACAGCAAAGGTGTCACTTAAATGGTTCTGTATATACTGTATAAACTTGAAGTAGAGAAATAATACCTGATGTGTAATAAAATGACTTATCACCTAAGTTAGAGATCACATGCATGTATTGCTGAAATGCAAACAAGAACCATAAATGTTTCCCAATTTATTTAACATATCCTGGAATTTAAAAAGATAAAGAAAGATATGTCAATGACATACAAAGAAAAGTTTCAACAAGCTACAGATAAATAATGGAGGTCACAGCACTGTGTGCTGAGTGACTATCCTCCATAATGAGCCTTTATTAAGTAAATCTTTTTATTTTGAGTCTTTAGAAAATATAATAATCGAACTCTTCACCTTTTTCAGTAAAAAGTTCAAGATTATTGTCTTCACTTTTGAAACAGTATGTAGCTATTGCATGCTACATTCATAATTTTCCTAGTTTATTTTCTGTTGGTGTATTTTTTTCATTAACACATTTTGTACTTTGGAGCACTTTTTACCACTATTCTTATCTGCTTCCTAATAAGCCAGGCTGACCTCCTATCACAGAAAGCTACATCTCGAGCAGCTGCCTCTAGGTTATACCAAACCAGTTGTCCTTGACACATGATTATATTGTACAGTAAGAACACATACCTTCACTGAGACATCTTAGTTTCAATATCATAAATTTTAAATGTATGAAATAAACAAATTTTTATTTCTCATAACTATGAATTCTCTGGACTCTGGAAGACCATGAGGCATGAGACTTAAAAGATTGATAACTTCTTAACTTATCTTTCCAATGGTGCCTAATTTATAAACTTTAGTAATATGTAAGAGAAAAAATATTGTTCCAATCTGAATATAAAGGGGAATTTGTCACTCTGAGATTTAATAGCAAATTATGAACATGTATAGAAATTAATTTTTATTATAAACTCAGATTTAAAAGTTAAAGTTTGTTTTGTGTTTCTCATGTATCACCCTCCCACATCCTTTTTTTTCTTTTTCTTTTTTAAACTTTTTTTATTTCAAAGAAAAGTACTCTTGAAGAATTCAGTCAATACAACAGCAAATCCATTTATAGCTCTCCAATCTCACAGACTCTCTCAAACACAGCTGTAACTGTAGTTTGATAAATTACCCCTTTTTATCTCAGACTTCAGACTACTTATTGTGTGTGCAATAAGCAATTCATGGGAGTACCTATGGCACCACAACCTCTAACATAGGTTCAGTGGAATTAGACACAAAAGTGTAACTGATTTTAATGATATTTCTTGAATTTTATTTTTCTGTTGGACAGTACTTAACACACTATTTTCCCAGCCATTGAAAATTAAAATACACAAATGCTTTGATGCAAGATCAAAAATACCATTCCATCAGCTATCAAAACAAAACTACTCAAAAATATGTTATCAGGGAATTATCTGTAGAATCAGAAATTGTTAACAAAGGAACCAACATATATTTAGAGATGGATAGGATAGTAGTTCCCAACAGTAAAAATAATTTATTTTCTTATCACAAGATTAACAAGGACATCCTCACATATAAGCTATTTAAAAGTCAGAACACTAGGATTTTGTTTTCTGGTCTCTTGTTTTTTAACAGATCAGTAGAAAGCATAATGAAGGGTTTCTCAGGGTCCATATGTATATGGTGTACATTTATTGTACACATTCAGATACGATCTGTATGCCTTCCTAATTAAGCTTCTAAAGATTTCATGAAGTTTTTCATCATTATTTTCCAAAATATGCAAAAGGTTATGGAAATATTCTGTATTTTTCATACTGCATCTGCAATACTTTTTTGGTAATAAGAGTATGTGCTCTGTAGCTCTCACCACAAAAAACGCAACCAATAATGATAGTAAATATTTAAATATGTCATTGTAAAATCAGCTGAAAACTACACAAGCAAGAAATTAAAAAAATATCTGATTTGGAAGGGAAAATGACAGTGAGCAAAGACTGCAGAACAGTATTTTACTGCAAGATCAATATCGGTCTACACCACTGGTCTTATTTATCCTAGTTACTTTGAGTGAAAAAACTTCCCTTCTTGACTGGACTAACAAGACCTGTAGGAAAGAAAAGCTTGGTGCTTAACAGACTTCTACAGNTTGGTTACAAAATGACATTGAAGTAAACTAAGCAGCCATTACAGATGTGCTCAGCAATAGCTCACAGGCAATCTTGGGTATCAGAGTGAGGTTTATAAAGAAAAGAGATGCTGCCCACAAGAGTGCTCTTATCTGAAAATGCCTCTTATGATTTTTAGCATACATTTGGATAGCTGCCAGTGAGCTTATTTTAAAATGTCACCTAAAGTACAGATAGCTCTTGTATCAGTAGAGAGCTAAAGAGTGCTACTTTGAGACTTGAACCTATGACATTGTGTCAGGTGCAAAAATCATAACAAATGAACTGAGAGAACTTGGCAGCCTATCTCATGACTTCTTATCTTAACACAAATTGATATGACAAAATGCATTCCTTCTTAAAGAGAAATGTCACTTGAACCCAAAGCTGGAATTATAACATCTGGTCTTTATACTGTTTAAGTAACCAGAGGTTAAGCCAGTGTCTTCTTTGATAAACACTTAGGTTAATACTTCAAAGCAGGAAAGTGATCTATAAATGTTAAGTACAATTCTCAACTGTGACCTTAACTTTTTTTACCTTCCTATTTAATTCTGATTGCTGATATTTCTGGTTTTAAAATAGCAGTAATGTTCCTTTAAATAACGAATTTCCAATACAGGAACTAATTCTACTATGCTGAAGGACTAAGATAAAAAATATGGAAAATATCTTATTCCATGTGAATTAATGGCAA
>VWZD01004435.1:19898-51633 GCA_013396695.1 Sakesphorus luctuosus | reverse complement strand
ACATCCAGATATGGTTCTCAAAGCTCAGCATGAAACTTAAGTTATTTTTAAAAAATCAAAAAGGAGGTGGACATCTCTGCTTTTCAGAAGGGAACTGAAAAGCAATTCTGTGAAGGAAAGAGTGAATTAAACTGAACATAACTGTATGTGCTGTATCAATGCCATTTTAAGTCAGCAGGTGGCTGAAAAGAAAGTGTTGTAAAAGACTCTGAGAAGCAGTATGTAACTGATTTTTAGAAGGGAAGACTGAAAAGGCATGAGAATCCACAGCCTTAGAATATAAAAGATGACTGCATGTAAATAATAGTCAATGAGGAAATTAAATGACTGGTGTAAAGGCTTTATAAAAATGAGGCAAGTTACTATTCAGCTATCTCAGTCCTGTCTAATATCAATGCATATCCTCAAAAAACCCCTAAGCATCAGTAATGTTATATATCAGTTATATATCAGCATCATAAAACTTAGAACCTCAACCTTGTTTCACAGTTTGTTTCACAGTTTGTTTCTCAAGGGCTCAGGGAAGCTGATGCATATAGTGCATAAACTTCTGCTTGTAAAACAATTACACTTCACACAGCACAGAAGACATACTGGTGTAGGTAGAATAATAGAACATCACTGCACATATCTATACCTCTGCTGTCTCATCATCTCAACTGGCTTTTTCTTCTCACATTAGATTTCTTAGTGAAGTCCAAGACCCTGACTTCCAGCAATAAAGAACTTTTCATCATTACAATACTGTTTGTGCAAAACATAAAACATGAAATGCATGTTCACCTTCAAAGAAAGAGAGAATGGTAGAAGTCCCATCACAGTATCTGCCCTTAGCGGTATTTCTGATGCAATGCAAGTTATCTGAATGAAGAAAACCTTTGGTTTTGTCTGGGATAGAGATAATTTTTTTCATTGTAGCTGGTATGGGACTATATTTAGGATTTGGGCATAAAAGTGTTGATAAAACAGGTATGTTTTTGTTATTGCTGAGTAGGGCTTCCACAGAGTCAAAGCCTTTTCTGCTCCTCACAACACCACAGCAGTGAGCAGGCTGGGAGTGCACAAGGAGTTAGGAGGGAACACAGCCAGGACAGGTGATCCCAACTGATGTAAGAGACAGCCGAGATTATATGGGGTCATGCTCACCAATAGATGCGGCAGAAGGAGGAAGAGAGGGACATCTGGAGTGATGGTGTTTGGTATTCCCAAGTCACTGACATGCATGATGGAGTCCAGCTTTGCTTACCATAAAACCAATAATCATATACAGCATTCCACAAAATATTGTCCTTTCCTCTCCCTCTGCTGCCCCCGCCCCCTCCCCCATTAAGAGGAAATAAAAGGTGATTTTCAAGTGTGCATAAAAGAATTTTTATTTTCTATTTTGTCTGTTCTGCTCATATTTCTCTACACTTCTAAATCTCCTTCTGGTACATAGGCACACATATATAATATACCTGAGTGATATTTTCATGTTTCCAAAAGAGTAGCTGCAAAACATGTTCAAGCTTGTCCTTCCAGGCATTTAGTGAGAGTATTATGAAAAAGACCATAGATTTTCAATATATTTCCAGACTTGACAAAGGTTATAAAATGTATTAATTTTTTCTACACTAATATTTTGATTTAGGGTGCAAGAAATCACAGTTCTAAGACTGTAAAACTCCCCAAACCAATCAACTAATAAACAAATAAACAAAGAAAATATTTAGGGTAAGCTCATCTATATTAGCAGAAAAGGCTTCTTTCTAATATATATTTGATTCCAGCTGAAGAACTAGCTTAAGCTAATGCTCTGCTAGTTTATCTACAGAAGCAATCTCTTTGAGTGTGGGCAAGATTGGGTATTCCTGTCCCTTTTCTTGTTAAAGTCATATTCTAAAAGAAGCTTACATTAGAATAATTACCAATTTTAATTACTTGCTAATTTAAGAATCTACCTGTTTCTCATTATGTATTTGAGTGTATTTCCAGCTCAGGTTCTTTGCCCTCTGCTGTCTTTTCACTAAGAGGTCTATCATGTACATTTCTATCCACTGACAGAATATAAGTTAGCACACCACCATTCCCTGCTAGTAAAACTGAGGTCAGTACCAATCATATAAGTTTAAGCACATTAAAAACAAGTTATGTTGACCTTGGTTTTAAAAGAATCATTTATATATATATATATGTATATATATTGCTTTGTTGCATTGAAAAAAAAAAGAGAGAGAAAATATTAGGCTTTTTAGAAAAACAGTATGAAGAACTAACCTCTCTATGAATTAAAGAAAAGAGTATCAATCTGCTGCCAAGGTTTGAATTCTAATTTCTTGTATGGTATTCCTTTCATGTTCCTAATCTTAGAGGGAAGTTGTGGTTGCAAGGGTGCAGATGACAAGACTGCTGTTCTCTCTCTGTCAAAAATACATCTAGCGAGCTAAAGCTAAAGACTTACCAAGGCATGAATAACTGCTGGGCACAGAGAACAAGTCTTAAATAATCAATTTATTTTCATAACAATATGAATATTATAAGATCCAGAAAAGAGCAGGTTTTTTGAGGCCTCTAGTGCTGGATCCTAGCTTTATCAGTCTGTTTTGATGAAACCTCTTTTTCAGACTAACGTAAACACTACCGTGCAGACAGGTATAATATTGTTGCCTGTGCCTAGAAGCACAAACAAAGAAGCAGAATACTACTGATCAAGAATTTGCCATCCCACAGAGAATGGTTTGAATTTCAGGCACTGCTTTAAAGAAACGAAATAGCTTGAAAGCATGAGCTCAGTTGAATTTTTATATTTTGGAAGCAGATACTTTGGATCAGAAATAGTGTATCACACCACTTGTGTGTTCTGAATTAATTCATAACATCTCATGTGAGTGATGAATGTGAGCATGTTGCTTTTTTTCTTAAAACTTGCAATTCTTCCATTACTTCCCTTTCCCTGTTCTCAGAGCTGTTAAGAGTTACGCTTTCATAATGGTGTTTTGCACCATTGTTTCTGGTAGTTGTCAGTGTTGCACTCTGAAATCTTACAATCATTTTTAAAGAACATCACATGTATATCTCTACACAAAAACTGGAAACTAGTCTTTATAGAAAATTAGTGTCTTTTTACTTAAAATATCCTAGAAAATAAGGGGGTCCTGGAAATTGTAGGGTTTGAAAGCTCCAAATGTCAGTTTGAAATATGTGTCTAGAGAAAATAAGATGTTACTCTCTAGTTTCTGTGGGGATATTCACTGGAGAGAAAACAAATAATAGTTTTGCCAAAATGTTTCTCAATACTATTTTTAATAATAGGAACTCCCACTAAATGACAGCTAAGAGTAGGAAAGAGAAGAATAATAGTTCAAAATACAGAAGGAGGGGTTTTGGCATTTAAAAAGGTTTTGCAGTAAGAATTTTAAGAACATTAGTTCATACTGACTGTTACAAGTCTGATACCTGAAAGGGTATTTCCAAGACAAATTATTAACTACATTGTTTTCTTTTATTCAGAAATCAGTTGAATTGTATGAACCAATGAAACTGCTACTAAATATTATGATTAGATCTTATTTCTTGTAGAATATAATGAACATATGAATATGTTTTGATGTACCCTGACTGTAAGTATATCATAGTGTTCTAAAAGCTAGCTTCCTTTCCTATTAATAAAGATGTTAGACTAATTCATTTGAATATAGCAATGATTTCCTTTTGCTTCAGAAAATATTGTCTGCACAGTTGTACATTAGTGACTGAGATGGAGATGGCTGTTAGATGTTTGTTGCATCCTTGAGCTTTCTGCAATCTTTTATTCAGTGCTAACAAGCATTTTCACAATTTTTCAACATATTAAAACATTGGAAGTTTTACATTGTCATCTTAACTGCTGAATATGTTTAGGGTGTAATTATTTCCAATATATTCCATATCAACCATATTTCTCAAAAAGAAACAAAACCCAAACCAAACCAAGCAAAACAAAACAAAAAAAAACACAAACAAAAAGCAACTAAACAAACCCTCAACACATTGCAAGGAGTGACAGTTTAGCTTATTTTTAGAATACAGACACACACACTGAAGTTTTATGGTCTCTCTGGTAGTTTTATTTTATCAGTGCTGCACCACCAGGGTCATGATTTCATTTGTACTTTGGAATAAGATAGTCTCCCTAGTCAAATAGTAGGTGTCTAAAGAGATTTGGATCCTCATTTTCAGATCACGTAGACTGTGGCTGGGTTGGAGTATGTCTTAATTCAGGTCTGTGTTCTTGATTTTTTTCTAAAGAAAAAAAATTTGATCTATGCAATGGCAGCAAGGAGCTTTTTAATAAATTATACATTTCACTGCTGAGAAGTTACTCCTGTGGATAAAGTACAGCCAGAGCTACCCCTCCAGACTAAAGGTTAAGACCTTGGCCTGGAATTGAAGATCTTAAAAATGTTTCAGCTCTAGGATTAAAGTTATAATTCAGATTAACTTTTTGATTGTCTTCTTATATTTGGATATAAATCCATACCAAAGGTCTTTGGATACATCTGGAACAAATGTGAATGATGAGCCTAGCTTCTGCTCAGCTTTGTTCAAAAATGGTTTGCCAGTGCCCATCTGTTATTTCTGTCCTTTTGGTCATGTAGATTTTTCAGATGTATTTGCTGAAGGGCTGGAAAATGATGTCTCCTTTGTCCTGCTGAACAATTTAGAGAGAGAGAGTTTTGGGTGGTGGTGATCTTAATCTTTAGCTACAAACTGCCACATAGGATGGTGTGGGAGTTTCTATTCAAGGTATGAAACACTAGAAGTGTTAAATGAAGGCTGAGCATCAGCTGTGTAAGTGGGGATGAAGGTACATGCATACTTCCAACACTGCTTTGAAATGTATCAAAAGGCTATTCTGAAAGCTTTGTGGCAGCAATAAATCTGTTTTCAGATCTGTTTCCAATACCTTCTGGTTCTATGTATTTACACTTGTCTATATTTGGAAAAGCCTGTGATTACTAGTGTTGCCATCATCTGGTCCAACAGCTCCAGGTCTTTTATAATTTCTTTTTAAAAAATAATTAATTAATTTAATAGGGGGTTTTTTTGCATTCATTTCCCCTGGATAAAGTCATTATGCTAGCAGGAAAAAACCCCAACAAACAAAACCAATCAAACAAACAAAACAAACAAAAAAAACCCAAAACACAAAAAAACCCACCCAAACAAGTTTAATAAAGGGTTACACGATCTACACTGGGTTTTTTTCTGGAAACCTTCTTGATAAGACTGTAGCAACTGTGTAACCTTATCTACTGAGCTTCTAATAAAGGAATCAGCAATAGCTAAAAATATTAGTTACTAATATCCCAGGGATTTCAACTGTACTTTGACATATTCCTCAGTGCTCTAAAGAAACTACAGGGAAAGGGAAAAGTAAAAGGAATGTAATGCATAAAAAATATAAGCGTGTGCTATCTTGAATGAACAGGTCTATCACTACTCCAGATATTTTAAATACCAAAAAACTGAAATGAGAGGAAACCCATACAAACATTGCAACACAGGAGAAAAAAATACAGAAAAAAAGTAATCAGAAGCTTTCATTCATTACTGAGATCCCAAGCTACGGGAGAATGTGCTTTACTCGTTCCTGTGCTCATGTAGCTGGTTTTGATTTTGCTTTCAAAGAACAGATTCCTCAGCGTTTTGGGGATTATATAAAATAAGATCTATGACTGGAAATAGTTACAGAATGCTTGTGAAAGTAGAATAAGGTTATTAAAGGTAAAATATGAAAAAAAAAACCACAAGAAACCAAAAAAGATGTTTCCTTTTGTATATAAAGTGCTGCTTAATATTTTTTTTTTAGTCCAATACAGAACTTGTCAGGCAGCTAAAATGCCCACCTATTTCAGATTTTGTGGTGAAGATGTTTCTAAGGATTCTAGAAGAATGTCCTTACTAGGCAAATATGGATTACTTGATGATTGATTACTCTACAGCAAAAGGCTCCAGTCGGAGTTTATGTTCTTTACATTTTAGAGCAGATAGTTTTGTTTAGTCTACATGCCTCAGTAAAAAAAAAAAAAAAGAAAAAAAAAAAAAGAAAAAAGACATCTGTGAAGGAAAGTGCAGAATTCTCCTGGATTAGGAAGAGTATCTCCCCCTCCTCAAGTCACCATAACCTTTGAAATTAAGACATTTCAGGCAGAATATGTAGAAAAGAGGATAAAAATTCTTTACTAAAAATATACAGAACAAAAAGAAATAGAACAAGCAACAACACCATAACTGAAACTTTAAAACGCTCAAGTCCCACTTTGTCTGTTGGTGCAGTTACAGCCACAAACAGCAGGGGCACTGTTGGGAAGGCTGCAGTGACTCCCTGTGGCCGGCAGGGGCGCCCACATGGATTCCTCCTGGCTCTGGGGCTGCAGGGGAATGGATTCACCACATGGCACAATGGGGCTCCTCCAGTTCTGGGGCTGCAGGCGCAGTGCTCAGCAAAGGGCTTTGGGTGTCCTGACCAGTGGGGGAACAACAGCCACAGCAATGGGCAGGCAGAAAAGCAAGCTGCTAACAAGGGGGTGATTGGAGGGTCCCTCACTGAACTGCTCCCTCTGGTGATTCACAGAGGACATACGGAGTCGAGGGTGAGCCGGGACCCTCCTAGAGCCTCCGTGAGCCCCAGCAAAGCAGCAGCCAGACACTAAAGGCCATGGGACCAGAGGCGAGTGGATGCAGCCAAAAATTGAATGCAGGGCCCTCTCCTGCAGAAACCAAAATGTTCCCCCCCCGCCCCGATTCTTTCCCAAGCCATTAAGATCGTATTTAAGAGCCTATTAGCTACCCTTTTGTTTGGCTTGGTTGCAGGGTATCCCCATAAGGACCAACTAGATTCAGCAGTGAAACAGCCTTCCCCTTCCCTCTTCCATGGTGGTCATGGGGAAAATTCAAGCAAAAGGTTTGCTAGCCCCCATGATACCATGTTATATTTCCTTAATTTTGGCCGTAAAGATCAAGTTTAACAATGAATTTCAAAGTTCATTTTGTATTTGGTAAATCAAGGAATATTTTTGTTGTGTGTTTGTTTCTTTTTGGTTCAGTTTTGGGGGTTTTTTAATCTTTTTTAGTGATTTTTTTTAATTTTAATTTTATTGGCCATTCTGGTGAAGGTAGAAGAAAAATATAGGCACTTATCCTATTGTTCATTGCTTGTAATTCATCGCTTTCTTATCTGCTTGCATCTTAGGTGATTATACTCAAGCACTTCACCTATTTCAAAATATTCATCCAAATATTTTTACCTTCCATCCTTAACCACTGATATTCATTCAAATACATATCTAAATTGTTTCTCCTGTTATTCATAAGCAATCTTAGCTTTTTCACTTTTTCCAAGTATTCATTGCTCTACACCCCTTGTCAGCTTTATGAGTCCAAATAAGTACTTTCCTGTTGAATTTTGTTAGCAATACTTGGACAACTGTAGATTTGGTATGTGTGTCCCGCCCATGTTTTCCGAGAACAGGTAAATAACTCACAGTCTGCTGAACCCTAGAGAAGAAATTTGAAGTGGTCTACTTCAATGTTAAAGGAAGATTCTCTCTTTTGGATTGGGCAGCTTTTAGATAGTGAACTTGTAATCCACAATGATTTTTTTTTTTAGTAATAGTTAGCTGTGTAGCTTCAATTTACTGTATGAAATGCAAAAGACATGTATCTGAGATACCAATATTATAAGGGAAAAAAATCTTTTTTGCTCTACATTTTCCAAAGCAGTCCTACTAGAGTAATTTTGGAGTTCTTCAATATCTATTCATTTACTTTTATGTAAGTTTAGGATGAAGATGTGAAAAGCTGAACCTGTCCCCACATCTGATTTTTTTTTCTTTTCTGAAAAAGCAGATGAGCACTTATTTTAGTGAAAGCATAGCTAAATTAGTAAAATTTGGAAAGAATCAGTGACTATTATACTGTTGTTGTGTCAGTAAAAGTTCAAGTTTTCAATACATAAGATTGCATTTGAACCATACAATATGTAGATTAATCATACATATGAATCCTGTATCCTTTTAATGGACTCCAATATTGCATAGGTTTTCCAGCCTGCTTATGAATTGTCAAATACTTTCAACAAGTCTGACCACACACAGTCCATGAAGGACTCAAAAGAAGAGCATCAACAATCGATCATGACGTTTACAATATAAGATGTCACCATGCCCACTAATATGGCCATAACAAATTAATTAAGGTCATATGAGATGATGCAATTCTACCCTGTTAAATATTTCTGCCATAATAAAAATCCCTCTTACTGCATAAGCACTTAGCCTTTATCAGAAACAGATAAGTCAAGGAGTTAAAAGGAATCCTCTGAACATGTATTCGTAAGTGCTTACTAAAAATGCATTGCAACTTCCATCAGCTGTCTCTGCCAAACTCAATAAGCAAAACAATGTGGTATGGTCAATTTGTGCAAGAGACAGATGTTTTGTGGAATATTTGTTATGCCTGCAGGGAGCCAAGTGACCACAGCTACCAATCAGAAGTAGATGTAATATAACATCCTAACATTGTTTTCCTCTACATCAAGATTTAGTGTGCTACACACACTACCAGCAAGATTGCTAGGTTTTCTCTGAATTGTTCCAAAAACGTCTGTTGAAATTGAATGTAAGCAGAAAAAAATATCACTGGAAACACAATAATGAAATGCTGCATTAGGCTTTCATTTTTAGTTAATCTGTCAAACTGTTAACTGTTTTCATCTTGTGGAAGTCTAATTCAACCAAAAATAAAAGATTATAGGACACACATTTGTGAATTTACATTTACTTGTTCTTACTAATGCTTTTCTTGTTTCTCCTTTGAAAATTAGTCTGTACTACATCTTATTTATACAGACCTCACTCCACTGAATTGTTCAACCCTGATGTGAAGAAGAAAAAGCCTCACAGATCTGACAGATTCATAAGAAAAAGATAATTACTAACATAGGAACTCAGATTTAACCTTTACCTCATGAACTATGATTTTTTTTTTCAAAAATGCAGGATTTTTCTGTCCTACTGCTGCCAAATTTTATTTCTTCACAGTTTTCATTTTATTTTCATTTCACATAGACAGTCTGCATGGACTGTTGCTTACCTAGTCTGTTTAGAGAATATGTTCACATTTTCAAAACAGAAACACTGAATTTTAAAGTAATGAATTTTTTCCTACTGAAATTTTCTACAGAAATTTCCTACCCCTTGTGAATGTTATGCCTAAGACTTATTTGATTGTATTTGCAGTATTTTTAAATAATCTGTGAGAAAAAAATTTGCCATGCCAAAAACTATTCTTCCTGGCATGCAAGAAATAGCAATATTGGCTTACCACCTCTTGAGGCATACTTGGTTATTATGGCTCAAAGACATCCTGGCCATAACATGGCTTAGCTCTTTGTCAGCTTTAGCTCCTTTGCAAGTGGTTTTGATTTTTTCTTGCGGGTTTTTTTCCCCACACATTATCTTTCAAAGAGGAAAAACTTCAGGGAACAATATTGCAATTTCAGTATGTTTGGCTGCAGATTTGACACTTGGCTACTACCATTTCTATAACTTTTGAAACTGGTGCATCCTTCTTGTCTTAGTGTGCCTTTGATACCAAGCCTGCTTGTCCTTTCTTTCCCAACATATTTTTTTATAAGAATGAGGTAAAATAGGCAGAAAGAGCTTTTTTGACCAGATGAATTTGCAAAAAGTTTAACACAGGTTTTAATTGCCTTATTATCTTTTTACTTTAGGTTTTTAGAAAGTGTACAGCATGATTCAGTCCTTCCATGGAACTGGACTGGTTGATTTTACAAACTGTGAGTATCTCCATACATTTAGGAGAGTATCTTCATAGACTCATATTGGCAAAGGGATATCTGAAGGGTTCATACCTCTCTTGTGTTTGACAGACTTGGTGGTACGTGCCACACATCTGCAGGTATTTATCCAGTCTGTATCAAAATATCTATAAAGCCTGAAGCTTCAGAAACCCATTTTTCACAAAAGAACCACCTTCTACTTGTCCAAATGAGGCCTGACAGTACAGAACAGGATTCATTACTAGCAGTAATCAGAAAGGACAATTCTTACAGTAGAAGATAAAATTTAATTCTCCGTGATGTCATCCAGAGTGTTACTGCAACTACTGTGTTATGTTTATATAATCGATATATGTTGCTAAATTTTGAATAATGTCTTGAGGGTAAGGTAAATGTCATTATTTTCAATGAAGTCCTTCCAAATTGAAAAGTCTGCATAGTACAAATACAAATTGCCAACTATTCCTCTACTTCAACTACGTAATCTGCTAATGGCTGGACACCAAAATTTCCTTTCAGAGAAGTTGCTTCTAATCTTCTACATTTTGTGCCAAGTTTCAATAGTCTGCAGATTTTTAGAAGCTAGAATAACAGGGCTTATAGTGGAAACACTGACACTCTTGTGGTTATAGATGTGCCAGCTACTGCTGTAATAATCAGTAGATAATTACTTTTAGCTTTCCACTCAGTGAATTACCACTGATAAAAATTTTCATTAAAAGATGAGTTTTTCTGTGAGAAAGTTCATTTCAGGACATGCCCACAATAATAAAATAACTGCAGCTTGTTCTGTGATTTCTCTTTTTTTTTTGTTTGTTTGTTGGTTTGTTAATTCAGGAGGACCAGCATGAATGACAATATTCTGAATTAAAGGAAATATAGCTGACTGCAGCTCTTGTCCATTAAACACAACAACATAGAATTCACAGGTCAACGTGATGGGCTGAAATGAACTGAATGAACTGTAATCTGATGAATCAGCTCATGTAGAGAGTAGCCTGCAGGTGTTCTCAAAAAGTTCTAAGGGCTTCTTGATACCTAGCACCTTTCTACTGAACTTCATAATTGATTCCTATTTAGAGAAAACAAAAAGTTCTAAAAAATGGGTTTTTTTCTGGAAACATGAAATCACCCAACCTATTTTATTTTATAGGAATACTGATTTGTCATAATTTTTATTTTATTATGAATGAAAACAGCTAACCCACCACCATCAACGAAACAGTGATTATCAAGATCACATTATGTATTCTAACTTTTAAAATATTTCACTATGGTTAAGTACTTATTATTTATGGTAAACCATACCAGAAGCAGTGGATTTAGCAAAATGACTTCTATTGCTATAATTTTCCACCACTTTAGTTAATCAATCAGTGCTCAGAGTATTTTTTTCCTGGATGTTAATTTGAACTGCAGGATAAATTTAAGCTGTGCCAGGTGATGATTTCTTTCATCATGACAGGAGTTAATATTTTATCTAGAAAAACATTCTTTTTTGTTGGAGATGGAGTTTATATGGACATGGATGAGTGGCGCAAAAGGAGAGATGAACAAACCAACTTCGACGCCTGGAAGGTCCAGAAGGACCATCCTTAGCCGGACTGTGTCTCCACACAAAGGACATTACTCACTGTTACCCCAGTTTTTTAATAAAGTTCCAATAAAATCCTGTTATCCCCTATCCTTATGGTGCTGGCAGCACTGATGGGCTTGCCCTGTCAGTGTGGATCCAGCTACCATTGGTTGGTTCCCCTTGAGTTGTTGTCCAATCCTGTTCATTCCCTGTTCACTCCTCCCCAGTTACCACCCACTTTTACCCTAAGCCAACCCTGTGAGGCGGATTTGCATGCTCCGCCCTAACTCCTCCTAGTTTCTAGAAAGTTCCTTCCCCCTGGGCTTAAATAGCCCTCCATTTTGTGAATAAAGGAGATCGGTGGATCAGCCTTGGCCTTGCAGGTGCTCTCTCTGTCTCCGTGTCTTCTTTGTGGGCCACGGGGCGGGTGATCTCAACCTAAGGCCTTCGCCGCTGCATTCCACCACCGCTTAGCAGGCAGGCAAGAACCCCCGACGCCGGTCTTGATCCTTCCCAAAGAATCAAGGCTGCGTCACTTTTTAATAAAAATTTTCAGAGAGCAGACATGAAGTAATTAGTTAATTATTTATTACTGTTTTGCTTCCTACTGTTGTTTTCAAACTTGTTTTGACCTTTTGAATGCTCTAGGAGTGTTTGGGGAAGGGAAAACAGTTCCAATGGACAAATGCTATATATTTGTATTTACTGTATTTGTATCTCTTTTCTTATGTACTGATACCAGGTGGCATGCAGCAGCCCAGAGCTACTCTAAAAAAATGGCTACAGTAGATACAGATAAAATCATCTTGGATTTTCACTAGTTTAGGAATGTAATTTTATATTTATTTTTATTAGCAAATGTATAATAATTTATACTGAGCTCCTATCCTTAAGTTTAAAATAACATAAAATTTATATCACTTAGCTTTAAATTTAAGAGTTCTGAAGATGCTTAAAAAGACCACCTGCTCCCATTATCATGTAGTTTTATTTTGCTTCCTACCTTCAAACAAAATAAAAAAAAATATTCTCCATTTTGTCCTAAAATCCCATCCATCCCTTTTTCACTTAATGCTTCCTAAAATAAAGTATGGTCATAGTGACTGCAAAAGCACTGCAACAGGTTAAGGAATCAGGTTAAATCAAACTGAGATTGCTAGATCAAAGACTCAAGAAAAGGTGATAACATAACTAGAAAACTAACTAATTTGTCCATACATAGCTGAGATAGAAAGCTACTATGTCATTTAGGTCACTAATTAATCATATCTTCAGTCACACTGCCTTGGTTTCCATTTCCTTTTCTTCATTATTTTGGATACAATGCACTGTCCTTGCAAGGTGTCAAGTACATTTTTCAAAAACCTGTAATTTCATCATTAAATTTTCAGTTACACAGTCCCCTCATGAGTCATTCTTTTCTTTGCATTCTCCTTTTTCCTCTTCCTTTGCTCTATCAGCCTGTAAAATTACGTATAGATGAGAAAACTTCTCTTATCTAGACGCTCAAATTAGAAAAGATTGTTCAGAGTTCATCAAATCACAGATATTACCAGTATGTAAAAAAAAAAAAAGTGTGGTACTTCGAAACAGAATAGAAATTTCACTCTTTCCTGTTCCCTCTTGATTTTATTGGAGATCAAATTAAACTTTTTTTTTTTTGAAGTACATCATATGAAGTCTGGACAAAATATCCTACTTTCCCAAAATGAATAGTGTAAATGTATTATTATATACACTCACTAGTGTAAAGAGAAATATATGTNGGGGGACCACTGGTCAGATCCAGAGGAGGACCAGAACCTCCATAGGACTGTGACCATCATCTACACTAACAGAGGACAAGGAAAGAGAGAGATTGCTTACTCCCCTCACTAAAAAGCCTCCATCCTGCATCACATGAGTCACACACTCCCTTGTCTCTGCCTTGTTGGCAAAAGCTTGAGAATTCACCTCACAGCCAGCTGAGGTGTGACACTGACACTGTCCATGAATATAACTGCACCAGGAGGAACCTACAGTTTGGGGGGTTGTTCTTTTTGGTTCTGGGGCAGTAGTTTACTCTGGTCTGTTTATAGTTATATGTATATTTACATATCTATATATCTATATAGATATAGTAATTAAGAGTTATCCTTCTTATATCCATTTTCTAATTAAAGTTTCTTTTTAAAAAAAATTAATAAGGGGTGACATGAGGAGAAATCCTCTCCTCTGGTTTTCATAAATATTTTGTTTTCCCTCAAACTAAGACAGAATGCAACAGGGCATTTTCAAGAAGGGCAAAGAACAGTCTTCCTGAGAGAAAAATAACTTTTGCTTTTCAGACAGTACTTTAACATCGGAGCAGCGCAGCCACCTTTCATTGATGACAGAAGAATAGGACCAATATGTGTTTCAAATGAGTGAATGGGCTGCCACAGATGTGCTATTAGGTTTTGATAAGTGTATATTTCATCCTATTTAATTTAACTGAAAGGTTAATTTGTAAACTAGTTTTGCCCAGACATAGAGATTGGGAAAGAGCATGAGCTATTTCCCCTTTCTGTTGCTTATGAAATGCATTGAGAAGAATTAGTCATTTGAGAAGATGTTCTTTCAAGTTGTCTTCATGAGCTACCAGTTAGTTTTTCATCATGTGGTCCACTCACAACCTACTGTCCATGAGGTTCTTTCTCACTCTACTAGAGCATGGGGAGCTATTAATGTTGGCTTGTCCAATTTGTCAGAGAAAGTTAGGAATGGTAGTTGCCCACACTCCTCACTTGCTATGAATTTTTCCTGGTGGATCACTGAAGTTGGTCCCTAATATTTTAAGTCAGACAATTAGATTTTACTGATGTTCACCTCCCACATCCCACAAGTGACTCCTGAGACTCACAGACTGAAGCCAGAATGTAATTTGATTTTCACAAAATGGTAAGTGTATTGACTTGCTGATTAAGAAGCTCAGATTTTGGAAGTTCAAGTATTGGGATTTAAATGCTTTAAAGCACCTGAAAATAATAAAGGGAATGGCAAGCTTTTTCTAAGTCTTTTGTCAGACTATGGACAGATTCACAGTGCCTAATATCTAAGAAAAGGAACATAGTCCATATAGTAAATTATAATAATTAATAACATTAGGACGTACATCTCTGTGCACCTTTACTTAACTCTGCAGTAGCCTAAAGATCATGTTCATAGTGATAAAGCATCATTAAAATAACTGAATTTCCAATTAAACCATTTGTATAAATTGACTTTTGGCAAGCAAAATTACTATACTTGTAAGTTTATGTTTGGTCAAATCATTTCACATTTCTCATCTCTTGAACTGCAAATATGTAACACATTGGAGGTATAGGTAGATTATCAGATGTACACAGTTTAGCTAAACTAGGTGTGTGAAATCTATCTTGAAGACATTTGTATTTCAGTTTAAATCAAAAATGTATATGCATAATTGCCTGTCTTGATTTGCGCTATTATGAGCTGAAGAGACTTAAACAATCAGGCTGTCATATAAGATTTCATCTTTCTCTGTGCTAAACCAGCATATTAAAGCTGAAGGTGGAGGTAGAAATAACACAGAAACAACTTAAGTGTTCTACATCTGATCATTGTTGCTGACTCAGCTCTTTTACAAATAATCTAAATTGAAACCAAAGTGTTGCTATCAAACTTTTGGAATCTCAGGGGATAAAAATATTTCTGAAAGGTCAATAAGCACTGCTGGCAATGGAAGTTATATAATTGTTATCCAACAGTGGTTAAAAGTGAAAGAGATATGAACCAATAACACACAGAGTATGTTACTGCATTTTCATAATGCAGTTTAATTTTGCAGTCCTTCAACAATAAGTGACTCAAGTTTAATGGAAAAAACATGGAGTCAAAGTGAATGAAATATCTTACTTTTACAGCCATGGGAATAATTCATAATGTAGGAAAAGCAAGTGCAATAAAAAGTTATGAGAGCAAGACTGACAGGAAAGAAATAATTTTATAGTGTTAAGACTGTGTAAAAAAATAGAACTGAATTAAACTCATTACTGGTGTAGCATCAGCTTGTACTTGAAATAACATTAACAAAATGATTTATATGTTAAAATATAATTTTCCTTCTCTCTCTCATATGTGCATGTTTGGTTTATGTGGCATGGTTTTGGTAGCAGGGGTGCTGGAGGAATGGCCCTGTGAGTAGAGATGGGGAGTTGTCTACCCATGTGAAGCAGCAATGTTTCCAGCTAGCTACAAAAATAAGCTGCTGTTGTCCAAAGTGGAGCTCCTCAGCAACACTGGTGGTGCCTCTGTAATAACATGTTTAAGAATGAGTGAAAAATGCTGTGCAGCAGCTGTGTGAGAGAGAGAGGCGAGGAAAATCTGTGAAATAAACAGTCCTGCAGACACTGAGGTTGTNAGTCTTCCTGAGAGAAAAATAACTTTTGCTTTTCAGACAGTACTTTAACATCGGAGCAGCGCAGCCACCTTTCATTGATGACAGAAGAATAGGACCAATATGTGTTTCAAATGAGTGAATGGGCTGCCACAGATGTGCTATTAGGTTTTGATAAGTGTATATTTCATCCTATTTAATTTAACTGAAAGGTTAATTTGTAAACTAGTTTTGCCCAGACATAGAGATTGGGAAAGAGCATGAGCTATTTCCCCTTTCTGTTGCTTATGAAATGCATTGAGAAGAATTAGTCATTTGAGAAGATGTTCTTTCAAGTTGTCTTCATGAGCTACCAGTTAGTTTTTCATCATGTGGTCCACTCACAACCTACTGTCCATGAGGTTCTTTCTCACTCTACTAGAGCATGGGGAGCTATTAATGTTGGCTTGTCCAATTTGTCAGAGAAAGTTAGGAATGGTAGTTGCCCACACTCCTCACTTGCTATGAATTTTTCCTGGTGGATCACTGAAGTTGGTCCCTAATATTTTAAGTCAGACAATTAGATTTTACTGATGTTCACCTCCCACATCCCACAAGTGACTCCTGAGACTCACAGACTGAAGCCAGAATGTAATTTGATTTTCACAAAATGGTAAGTGTATTGACTTGCTGATTAAGAAGCTCAGATTTTGGAAGTTCAAGTATTGGGATTTAAATGCTTTAAAGCACCTGAAAATAATAAAGGGAATGGCAAGCTTTTTCTAAGTCTTTTGTCAGACTATGGACAGATTCACAGTGCCTAATATCTAAGAAAAGGAACATAGTCCATATAGTAAATTATAATAATTAATAACATTAGGACGTACATCTCTGTGCACCTTTACTTAACTCTGCAGTAGCCTAAAGATCATGTTCATAGTGATAAAGCATCATTAAAATAACTGAATTTCCAATTAAACCATTTGTATAAATTGACTTTTGGCAAGCAAAATTACTATACTTGTAAGTTTATGTTTGGTCAAATCATTTCACATTTCTCATCTCTTGAACTGCAAATATGTAACACATTGGAGGTATAGGTAGATTATCAGATGTACACAGTTTAGCTAAACTAGGTGTGTGAAATCTATCTTGAAGACATTTGTATTTCAGTTTAAATCAAAAATGTATATGCATAATTGCCTGTCTTGATTTGCGCTATTATGAGCTGAAGAGACTTAAACAATCAGGCTGTCATATAAGATTTCATCTTTCTCTGTGCTAAACCAGCATATTAAAGCTGAAGGTGGAGGTAGAAATAACACAGAAACAACTTAAGTGTTCTACATCTGATCATTGTTGCTGACTCAGCTCTTTTACAAATAATCTAAATTGAAACCAAAGTGTTGCTATCAAACTTTTGGAATCTCAGGGGATAAAAATATTTCTGAAAGGTCAATAAGCACTGCTGGCAATGGAAGTTATATAATTGTTATCCAACAGTGGTTAAAAGTGAAAGAGATATGAACCAATAACACACAGAGTATGTTACTGCATTTTCATAATGCAGTTTAATTTTGCAGTCCTTCAACAATAAGTGACTCAAGTTTAATGGAAAAAACATGGAGTCAAAGTGAATGAAATATCTTACTTTTACAGCCATGGGAATAATTCATAATGTAGGAAAAGCAAGTGCAATAAAAAGTTATGAGAGCAAGACTGACAGGAAAGAAATAATTTTATAGTGTTAAGACTGTGTAAAAAAATAGAACTGAATTAAACTCATTACTGGTGTAGCATCAGCTTGTACTTGAAATAACATTAACAAAATGATTTATATGTTAAAATATAATTTTCCTTCTCTCTCTCATATGTGCATGTTTGGTTTATGTGGCATGGTTTTGGTAGCAGGGGTGCTGGAGGAATGGCCCTGTGAGTAGAGATGGGGAGTTGTCTACCCATGTGAAGCAGCAATGTTTCCAGCTAGCTACAAAAATAAGCTGCTGTTGTCCAAAGTGGAGCTCCTCAGCAACACTGGTGGTGCCTCTGTAATAACATGTTTAAGAATGAGTGAAAAATGCTGTGCAGCAGCTGTGTGAGAGAGAGAGGCGAGGAAAATCTGTGAAATAAACAGTCCTGCAGACACTGAGGTTGTTGAAGAAGGAGAGGGAGGAGGTGCTCCAGCAGAGATTCTCTTGCAGCCTCTGGTGAAGATCGCAGGCTGTCCCACTGCGGTCCATGGAGTTNCAGCAACACTGGTGGTGCCTCTGTAATAACATGTTTAAGAATGAGTGAAAAATGCTGTGCAGCAGCTGTGAGAGAGAGAGAGGCGAGGAAAATCTGTGAAATAAACAGTCCTGCAGACACTGAGGTTGTTGAAGAAGGAGAGGGAGGAGGTGCTCCAGCAGAGATTCTCTTGCAGCCTCTGGTGAAGATCGCAGGCTGTCCCACTGCGGTCCATGGAGTTCACAGTGGAGTAGAGATCCACCTGTAGCCTTGGAGGACCCCATGCTGGAGCAGGTGGATGTGCTCTGAAGGAAACTGTGGCCCATGGAGAGCCCATGCCAGGTGCCTGGTAAGAGCTGTGGATTTTGAAGAAAAAAGCCCATAGGGGTTCAATTCTGGAGCAGTCTGTTTCTGAAGGACAGCATCCTGTGGAAAGGACATGCACTGGAGCAGGAGCAGTTGATGAAGGATGCATTCTGTCGGAAGGACCCACACTGAAGCAGGGGGAAACTGTGAGGAGAAAAGGGCAGAGACTAAACATTACAAAGTAATGCAACCCCCACAGTAAGTGGTCAATAAATATACAAATTCCATTGATGCAGAGAATGGAAAAAAAAGCAGTTCTCTGAATTTTTTTGATAGGGTACTGTGGGAAACACACCCGATTATGAAGTGTGGAAAGAACAAGCTTTGATTGTGGACCTCGAGAACAGCGCTGGGAAAGCACCCTGAACCTGAAAAGCTGCATACATGAGAGACTTGTTGAAGTTTTAAAATTACTCATTTCACTTGTACCGGGATTTTAGTTACAAAGTGTCTATACCCTGCTGCCCTGTATTGTATCCACCTGTCCCCTGTTCTCCCCTCTCTTCCCCAGAGGCATCGTACTCGTTAAGTGCAGGCTTTGTTTGCGCTGCCGGCACGGTGCTGCCCCTGCAGCTGCCCCTGCAGCTCCGGGAGGGACTGGGGCGGCTCCGTGCCGGAATGACTCTGCCTCTTGGAGCCGGTGCCGCCCGCTTCCGTCCCTGTCCTAATCCTTTTGGCTACCGCCTCCGTCTGTCCCCAAACACCCATACACCTCTTCAGACAGAGCAGTCCACGAGGTTATGCAGATTTGTTCTGGCACAATTAATTCAAAATTCTGTGTAGAATTTGAAACCTTTTACAACTAACGTGTCCAGAGATTCTTAACCTTCTATAGAGTTCCTGGAAGCCACACCCTGCATCAGGCATGGGTAAAACAGGTAAGTGCTCTGGACAGAAAATTAGTGGTGATAATAGAATTATATTCTTAAGTACAGCAACTGGATCTTATATATAAATTTATTTGTCAAATAAATAAATAAATAAATAAAAGGACAGTGGGGCACTGGATGCTAGCTCCAAGGATTTGGAGCTAGCAAAATTTTTTCTCCAACGATTTTGTTTATAACACTGTGTAAATGCTGCAAAGTCATCTTTAGCAGCAGGAGGCTGATGTTGATTCAGAGATTCATTTAAAGGCCATACAGATCTAAAAGAGCTCCCTGATAGTATGATACAAAAAGTGCACTTATCTGTTAGGAATGTCAGTGGATGCTGCAAACTCTCATGACATCCAACTTTACACTGACACAGTTCTTTCGTCCACAAATGACAGAATCAGGGTCTTGTCCTGATAGTACCCTATGCAGTGTTGAGAGGAAGAGAAAATGGTTCCCGCTGTCCTCCAGAGCCGAGGGAGCACTGAGAAAGAGATCTGGTTGGTCCAGATGAGAGGCTAAAAAATGTTTATTGCAACACACATGAGGCTTTTATGAGGTCCTGGGGGGGAAGTTGCTAGAGCTGAGACTGGATTGGATAAGAACTCCAGACAGGGAAGCAGTTTAGGTGCTCGGCTAGCGAATAGGAAAACGGAGGGACCAACACCCAATAGAAATCCATCGTTTATTCAAGTCCTCAAATGTCCAGTTTGGCAGACGCAAAAGTGTTACTCCTTCTGTCTACATTTAAATGAGTTAAATACTAGATATAAATATCTTCTATGAGTAGACTTTTCAGGAGGATGAGTTAAATATACTAAGGGGAAGTTAGGATATACTACAATACTGAAAAGCAGATTCTCAATCCAGAAAACGATCTAAAGTTTCCTGCCGGTCTAGTGTTAGCCTTCAAGATTTTTGGGAATCTCTTATCACAAAATGCTATGTATCTCACTCAAAAACATCTACTCAACTTTTTAGTTCACTGTAGCTCTAGGTAGTTATCTTCTGAGTTCAAAGATCATTTCTAAATTTAAGTTTAAACCAAAAATGCTAACTCTTTGATTCATTGTGTGCCCATGGTGATGTGTAAACTCTTGTTTATATCACCCCAATGGTGTCTTTATAACAAAACTCAAGCATGATTCCTGTAATGACTGTAGCTCCTTCTTCCAAAAGACAATACTGGTGGTGCAGAACCATAATGTGCTGCTCCAAGAGTTTTCTAGCACTATTCCAGCAGGCTTTTTCACTGTTTACATCTTGAATGATGCCACAACTTCAGCTTACTGCTATAAAGCACTAGTCTGGTACATTCTTTCAGGCACTTTGAAGTGAGAAACAACACACAAAAAAATTATTTTTGTTATAGGTCCATGGGACTCAGAAGTAAAAGCGGTGTTGTGTGACATACCAGCTCACACCAGCCCATAAACAGTGTCAGTATGTGCTAGCTGGATTTTTGTATTTGCTTGTTTGGTCAATTAGAAACAGCCTTGCATTCATTTCACATACACTCAGGATGTCTGAGTTGACAGATGTACTCCATCATACATATTTTTTGAACATATCCTGGGCATGCATTTGAGCACCAAGGACCTCACAGGTTCCACTGATCTGCTCCCCCAGGCTCTGCTCTCACAGCCACTGGTGGAATGAAAAGCAATGAAGGAAACAGAATGAGAGAGAGTGGAGTTTCTTTTCATGGTTGGCAGCATCAGTGGCAGAGGTAGTCAGCCAGACTGTTGCTATGTGGGTAGATAATGTGATCAAAGTCATTTAGTATTGCAGCCAAGGAATTTTCTTGGTTTCAGTTCTTTAGGAAGAGCCATACTCAGGGATCTGAAGCTACCACAGAATTAAACTTTGCTGGTCCATGAATTGACGACAATAAAAAGGAGTTTTAACTACTTTACAGAGACCCATTTAATCAGCTCTACTAAGTCTAAAAGACAGCAAATGCTACTTGTAAGTGCAAGAGCTAATTTTTAGCCAAGTATTTCATGTTATCTAAAATAATAGCTCTGCACGTTGCAACTACTAATAAAAGCATGGTAAAATATGTTTCATTGGTCAGACACATGAATAACAAGAAGCTTTGTTTGTGAAGGGCAGACAAATATGCCATCATTAATATGCAGAGAACTTCGATAAAATGATCTTTTTAACTGCAGATATCATTATGGGGATACAATGTTGTATCATCCTCTAAAGTTTAGTGCTTCTAACTCACAACATGGGGTGCTGGTCTCTGTGGCAACGGACATATATTTTTTAGTCCCAGTTATGTTGCTGCAGTGAAAGCACAATTGAACACAATGATATAAACATCCCTATAAAGATCTATGCAAACTCTCGTCTGGTTTCCTTTTCTCTTCTGGAAACAAAAGATTCAAAAATGAAATAATGGTTACTTGGGCCTTAACTTATTTAAACCTGAAAACCAGTAGACATTATATATATATATATATGAAATTGAACAAGTCATCACGCTGTATTACTCTCCAGTTCAGCCTTCCTACATCTTAAGTTTGTGGGATCAGAGACTATCTTTCTTTCCATAAAATTATTCTCCTAGGAGATTTTCATTATTAACTCATTTTGCAGTCACATGAAAAGTCATTGCTTTATAACATGCTATCTTACCAATCTGTTGAAATTTATGTATTTCAAATAACTCCAAAGATTTGTATTTTCTTACCATTTACATTTGGAAGAGATTTTTATTTTCTGTGAAGTATTGTATCCCTATATTTTTCTTTACACTCTACAAATATTAACTCCTAACATGCTAATATACTTACATTTGGTGGGTGCATTTAAATAACTCTATAAAATAAGAAATTTACTGCATTTGTCATGGGTGGGCATGGAAGGCTTAGATAAAATGTATTAAAGAAGCCCTGCTGTTGAGTCACAAGATGCAGAAAGGACTCTCTTGCTTTCTAAACTCCTTCTCAGAGAAGAGTCTGGGTTCAGCTAAATCCAGTCTTAGCCTTGAATTATGTCAGTGGTTTGAATTTAAGGAATTACATAGTTGTGATTTTTTGTCCTGCAGATTTTAATGATTAGCAAAATGAGAATATTTTTATAAAATGAATCATTTATTATTACAAATGATCAGACAAAAGATCTTAATCACAATTATTTGTATATATGTAGGTATGGGCAGACTTCCCGAGCGAAGATTTGGGAAGGCCTCTCCCCACGTGGGTGTGTCCTTTGAGCCTGTGCAGTGGATTTTTTAGGTGAGGCACAGAGTGCACAGAACTGGCCCCACCATTTAAGTCCTAAGGTCCATTTGCCACGACTGAGCGAGCCTGGACAGTGACAGCAAAGTCCTTGGAACTGTCTACAGCACCTGGTACTAACCAGGGGCTGACCCTGCTTAACATCCAAGATCTGACAGGATGGGATGTCAGGGAGGAATTTAACTGCCAGGGGATGGTCCCCACTGAGACTTGAACTCAGGTCCTTGGGATTCAGAGTCCAGAGTGCTCTCTATTACACCATGAGGAGTAAAAAAAATCATAATTATTTACTACAAAATATAAAAGCTAAATCTACTACTAGTATAGTATAAGATAGGATAGTGCACTGTATTGAAGAAAGTACTGAAACAATTATATTAAAGCTAGCAAAAGGAAATAACTATTAAGTAGAGATTTGATGTAACTCACTCATACCAACCCTATTTCTTTCAGCTTCGAGGAGTATCCATGGAGGGCATCCCTAGCCAAGGGAGGAACCTCCACACATAGATCCAGGAAGGGTTATGTCAAAAGAACCTGACTTTATGGAATAGGACTGGACTTTCACAGTATAAAGTGATTGACTGGTAGTCACAGATCTATAGACTGGCAGACTAGCTTATCTATCAAATCCTGTTTCAAAAGCAGGATGTATATTTGAAGTCTGGTGAACCAGGATGGGTTTAGAACATTTTAATATGAAGAAAGCATCCTGGCACCAGCAGTTGAATTTGAACGATAGCTTGCATGATGGCTTGCATAGTATGCAATTTCTGAATTTTAGATCTTATCAGGATGGGGCTATCCTACCACAATATCAAATCAGATTTTCTAAATACCTTTCAATGTTTTGATATATCAGAAAACTGTGATAAAGAAACATCTATTCATAATTTTTCTCCCTTTCTCATGATTCTAAACACACATCCTTGCTGCTCTGTTGCCTTCTGATTTAAACCTTTCTGATTTGTACAAACTCAGCAGCCAAGGTATATATAGCTTATCTACTGTAGCATTTACCCAAATGAAAACACATTTTTGGCATTCTTTATGAAATTAGACACCTGACATTCTGTAAGAAGGGAAAAAGTCTAAATTGCAATCTGGAGAAAATAATATAGATTCTGTTCTGTGTGATCACTCTTTATGGATATCTGGATGTGCAAAAACCAATGGCCTTCAATGACACTAAAGAAATTTAAAAAAAATTCCAGGATCTAGCCATGTCAGATGATAATGATGATAATAACAACAAGAACAGTAACAACAACAATAGCAGTAACAACAACAATAATAATAATAGTATAGATTTATGACTGAGACTGTCAATTTCAAGATTCATCAGCTTTTTCAAATAGGAGCAGCACCAAATACCTCTGGAAGGAAAATCTATGCACTGTTGTAATTCTTTCCTTTTCAGAATCATAATAATAATGTCCAATATTCGTGAACGAAGATTTGGGAAGGGCTGTCCCCATGTGGGTGTGCCCTTCCAGCCTGTGCAGTGGATTTTTTAGGTGAGGCACAGCATGCACAGAACTGGCCCCACCATTTAAGTCCTAAGGTTCATTTGCCACGGCCGAGCAAGCTTTGACAGTGACAGTGAAGTTCTTGGGACTATCTACAGCACCTGGTACTAACTGGGGCTGACCCTGTTGAGCATCTGAGATCTGACAGGATGGGATGTCAGGGAGGCATTTAACTGCCGGTGACGGTCCCTACCGAGACTCGAACTCGCGACCCTGGGATTCAGAAACCAGAGTGCTCTCCATTACGCCACAGGACATAGAATCATACAATATGCTGAGTTGGAAGGGACCCATCAGGATCATTGAGTCCAGCTCCTGGCCCTACACAGGACAGCCTCAAGAATGACACAACAGGGTCTGGTGCTCTCTTCTTTCGCTTTCCTCTTCTGACAACATCACATATCCATATTTTAGAAGCATATAAAATCTTCAAAAATTTCATTTTTTGAATATGTCTAATTCTTCAGAACTATTTTTTACATTGTGAATATACATAGCCTCTATTCTATACCTTATCTTCTGGGATAAAGTGGCTTTTCAATAAGAGGACAGTGAAGGTCCTGTGTTTCAGACCCACCTACATGCATGTGCTTGTTAGTTCCTTTATTTACTATTAATGGTACAGTAATGAGATATGAAGACCTTGCATACATCTAGTTTTCTTTCTGCAAGAATGACATATTTGTAGCACTGTACAAAAAGGTGCCTCTCATTGTTGTGCCTTTCATTGTTTTTAGATGCCTTTGTAGCCATTAGGCTCTGATCACTTTAAATACCACAGCCATTTCATGATTCCTGTCCCCTTCCAAAGAAACATACAACAATGGAAAAAAAAGTCTGTCAGATTGTACTACAGTATTGTATCTGATGCCGTCTGATTGCGTACCCCTGTGAACAGAGACACACTGCAGACAAGTTAATGGAGAAGGATATAGGGTTTTATTAGAAGAAGCTTCCACGATCAAACCCAAGGGGGTTTGACCCCTCGATCAGGAAGTCTTGGGGTTTTATACCCCTCATGGACATCCAATCATAAGTTCCCATTTCTCTCTAGTGCCAACCCAAAAGTCCTGCCAATCTGCCCCCTTTGTCATGGGGGGGCAGTTGGGCCTTCTCCGGGCCTTCTCCTGTTGTTTGTCTTCTGTTATCTTGCAGGTGTCTGCTGAAAATAGCTCGGCCTTGACAAGGCCTGTAACTCGTGAGAAAGGCACTTTAATATTCAGACTTAAAATTAGAGTAACTGAACAGAGACTATATGATTCTAAAACCTTCTAAAATTACATTAAATCACACTTTTAGGCCTCAATTCAATAAAAAATGTGTCCTTAGATGACAAACTACCTTAATATGAAAATGAAGATATTTTGACAAACATTTCAGGAAAGGAAAATCATAATGAGGCAAGTTGCACCGCCATCAAATTCTATGATATGAGAACTAGGCCCTGACTGGCCTAGTTTCTTCTTTAAGGTCTTTATTTATTCACGTATCTAAATACCTTACCTGAATCTGATTATCAAATTGTTCTACCCAAATTAAGACCACAGGATTCGTTATAGACTGGAATCAACTCAACTTCTGTGTCCACCTCTTCAACTTAGTGTTGTGCTGTTCATCTCAAATATTAACCTACTGATTGTTCTTGCTGCTACAACAGCCTGATCTATCACAGAATGTTCTTTTTTTAATAAAGGGTATAAACTGGAATAGATTGGTCTAGAACTGGCTCTTTTTTCTCTTTTTTTTTTAACAGGTTATCAGTGTATGAATATGTTTCAATGCTATAATTTTTAACATATGTTAATGTTAACATTACATTTCTACTATAGTTGTTAATATTAAATACATGATACCTGATTTTGGTATACCATGACAACTTCTGAATAGTAAGTGGTAGATTCAACTCTCTTTCCTCATCCTTGATAGATTCTAATCTTTGCAAAGTCTGATCCTTACAATAACTTTCAGTATTTTACTCATTTGACTATGCCTCCAACAAATGCTATTTTTTGTTAAAATTTTAACTCACACAATGTGCATTAAGAATGCAGAGCAATGATCTTGGGCTGTTCTTATTGCACTTGACAAGACAAAACCTTTTCTTGAGCAAATATAGGCCAAATAATTTTTTAAATTGATAGGGGTTCTTTTTTCCTGCCTAGTATATTTCTGTCCCTTTTGTGCTCTAGCTGCCAATTACAATATTTAGAAATTCTTCTGAAATCTACTTTCTACCTTGTCCCCCTATGCACTAAAAGATGCTCAGGGCTCATTTTAGTTAGTTGCTGACTTTGTTATCTCTGATATCATGCATTCCTTAGGGAATGTTAGTAAAAAATTGTATCTACCCGCGGACATGACTAGCTCTGATAGAATGATGTCATATCTTTGTCTTGTAATGTAAATCAGTATTCACTGATTTCAGAAAATACATTGGTTACTTATCAGATGGGTCAAACAGCCTGTCCACTTAGATGTGTATACAGCTAGCCAGGATGTTTGTTTCTTTTCATAATAGAGATAAAAACTTTCCCACAGTTCAGTTAGCCAATGTCCTCTGTGCCATCAATATGCTTATTCAAGTTATTTTTCTTATATTGCTATTTTTTTATTTATCCTCAGATACTTTTTTTATGTCTTAAAAGAAATAAAAATAAAATTTAAAAAAAAAACCAAACCCCCAACCATACAAGAAGATACAAGCTAAAACTTCCCTATATGAATTAATATTTTTGTGTATACTGATGCATATCGTTATTGATGATGGACTGTTCTGGACAATTAAAAACATATGAAAGAAGTATAAAACCTAGAGGTAAATGTAAGTGTCTGTTCCACAATGAAACTTGTGAACACAAGTTTAAGAATGCCATACAGCTTTGAATCCAAGTACAACAATGGTATGTTGCCATTAACACTAAGGAAAGTTGTTTCTAAGCAACAAAGGGATATTTGGGAACTCACTCTGACCATACAGTGTATATCTGTAACACTGTGATGGCTTATCTGAAGCACTCTCCAGTTGAAAATCTGTTCTTGAAAATGAAAAATTTCTAAAAAATCATTTTCAGAAAAGTCCAGATATAGGGATGTACAAATACCTGAAGATCTATTGATCTATTTGTTTGGCTTTTGTGTTTTCTTATGTAGCATTCATTTTAGCAATAGAAGTAATGAATTCAAGGATGCTACAGTGGAGTTGTGGCAATAATATTCCTGTTACTATTGAAAATATCCCAATATTAAACTTAGAATTTCTTTACATTGTGGTCAGAATTGATTCAGTTGGTGAAACTTTTCTTTGCTGTTTCTCCTGCTGGTATGCTGGCATTCCTTTCTTGTTGTAGACAACATATATGGGATCAGCATATTTTATAAGGATTCAATCTTAAGCATATTTACTGGGCATACTTGAACTGCTCAGTCCTGCAATCATACAAGTCAAGTGTGCATATGAGCATATGCAGAACAATGCCAAACCTGTTGCAAACAGAGAGTGTTTTGGGTGGAAGAAAATGCAGGAGAACAACGATAAATAGAAACAGCAGTAACAGCCCTGAGGGAAAAAGATACAGGCAGCACAGGAGAGGTTACAGGGAGAAACCAGACTATCAGCTACACGGATGGATAATAGCAGCATAAAGAGGGGAAGAGCAATTCATAACTGAAAGGACTATAGGGAGGATAAAAAGCATAGATAAACATTTCTTTTTTTTCTTTTTTCTTTTTTTTTAATAATCACTTTCTCTGAGAAATAGTCCAAAGTACAGAGGAAAGTACTTCTGAGATCCATGGCCTCAAGAGATAAGACTTAAACATAGACTTGGGAGTCATGAATGGGAGCAATTTATGGGACTCCTTGGCATAAGATAGGCTGACTGGGAATAAATTTATTTGAGCATAGTTTTAAACTGTTCTCTAGGTTTACCAGGCTCAGAAGCAGACTTGTTTACCGAAATTCAATAGAGCATGTTAGAGTCAGACTGAAAATCACAGGCTGTTCCAGCATGGGGGAGGCCACATTGGGCTGGTGTCACTCATCACTGCCTCTCAAGGTGATCAGGAAAGCTGTAAGGACAGTGTATAGGGAGCCTCAAGACCATACAGACCCATCTGAGGTAGGCAGCATCTCCCTAAACTCTCATGGCAAAGGCTGTCATAGCTCCATGACTGGCTCTGCCGCTTGCTGTGGGTTTGTCAATGACAAGTTGACAAAAAATTCTGCCTGTGAACTGTTTAAAAGTATAGCCTATTAAGATTTTTGAGGAACTTGACCCTTTTGTCTACTAAAGGGATGGCAGAATATCAAAATATTAGTGCAGGCAATCCCAGATAAAGGGGCTTTAAGTTTTTAACCAAAAAAGAGTGCCAAATTCTGCCAGCTTTACATTTGTAAATTCAAAAATTATACATTGTGTGTGTTGCTCTCAAATTAATGTTGCTGTTCTATACAGGGTGCTCCATTTTTGTAGCTGTTTTCTTCAGACATGTTTACATGTACACATACACCTACTCATGTAGACCCACTATCTGGAATCAACAAAAATTCTTTACTTACATTTCATTCCCTCGCCCTTCAGCAATCTTTGAAAAAACTGACCCTGACTCTGACCAGATTAAACTTAATGCCAAAATTCTCACCCCAATTTCTAGTGTCTAAATAACTCTGTGAAGCTATGGTAAGAAATCCCAACTGTGCCTGTGCATGGCATGCCAACTACTTCCTTTAATCCTGGTGACAGCTCTAAACACACAGATATTTACCTTCTAAAGTTATGTTTACCCATCCCTAACATATTTCAGTCTGCCCTTAGACTTGAGATCTTGCTTTGGGCTTGTCTTTCCTGTCCCCAGCTTCCTGGGTCCAAAGAGCATGCTCCTCTCTTCAGAAGGATAGAATATTCAGATACAGAAAAATAAATAAAAAATGGAAAGGGAAAAAAGATGGATGGGAATTTTTAGTAGCTCTTCTAATTGCTCCCCATTTCTCACTCCCTTGAGAACTGCATAACTACATCAAATTGCTGCACTGCAAAGTGCCTTATTCTAAGAGGAGGATTATTGATTCAGTCTATTTGCATTAAAATCTTCTTTGCATTTCCATCTATCCTATTCTTAATTCCAGCTGGATTTTAAAAGCATAATGTGTCATAATTAATCCTATAAGATTTTGTGTATGAAGAAATATTTTGCCTTTTGAAAGCTGTTTCTGAGCACATGAAGGAGAAAATGGTGCTTGGGAATGGCAAACATAGGCTGACTGAGGGAGAATCTTTCCAGACAAACATGGTCACCATTTAGGATTAAATGACTCTGGAAAAGAGAAGAGTAGTGAATGTTGTTTATCTCTCCTATAGTAGGACTTTCCCCATGGTCTCCTACAGCATTCCTGTATCTAAGTTAGCACAGTGATATTTTAGGTATGGGAACCATCTACTAATAGTGAAACTCCATCTGAGTCATCAAGCTCATAATGTGGTTTTTATATTGTGAGTTAGCAGAGTTCCTCAGGGGTCAATTTAGAGGCCATTCAGTATCTTTTATTCTATTCAGTACCTTTAACCTGCCGGAGTAGATGGGGTGTAGCCTCATCAAATCTGAGAACAATTCCAAACTGGGAGGTACACAAGAGCCATTCAGAAGGAGACTTAGGCTGTAGGAATGGGCTGGTATCAGCACTAAACAGCAGCCAGTATATTGAGAAACATGATTATTCTTCTCTGAGAAGCATTGTCTACTTCTGGATTCACTTTTGGGAGTTCTGGGGCAGTAAGTATTTTGATAAACAGAAGCAAGTTCATCTGGTCAGGGGCTGTAGCACTTATCTTGTGAGGAGAGGCTGAAAAACTGGGACTTACTAAGCCTGGAGTAGAGATTGCTGTGAGTGGACCTAACAGCAGTTCTCCCATACTTACAGGGATGTCATCAAGAAGATGGGACCAGACTCTTTAATGAAGTTCAAATGAGGTTGAGGAAGCAATGAGAGACAGTGATCATAAATTGCAGTGGTGAACAGTCAAACCGGACATGAGGAAAATTTGTCAAACTGAAGATAATTAAGCATTTGAGCAGGTTGCCCATAGAGTTTAAGGAATGGAAGACCTCAAAGGTTTTTGAGCTCTGTGTGGTCAAAGCCCTGAGCAGCTTAATCACTGCTGACTTGCTTGGAGTGGGAGGCTACCGCAGGGACCCAGTGAGGTCCCTTCTGACCAGAATAATTGTCCAATTCTAAAGTCCACAGATCATTCCTGAGACCTGAGCACTGTTGTAAAGCAGTAGGAAGTATGCATTTCTCATTTTGTGTATATTGTGGGCTTGATGTGTGCAGATTGGTGAAGCTGTTCCCTGAAATTGTCTGACTCTCCTCCAATTTAGCCCTTGGGAAAGGGCAGTCCATACCCCCATAAGTTGTGCTTTATTGATGAAATTCTTATTTGATTGCATAACTATTATGTGTGATTATTCTTTTGCTTGTAGCCATAATGGCATTATTTTCAGGGACTGATGGAAGATCCTTCAGTCTCAAAAGAGATTCATGTTTGTCTTACACTATATTTTACCTACAAATTTCCTGTGTTTCTATGTAAAAATCCCCAGTGCTTCTAACAACAAATTTCTGACACTGAAATCACTCTTTTTATCTCTGTTGAACAATATGTTGACAACTAACAGTTCAATGATTCTGTTTCTTAATGTGTTAAAAACTAATAAGAGCTTCAGTCCACAGATTTTTTTAGAAAATTCTCTCTGACTGAGGTTTCTAAATACCTGCCAGACCAGATGTGTTACTAGTGATGTGATTAAACTCCTATGTTTCTGGAAATTACATTAAATGATGTTTTTTGAAGTGTGATTTTTGTTCAAAATTTTGGTATGTTGCAATATTGCTTTTTCCTAATATTTTGGCATGATAGTTTGGTATACTTTAACTTCTCTTTCACTAAAGCATTTTCAAATGAGACTACCTCAGGGAAGTGAGAATAATAGTGCAGAAGTACAAAACATTTTTTTATCACCACTTCTTCCCCCAAACCCACTATTGATGTTCTTTCTTTCATTTGACCACCTTTGTGTTTGCAACAGGCTTTTGAAATATGTACTCACTTCAGACCAGTATAAGCAACCTTTGTCCCTTTCCCCATAGAATTTTTATTCCTCCAGTGAGCTGCTTGTGTTGTCTTTTTAGTTCTAACTTTCATTGGCTATAGCTTCTTAAGAACCACATTCTTATATTTTAGAATAAGACCTGGTATTGGGAGAATCTGTAAACTGATGTGACATCCTCAAAAGTACAGACATGACCATCCAGTGACAGCAATTGTTTTCTGCCAGTACTGTTTCTTATGTCTCCTTTCAGCAGAATGAATATCTTGTCCAAGTGTCTAAGAAATGGATTTTTTTTTTAATTTGAACTAGGGACTAGTCACATTTTTTAAAACATTTAACACTGCTGAGGTACAACATTCAGTGGAAAGACTTTCACAGTACTAAGAAGGTGGCAAGGTAAAGAGCAAAATCAAACATAGTTCAGTTCTATTTAAGGAAAATATAACAAGAAATCAATGTTAATCTATCATATATGAGATTTCTTAGAAGTTGTCCCTGTAACTCCAGTTCACTGCATGTTTTCATAGCTTTCTTCTTTTTTTCTCTCCTTAATTTCTTTTCTACTTTGATTGAAAATGTGCCGAATGTGTGTATTTATTAATAGGACAGTCCTTGAGTCATGATT